>JAOTOL010001368.1:60000-472500 GCA_034440575.1 Imbricaverruca yamaguchii | reverse complement strand
CTACTCCTTAGCCTGAGCCTGCTGCCGCTCTGCCTGCCCAGGGCACCACGTCTCCTCTTTAGCCTGAGCCCTGCTGCTTGCCTGCCCAGGGCCCACGGTCTACTCCTTAGCCTGAGCCTGCTGCTGCTCTGCCTGCCCAGGGCAGCCACGGTCTACTCCTTAGCCTGAGCCTGCTGCCTGCCTGCCCAGGGTCACCACGGTCTACTCCTTAGCCTGCTTCCTCCTGCCCAGGGCCACGGTCTACTCCTTAGCCTGAGCCTGCTGCTGCTCTGCTGCCCAGGGCAGCTACTTCCTGAGCCTGCTGCTGCTCTGCCTGCCCAGGGCCCACGGTCTACTCCTTACCTGCCCTGCCTCCCAGGGCAGCCACGGTCTACTCCTTCACCTGAGCCTGCTGCTGCTCTGCCTGCCCAGGGTCACCACGGTCTACTCCTTAGCCTGAGCCTGCTGCCGCTCTGCCTGCCCAGGGTCACCACGGTCTACTCCTTAGCCTGAGCCTGCTGCTGCTCTGCCTGCCCAGGGCAGCCACGGTCTACTCCTTAGCCTGAGCCTGCTGCAGCTCTGCCTGCCCAGGGCAGCCACGGTCTACTCCTTCACCTGAGCCTGATGCTGCTCTGCCTGCCCAGGGTCACCACGGTCTACTCCTTAGCTCCCTGAGCCTGCTGCCGCTCTGCCTGCCCAGGGCAGCCACGGTCTACTCCTTAGCCTGAGCCTGCTGCCGCTCTGCCTGCCCAGGGTCACCACGGTCTACTCCTTAGCCTGAGCCTGCTGCTGCTCTGCCTGCCCAGGGTCACCACGGTCTACTCCTTAGCCTGAGCCTGCTGCCGCTCTGCCAGCCCAGGGCAGCCACGGTCTACTCCTTCAGCCTGCTCCTGAGCCTGCTGCTGCCTTCCCCTCCCCTCTGCCTGCCCAGGGGCCCACGGTCTACTCCTTAGCCTGAGCCTGCTGCTGCTCTGCCTGCCCAGGGTCACCACGGTCTACTCCCTCCCTGAGCCTGCTGCTGCCTCTGCCTGCCCAGGGTCACCACGGTCTACTCCTTCACCTGAGCCTGCTGCTGCTCTGCCTGCCCAGGGTCACCACGGTCTACTCCTTAGCCTGAGCCTGCTGCCGCTCTGCCTGCCCAGGGTCACCACGGTCTACTCCTTCGCCTGAGCCTGCTGCTGCTCTGCCTGCCCAGGGCAGCCACGGTCTACTCCTTAGCCTGAGCCTGCTGCCGCTCTGCCTGCCCAGGGCAGCCACAGTCTACTCCTTAGCCTGAGCCTGCTGCTGCTCTGCCTGCCCAGGGCAGTCACGGTCTACTCCTTAGCCTGAGCCTGCTGCCGCTCTGCCTGCCCAGGGCAGTGACGGTCTACTCCTTCGTCTGCGTCCCCGATCCATCAAAAGGGACATAGTCACGCTGAATCAGGCAATTGCCATGATTTTCAGTTTACTTTATGGAAACGGTGACGGTGACGTTGCAGCCAAAGAGTTGCTGATGGCATCGATCTCCGAGAGTTCCCGGGTGGACACAGCGACACCGACAGACTTTGTCAGACATTGTCGTCGACCGCCGACTGCTGAGAGGATTGCTAGAGGCTGGCTGGAATGAGCTGCACTTGTTCGACGACGACTGCGACCCCTTGGCCAGCAGGCAGAGGTCCCAAGCTTCATCAACGAATGTACGCCGCAGGCGGAACGCCTACCTGGCATACGTTTTCGATACGAATTCACGAATTGGCATACGAATTCGCAGCAAGGCATGGAAAGACATGGAAAGGCATGGCAAGGCATGGCTGACAGATCAGCACAGATGTGCGAGCAAGACAAGTGTTTGGACTAGTAGCAGCTTGTTTATGCACAAACCCTGAAGATGTGTACCTACATCCGCGCCCCGGACGTCATCTGGTTGAAAATGTGGAAGTCAGACCAAGCGAGCCTGATTTCGGAAGTAAACTTGATGACAACCAGACTTGTGCTCGACTCAGATATTTTTTAGTAGACTCGCATGTGACTCATAGATCTTGAGACCTGACTCGACTCGCGACTAACAGGGACTGACATAAATTTGAATCGATTCAGATCCGACTCAGTTGTATCAGACTCATGAACCATATGATCCAGTGTGCACTGCTCACACACGATATTTGAATGATTGACTCATGTTTCAACTCATTTTTAAGAAGAGATGTAATTCAACTCATGACTCAAGACATATTTTGGAGAACAGAATCGATTCAACTTGCAACTCATCCAAAAACGATTGATTCAAGGGTCGATTCTCGATTCAACTAGAATCGAACACAAGTCTGATGACAACACCTGTTTGTCGAATTCAGAGGTCTTCAAATTAAATTTTTTTCGAGCACTCCACCACCCTGATCAATTTCTCCAACCAGCTTCAGCCGCGGTAAGCGATTGGCTGTTTATGATAGCCATATCGAATTATAATCCACGTATAAAAAATGACACCATCTTTTGTGCTCTGATTGCGTCATTTACGGCTAAAATATGTCAGGAAAGCCAGCAAACAAGTTTGTCTCTGATGCGCATATTTTGAACGTTTCGCGGTCTTTTGGGTGCCGTGAACAACTTTTCTTTGTTCTCTCTCGCAAGTATGATATTCAAAGATAAGGGTTAAGTGTGAGCGTGGCCGACGATGCGCAGGACCACGATTATTGTGCGCAAGAAGAAGCGACGGGTCTCGGGATCCCGCTGTACGACAGCGTCGAGGACACCGACACCGACACCGACACCGACACCGACACCGACACCGACACCGACACCGACACCGACACCGACACCGACACCGACACCGACACCGACACCGACACCGACACCGACACCGACACCGACACCGACACCGACACCGACACCGATACTGACACCGACACCGACACCGACACCGACACCGACACCGACACCGACACCGACACCGACACCGACACCGACACCGACACCGACACCGACACCGACACCGACACCAACACCGACACCGACACCGACACCGACACCGACACCGACACCGACACCGACACCGACACCGACACCGACACCGACACCGACACCGACACCGACACCGACACCACACCAACCACACCACACCGACACCGACACCGACACCGACACCGACACCGACACCGACACCGACACCAACACCGACACCGACACCGATACCGACACCGACACCGACACCGACAACGACACCGATACCGACACCAACACCGACACCGACAACGACACCGACAACGACACCGACACCGACACCGACACCGACACCGACACCGACACCGACACCGACACCCGACACCGACACCGACACCGACACCGACACCCGACACCGATACCGACACTGACACCGACACCGATACCAACGGCGACAGCCAGCGAGGATCAGCCAATACACGTATTCCGAAGCTAAGGCTACCCTCATAGGAGGCGATGTCGACTAACCACAGAGGAGGCGATGTCGACTGTCCACAGAGAAGGCGATGTCGACTAACCACAGAGGAGGCGATGTCGACTGTCCACAGAGAAGGCGATGTCGACTAACCACAGAGGAGGCGATGTCGACTATGTCACTAACCCACAGAGGAGGCGATGTCGACTAACCTGTCCACAGAGGAGGCGATGTCGACTAACCACAGAGGAGGCGATGTCGACTAACCACAGAGGAGGCGATGTCGACTGTCCACAGAGGAGGCGATGTCGACTAACCACAGAGGAGGCGATGTCGACTGTCCACAGAGAAGGCGATGTCGACTAACCACAGAGGAGGCGATGTCGACTGTCCACAGAGAAGGCGATGTCGACTGTCCACAGAGGAGGCGATGTCGACTGTCCACAGAGGAGGTGATGTCAACTGTCCACAGAGGTGATGTCGACTGTCCACAGAGGAGGCGATGTCGACTAACCACAGAGGAGGCGATGTCGACTGTCCACAGAGGAGGCGATGTCGACTGTCCACAGAGGAGGCGATGTCGACTGTCCACAGAGGAGGCGATGTCGACTGTCCACAGAGGAGGCGAACATGTCGACTGTCCACAGAGGAGGCGATGTCAACTGTCCACAGAGGAGGCGATGTCGACTGTCCACAGAGGAGGCGATGTCGACTGTCCACAGAGGAGGCGATGTCGACTGTCCACAGAGGAGGCGATGTCGACTGTCCACAGAGGAGGCGATGTCGACTGTCCACAGAGGAGGCGATGTCGACTGTCCACAGAGGAGGCGATGTCGACTGTCCACAGAGGAGGCGATGTCGACTGTCCACAGAGGAGGCGATGTCGACTGTCCACAGAGGAGCGATGTCAACTGTCCACAGAGGAGGCGATGTCGACTGTCCACAGAGGAGGCATGTCCCCACAGAGGAGGCGATGTCGACTGTCCACAGAGGAGGCGATGTCGACTGTCCACAGAGGAGGCGATGTCGACTGTCCACAGAGGAGGCGATGTCGACTGTCCACAGAGGAGGCGATGTCGACTGTCCACAGAGGAGGCGATGTCGACTGTCCACAGAGGAGGCGATGTCGACTGTCCACAGAGGAGGCGATGTCGACTGTCCACAGAGGAGGCGATGTCGACTGTCCACAGAGGAGGCGATGTCGACTGTCCACAGAGGAGGCGATGTCGACTGTCCACAGAGGAGGCGATGTCGACTGTCCACAGAGGAGGCGATGTCGACTGTCCACAGAGGGCTGTCACGCGATGTCGACTGTCCACAGAGGAGGCGATGTCGACTATCCACAGAGAGGCGATGTCGACTGTCCACAGAGGAGGCGATGTCGACTGTCCACAGAGGAGGCGATGTCAACTGTCCACAGAGGAGGTGATGTCAACTGTCCACAGAGGAGGTGATGTCAACTGTCCACAGAGGAGGCGATGTCGACTAACCACAGAGGAGGCGATGTCGACTAACCACAGAGGAGGCGATGTCGACTAACCACAGAGGAGGCGATGTCGACTAACCACAGAGGAGGCGATGTCGACTGTCCACAGAGGAGGTGATGTCAACTGTCCACAGAGGAGGTGATGTCAACTGTCCACAGAGGAGGTGATGTCGACTAACCACAGAGGAGGTGATGTCAACTGTCCACAGAGGAGGCGATGTCGACTAACCACAGAGGAGGCGATGTCGACTAACCACAGAGGAGGCGATGTCGACTAACCACAGAGGAGGCGATGTCGACTAACCACAGAGGAGGGATGTCGACTGTCCACAGAGAAGGCGATGTCGACTGTCCACAGCGATGTCGACGTCCACAGAGGAGGTGATGTCAACTGTCCACAGAGGAGGCGATGTCGACTAGCCACAGAGGAGGCGATGTCGACTAACCACAGAGGAGGCGATGTCGACTAACCACAGAGGAGGCGATGTCGACTGTCCACAGAGGAGGTGATGTCGACTGTCCACAGAGGAGGTGATGTCGACTGTCCACAGAGGAGGTGATGTCGACTGTCCACAGAGGAGGTGATGTCAACTGTCCACAGAGGAGGCGATGTCGACTAACCACAGAGGAGGCGATGTGGACTGTCCACAGAGGAGGCGATGTCGACTGTCCACAGAGGAGGTGATGTCAACTGTCCACAGAGGTGATGTCGACTGTCCACAGAGAAGGTGATGTCGACTGTCCACAGAGAAGGTGATGTCGACGGCCCAAAGAGAAGGTTGGATGGTTATTGGGGTCTATGGGCGCATCGACTGCAGAGGTCATGCAGCGCCCATAATATAGTCACCCATATCAGGTTGTAGGACGGAAGTTGGTACTCAATGCGACATTTTAAAATCCACATTGTCGTGATATACAGCATAACCATACCAGTTCTACCACATACCTGTCGTCGCATTAATGGGCGTATACACCACCGCAAACTTGACTTCTGCAAGGAAGTGGAGTAGCTGTCCCGATTGTATGAAGGGGGATTCATCCCCCAATACTTCCCGTAACGAGACTGAACTGCGCCCGAAGTGACGTCTTCGCACAGAGGCAAGTATTGGACACGCAACCAATATGTGTTGCACTGATAGGAGAGCGCGGCGCCTTTGACACAACGGCTTTTCGTCACCACTCAGAAGGTACCGATGGGTGTTGCATGTATGACCTATTCGCAGGCGGCATAATACCACCTCCCTGCGTCTGATGTTATGTGATGATGATGGCCATTCACCGAGACGGTGCTTAACTCTCCTCAACTTATTATCAGTCGTGGACTCCCAGCTGGCCTCCCATTTCTTTAGAACGGCGCTCCTAATGTCTGTGAAAAAGTCCCTCGCAGGGAGGGGAAGACGTCGAGTGCGTGGACCTTGAGCGGCGCGTTTCGCTGCAGCATCCGCAGCCTCATTTCCCCTGATTCCCACGTGGCTTGGGAGCCAACAGAATACTACTTTCTTTCCTATTGTGTTGAGCAACGTAAGTCTAGATAGAACGTCTTGTACCACTGGGTTTTGTGGGTAAAACCCTCTTAGTGCTAGCAGGCTGCTGAGCGAATCGCTATATATCACATCCGACGTATCATGTACAATCTCAATCAAACACAGAGCCTTGTTGATTGTAACAAATTCCGATGTGCAAACCGATGCATTTGCTGGGAGCGAAATTGTTCGAATTGCAGTGTCTGTGACAAAGGCACTGCCAACACCGGTGCCCGTTTTGAAACCATCCGTATAGGTCAATGTGTAGTTTCCGTAGGACGAAATAAATTCCAGTGCTCTGAGCTTGAGTTCTGCAGGAATGACATTAACTTTTTCTCATACGTGCCAGTGATAGATCAATATCTGGAGAGACCAGTCTCCAGGGAGGAGTTTTTAGAGAATCCACACGCAGCACTTTACTCATGCGCATGCCGCCATTCTCGAAGAGAGTGCGGATCCTCACACAAAAAGGAATCGATGTTCCCAGTCGTCTCCCTCTGAACAGAGCAAGTATACGACGGAAAAATACTGACCGATATGTGGAGTGTTCGGGAAACTGGCGCAGCTTGCATGCATGGCGCATCCCAAGCAATTCGCGACGCACAGCAAGGCTAGGCTCGTTGGTTTCTGCTAAAAGACTTACTGCAGGTGACGTGCGAAATGCGCCGGTAACGATTCGTAGCGAAGTGTGATGAATGGTGTCCAACGTTCGCTTGGCTGTTGCACATTCACAGTCATACACAAAGGCCGCATAGTCAAGCTTAGAAAGGATTAAAGATCGATATAAAAGCAGCAATGTGAGTCTGTGGGCACCATATGATGTACGTGAAACCACCTTGAGTATATTCAGCGTTTTAAAACACTTGTCATGGATAATTTTAAAATGGTCCCGATATGTTAGGCGAGAGTCAAGCATAACACCAAGAAACCCTACCACCGGTCTCGTAGGAATTTGTGACTTATACAGCATGATATCCATGTTCTGGCAGCCTTGACGACGGCAGAAATGCGTGGGTACATTTTTTCCTGTTGAAAAACGGAAGCCACTTACGTTTGTCCATCGCTCCAAACGGGAGACAGCAAGCTGTAGCTGCCTTTGTAGTGCGGGTGATGAGGCGCTCGACGTTCAAATAGCGAAGTCGTCGGAAAAAAGCGAGCTACAGATAGCTGGTGGCAACGTACTGCCGATATAATTAATGAGGAGGGAAAGCAGAGAACGCTAAGGACGCCGCCCTGAGGCACTCCATTCACCTGCCGGAACCAGCCAGAGAAATGGTTGCCAACACGGACTCTAAACAGACGATGTTTTAGGTAGTTTTGAAGGAAGAAGGCTAGCGGGCCACGAAGGCCGCATTCATGGATTTTTACAAGTATGCCATGGCGCCATGCTATGTCGAATGCGCCCTCAATGTAAAAAAAAACAGCTCCAACGTGTCGCTTCCTTATAAAAGCAGCACGTATGTCGGTGTCAAGGGTGATAAGATGGTCGATCGTACAGCGATTTTTCCTAAAAGCACACTGAGAATTTACTAAATTTTTATGTACTCCAGATACCAAGATAAGCGGGCATTATGGTGTTCCTGATTACATGAAGGTGAGATCACCCGTCCATCCCGAACCTTGGTCAATTTTAAGCTTTCTAACAAGCTTTCAGAATTAACTACCGGTAATTATGCTTTGTTTTTACGATTTGAAGTTTTTGCTATTTTTTGGCCCGATTTGGTGTTATGTGCGACGTTGACGTTGCAATCTTCAGAGCAAAAGTCGACGTTCTGGACAGGGATTACTGCACTTGCTATCTTCAAAGTCACTTAGACATCGAAATAACGTCAAGAATAAGCATTTAACATAATTTGAAAATACTCTACAATTAGAGGTGCAAATTTTGTCACCTAGATAACCCAATTTTGCAACCAAAGTCATGCAGGTATATTTCATGGAGATGAAAGCAACGTGGTTTTCTGTGATTTTTAATAGTGCCACAAATGTTGTGTATTCTAGCGTACTCAAAGTTCTGGGAGACTCAAGTATTTTCTTGGTGGTTCTATATTATCCCCAAATGCACACATTTAGCTCTTACAAAATGGGTCAGTTTATTTATTATTAATGTGAACACAACAGCTTATGACACACTTCATCACTGTACCAATATGCGGTGATCTAGCTAAACACAGCCGCTAAAGCCCAATAACACGTTCTCACCACCATTATAGCAGGTTTCGGCGAAGCCTATCCACGAGTCTCCTCCTCATTTACATGAGCAAGTAGTCGCACTTCTTATGTCCATAGCTCTGCCGGTGCCACTCCACAAATTGTGCCAAATGTTGTAGATCACTCTTGTTATTGGTTCTATCAATCAACACCTGGAGGAGTTTTATACCCCTTTCACCTCCATCATTCACGACCGCCAGACTGTCGACGTATTTTTTTAACTTGCAGAAGCTTTCGTTTTGCTCCCATGTCTCAGCACGTGTGCCTTAGGGTGGATTGAATGCAACTTTTTTTTTCGCAAATCAACTTCCGCGGGCTAAAAACACGTGCGCGTGCATCGGTAGAGACAAGACAACACGATTGCAAAAATATATAATATGTTCTAGATACTGCGCACGAATCGTTTTCAAAAATATTTCTTCGCCGCCAGGCGTCGAAGTCTCCATTGATTGAAGCATGGCACGTAAAAAGATAGCACCACGCGCGTCGGACTCCGCAGCTGGCGCGGACCCCTCTAACGTGACAAAAAGGGCGTGCAGCAGAGTTCAGAGGCGAAGCAGCTCAGTGACATGGACGCAGACGTGGAAGAGAGCAATGAGGACTCTGAAATGGATGGTGTGGAGGAGGCTATTCTGATTCGCTAAGCTCTGATGACGACGTCTGTGGTAGTGGAGGACAAAACCGCCGACAGCTTCCCAACTTCTCGCGAATGTGTGATCGGTATGGTACCTCTGACCGCTCCGCTGCCGGCTTGCTGAACGCAGCTCTAGTAGATTATGGGATAATCACACACAACAGCAAGGCTGAGCTGGTTGACCGCAATAAAATCCGGCGACAGAGAGACAAATGGGGTAAGAAGGAAGTGGATGAGAGCTCAAAGGAAAACCGACGTGATCGCCTGGTGGGATTTTATTATGATGGTAGGGAAGATATAACGCTGAATAGAGTGGGTAACAAGAACAAGATGGTCAAAGAACTGCATGAAGTAGTCGTTGCTGAACCAGGCCACCGGTACGTCGACCATGTGTCTCCACAGAGCGCCGGTGCTGCGGACATAGCCAAAGAGATGTTGGCTGTCATTCAGGAAAATGATGCCCATCCAGTGGTGATAGGGTCGGACGGCACATCGGTGAATACAGCCCGCAATAGCGGTGTTAACAGGAGGATTGAATTGGGTGTTGGTCGTCCTCTCCAGGAAGCTATTTGCGGCATACACACCAACGAACTGACGCTCAGACACGTGTTCAAGGACGCTGATGGCGAGACGAGTGGCCCGTCCTCCTTCAAAGGGCCGATTGGTAAGGCCATTCAGGGTGATTTGACTGCACTGCCCCTTGCTCAGTTTAAGCCTGTGAGGGGTCAAGCGCCTCCCATTCCAGCCGATGTTCTGAAGGAGATGAACAAAGACCAGCAGTACCTGTGCAACATGTGCATGGCAGTCCAAGCAGGACCAGGACAAGTCCTCCAGCGTGTGCTGTCTGCAGACCCTGGTCCAATCCATCAGGCCCGCTGGGTGACTCTGGCGAACAGGATCCTCCGCCTGTACGTGTCGACGGAGTCGCCAACGCCGAAGCTAGTGAGGGTGGTGTTCATGATACTGAACCAGTACGTCCCTGGGTGGTTTATGTATAGAGTTCGCCCACACATCAGTGATGGAGCTAAACACTTGTTCGAACTGATCCGTCTGTCGAGGAAGTTGCCTGAAGATGACCGCAACATTGTGCAAAAGGTTCTGAAACGCAACGGGTTCTGGGCACACAGTGAGAACATCCTGCCGCCATGCTGACCGACAGCCGACAGGAGACGAGGGTGGCGGCCGTGGAGCGGATCAGGATGTGCCGAGCCAAGAGACGCGAGGACGATGACCCGGATGACATCAGACAGTTCGTCGTTCCGGACATCAACTTCGATGCCGATGACTACCAAGAAATGATCGACTGGACAAATGCAACAGAGCCACCACTGACCATGGACATGTCAGACGAGGAAATCACAGCGGCTGTGCAATGTGAACACCCCATGGACTTCAGCGCATTTCCATGTCACTCACAAGGCGTGGAACGTTGGGTAAAGGAGGTGACAGATGCGGCACAGAAGAAGGCCGGGTACTCGGCACGCCATGCTCTGATTCTGGCCAAAGCACGGTCCAGAGCCGATCTTCCGGTGATGGATACAAAGAAAGACTTTTACAGCTGGCTTCAGGGAGCCGGTCGTTCCTGAGTTCAGCTTCGCCATTCTGAGGTGACCTGTCGCCATGATTTGGTACCATAATCTATTGCCATGCGTTGAAAGTTGAAAGTGTGTCCTAGACAAAACGCACAGCCGATATTCAGGACGTCTGTTGATGATTGAAATGATGGTTTAGTTGATATGGTGTGTTTAAATGGTTGCAAGTACAGAGTTAGGCAGACTCGTATTTATGTTCCTACATAGATGGTGGTGATCACAAGTTTCCGAAAACTGCAATGCAATAACTGCAATAAACCTCGGTTGAACGTATCTCTTGTTATGCAAAACTGAAAACGTGGCCAAAAATGTAAATATTGTGCACCTCTAATCACGTAATTGTTGCTGACGGTTCATTACATAATTAAAGCTTCGGTGTTATAGACATGCAGACACTAGTAAGCTTGGCAACGGTAGCCGAGAATTAGTGGGGGAATAGCGTGAACAAGACTTATGGTGTTATATTCTTATAACAAGGCAAAGACTAATGGAGACTTCAACGCTTGGCGGGGCTAAGAACCGTTTCAAAAACGTTTCGTGCGCGGTATCTAGAATATTTTTGAAAAATGTTTAGCCGCGATTTTCCGTCTATGAACATTCACGCGCACGCGTTTTGACCCCGCGGAAGTTGGTTTATAATTTTCGATCCACCCTAGTGTGCCTATCCACTCCGCATCGATCTCCAGGAGGTTGAATAGCAACCATGACCTCTGACCCACCAGGTCTTCCAGTGCGTTAACCCTGGATAGCAGCACAAATGCAGGCTTCCCCATTGGTACTGACTGTGGGCGAGTGAATGACGCAAGTCTCGTGGCGATCAATTATCTTTCAGCATCAGAGATGTCCGTGTTACAAGACAGAATGACGAGCGACTCGTCGAGGTATTCTGTGTGTCTTCTGATGGACGACAGTACAGCCTCCGTTACAGCCTTGAACTCCGGTATACCGCTCAGCTCCATCGTCTCCTTTGCATACTACAGATCGTTCCTGGGAACCACTGTCGCCAGTGATGAGCACAGAAAGTAAGGCCCGTGGAACAAGGCGATGAATATGGCTGTAATCTGAATCTGCTGACCTTTGGTCAAGTCTAGCTCGAGTTGGTCCATCATGAGGCTCATCTTTAGGATGTAAATGGCATCAGCCATGCACCGGGCCTCGTGCATGGCTCCAGGCCGTCGGAGGAACGTCGTGTCACGTATGTCAGTCTCCAGGTACAGCGCAATCAGTTGGCATAGCTCCTTGTAATCATCCCGGGGAAATGTACCCGACTGCAGATGCTCGAAGGCCCACGCCAGAACACGCTTGGCCTTCCTGGAGATGAATGACCCTGGTTCATGTTTGCTCCAGCTGAACAAGGCTTCCTCGGGTGTCCCGTTTGGACCACGAAGCCTTGGACTTCTTGTATATTGCTTTGTTAGGTCCTTGCGTCTTGCCAAAGATCACTGCGGCTGCATGAGTGACATGACGTTCATGCACATTCCGACATTCTAACCCCAGGACAGCATGCCCTACTGTCTCTTCAATACGCCAGGTAGCGCCGGACTTGTGGCCAGAGTTGGATGCTGTAGTGTCGTACACAATACCCGTGACTGTGTGAAGTTTAACATTGTTCTCATTTAAGGTGTTTACCACTGTTGCAGCCACATCAACACCCTTACTACTTTGGAATAGGGGTATACCCAGAAGTTTCGGTACCGGGAGCTCATCGCCACCACTTATCAAAACTGCTCCCCGGTCTTCTACGTCGCGCCCCTTTGGCGAGATCATCTTTGTGTCGAAATGCACAACAGGATGCGAAGGCGGAACGAAAGTCTTCCTAATGTCATCAGCTGTATTCCTTGTGGCCTTCTTTGCAGCGCGATGTAAGCTGCTTTTTTAACGTGGCTAATTTCTTCGCTTCGCCCCCAGATAAAGCTATTGTATGGGTGGTTGCCATCACTCGTTGTCTGAAACTCATATTCAACCGGTCATGCGTTACACATAGTTCCGTTGCGACGCGCTTCTGGTCGGCACATTCTCGCCCCATAGGCCGATAAAAGTCCACGTCTCTATCGGAGGCATCGCCATCTGACTGATCGAGCTCTTCATCCGCGTCAGTTTGTTCATCTTCTTCATTTATCTGATTTGTACTTGCCCCAGCGCCTTCACATGTCGGGTCTCTTCCGCATCGTTCCTGCTGCAGTCTCCTTTTCTCGCTAATATTTATTCGCTTGGCCATCAAACCGTCTCTCCCAGCCATACTACCGGGCTGATCCGGTATGCATATTTGCTTGTACCACTGCAAGTCTGTTTTCTATTCAGTTTTTAGCCAGCTTCTTTTCTTTACTCTTTCCTCCAGATCGACAAGGGTCAGGTAACAAAGCTGGACGAGCTAAGCTTTGAAAGCATCCGTCTGTTGAAATTTTGGTGGCAGGTGGGCGAACTTCTTGTAGGCCTGAAGAACCCCCAGCACCCGAATTATGCAAAGGCTCAACTTCACCACTGGAATGGCACTAGGTCTCCACATGAGCTCTATAAGCTCTTGAGCGACGGTATGGGCGATGTAGGATAATTTAGTATTTTTGTGTTTGTCGTAGATACAGGAATCATTGGATGACACTCTTGTTCTGGGGCAGTTTTGAGAAGGGGAAATATTCATTGGGTGGGCCTGTCATTTCGTTGGGAGGCGTTCGGAGGCCTGGACGATGTGGGCGAATTTTCCGTGCCCGTCTATGAGTGGACACAGCGGCCGACTCCTGCCCACAGCCAGATCGAGTGCGGGTCTGCAGAATATTGCCCCTCCGGACAGGTTTGTCACTTTTGGCGCCTTGGGGACGCCCTGATTTCCCAATCTGAGTTATCAGGCGAATTAAAACCGACAACTAGTGTATGCACCCACATCAGCCGTCCACAACTGCCCGGCTTGTTCTAAAAAATGAAACCGCTCCAATTTGAATTTGTGATTCACATGGACTCGCACGTGCATTTTTATTAATGTACTTTGATGCAAAAATAGACCAAAGCGCGCCTGTGCACTGTGCAGTGTTTCGGCAGACTTAAAGATGGGATGTGTTGTTGAGTTCACATGGGTTTGCATCTCAAATGGGTCATTTTACTTCCAAAATGTATTCCACAAATTATCTTTTGCTTTATTTACAGCACCATTGGAAAAATGACCAAAAACATGACACTTCCATGTACATGGAAGATACTGTCGTGACTGGTATACAAATTGGGTTATCTAGGTGACAAATTTGCACCTCTAATTTAGAGTATTTTCAAATTAAGTTAAATGCTTATTCCTGACGTTATTTCGACGTCTAAGTGGCTTTGAATATAGCAAATACAATAATCCCTGTTCAGAACGAGGACTTTTTCCCGGGAGACTGTAACGCCAACGTCGCACATAACACCAAACCGGGACAAAAATAGCAAAAACTTCAAATTGTAAAAACAAAGCAGTATTACCGGTAGTTAATTATGGAAACTTGTCAGAAAGCTTAGCATTTACCAAGGTTCTGGATGGAGAGATGACCTCGTGATTTTTTTCACCTTCATGTAATCTGGGACACCCTAGCAGTCATTCACCATTTTCTCCATCAGCTAACCTAGCGAAGATGTTAACGAGATAGGACGGTAGTGAAGAGGATCCTTTCCATCCTTTCCGCGTTTCAGGAGTGGAACAACAGTGGCCTGTCACCAGGCTGCCGGAAAATTTTCGGTTTTCCACGGCGAATTTAACGTGGACAGTAGAACGTGCTGGGCACAAGATGGCAAGTGAGCAGCATTTCGTTATATATTTTATGGAGACCCTCAGATACTTCACGCAAAGAAAGCACCGCTGATGCTAACTCTGCCTTTGTGAAGGGATTGTTATATGCCAGCCGTTTAGATGTGGAAAACTGTAATGTAGTTTTCTCGCTCTGCAAACGACGACGTAGGAATTCGGGGTGATCATTCCCGGATCTGCTTCGTTGGTATAGCGTTTGGCCAAACTCACTCGCGACCTCAGCTGGGTGTGTAATGATGCGACCTGCTACTTGTAGGACAGGCAACGGGGCAGAAGAGAATTTACCGGATATACGCTTTATTCGCGACCACACCGCCTTTGAGGAGGTGGATGAAGTGAGGCCTCCGACGTACTTTTGCCACGAATTCCGTTTGACCTCCCTAACAGTCCTACGAGCATATGCTCTGGCTTTTATAAATGCGATCATATTGGCCGTTGTGCTTCGACAGTCAAAGGCTTGAAAGGCTTGTTTGCGGGCACGGATGGCCTCCCGGCACTCCGGAGTCCACCACGGGACTGGGGTACGATGGGGAGAGCCAGAGGTCAACTGGATACATGTGGTGGCTGTCTCGGGTATTCTAGCTGTAAAAGCAGCCACCGTAGGTGGAGAGTAGTTGATGGGAGTGAACTTCTCCTCTAATTGCGCCTCAAATTCACCCCAGTCAACTTTTCGGAGGTTCCACCTCCGAGGCCTCATGCCAAAGACAGCTCCAGCTTGGTATTCCAACCACACGGGGAAGTGGTCGCTTCCCAGCGGATCATTGTCTATGGACCAGGTAAAATGTTCCGCCAGTTGTGGGGAGCTCAGGTCTAAAACAGATGTGCTTCCGGAAGGTGAAGTAAAATACGTGGGCGAGCCTGTATTTAAAAGAAACAAAGACTCGGCATGAATAAAACGTTCCAAGTGTCTTCCACGGGCATTGGTCGTGTTACAGCCCCAGGCTGAGTGATGACAGTTAAAATCGCCCAAAAGTAGAACTGGCGGTGGGAGTTCTAACATTAAACGTCCAAGCTCTACAGAGGGGAGAGGAAGCCCAGGGGGCAGATACAATGAGCAGAGGGTTACTGGACGATCGCCGTAGGTCACCCGGGCAGCAACTGCCTGTGCAGTGATGTGCGCAGAGTAACCTGATGCGCAGGTACGCTCTTGTGTACCGCCAGCATGGTTCCACCATGTGTCACTGTAACAGTCGGAATGTCTTTGCGAATTAATGAGTAGCTACTTAGTGAGCAATAGGTCCCAGGTGGCAGCCTGGTTTCTTCGAGACAGACAACGGCGGGATTTCGTTGAGATAAAACAACCTGAAGGTCAGTAAAATTGGCTCTAAAACCACATATCTTCCACTGTAAAACGAAAGAGGGCATTTCGGTGGTTGACTGGGGTTGACTAAATTATTGTATGTCTGTATCTAAAATCACCTTTTAGAGACTGCCACTCCCGGCGGCGCCTTCGCCCGGCCGGGAGAGAGAGACTCACCACCCCGACTGGGATCCAACACCGCCCACCCCTTGACCCCGGCCGGCCGGGCCGGCAGACACTAGGAAGAGTCCCAGGCCCCCATCCCTAGGCGACCAGCCACTTGACCCGTGTGAGGCCCCACGGTCCCGCCCGCCCCTCCCGGATATCAGTACCAAAGAGGTGTGTTGGTCCCCCGTCACAACGAGCGCCGTGCGACGGGGGACCTCAACCTCCAGGACTCCGTCAACCACGGGGGACGGGCCAAGGGGGCGCGGCTACCCCGATAAAACTGAGCTGGTGGGCAGGACCGGGGAAGATGCCCTGCCTCCTCACAGTAGGGATAGTTGGTGTTGCAGGGCCAGGTGAAGGACACGGATGTTGGGTTGAGATGGACATTGGAATGGGAGCGTATGGACGGAAGGAGAAGGGGCGGCTGTGGTGACCCGAGGGAGCGCCATTTCCCTAGACACTAGCCGTGTAACGAGGCCGGCCCGCCCATAGAGGAGGTGATGTCGACTGTCCACAGAGGAGGTGATGTCGACTGTCCACAGAGGAGGTGATGTCGACTGTCCACAGAGGAGGTGATGTCAACTGTCCACAGAGAAGGCGATGTCGACTGTCCACAGAGGAGGTGATGTCGACTGTCCACAGAGGAGGTGATGTCAACTGTCCACAGAGGAGGTGTTGTCGACTGTCCACAGAGGAGACGCTGTCGACTGTCCACAGAGGAGGCGATGTCGACTGTCCACAGAGGAGGTGATGTCGACTGTCCACAGAGGAGGTGATGTCGACTGTCCACAGAGGAGGTGATGTCGACTGTCCACAGAGGAGGTGTTGTCGACTGTCCACAGAAGAGACGCTGTCGACTGTCCACAGAGGAGGCGATGTCGACTGTCCACAGAGGAGACGCTGTCGACTGCCCACAGAGGAGGTGATGTCGACTGTCCACAGAGGAGGCCATGTCGACTGTCCACAGAGGAGGTGATGTCGACTGTCCACAGAGGAGGTGTTGTCGACTGTCCACAGAGGAGACGCTGTCGACTGTCCACAGAGAAGGCGATGTCGACTGTCCACAGGGGAGACGCTGTCGACTGTCCACAGAGGAGACGCTGTCGACTGTCCACAGAGAAGGCGATGTCGACTGTCCACAGAGGAGGTGTTGTCGACTGTCCACAGAGGAGACGCTGTCGACTGTCCACAGAGGAGGTGATGTCGACTGTCCACAGAGGAGGCCATGTCGACTGTCCACAGAGGAGGTGATGTCGACTGTCCACAGAGGAGGTGATGTCGACTGTCCACAGAGGAGACGCTGTCGACTGTCCACAGAGGAGGTGATGTCGACTGTCCACAGAGGAAGCGATGTCGACTGTCCACAGAGGAGGCGATGTCGACTGTCCACAGAGGAGGCGATGTCGACTGTCCACAGAGGAGACGCTGTCGACTGTCCACAGAGGAAGCGATGTCGACTGTCCATAAAGGAAGCGACGTTGTACCTGGCCAGTGACGTCACTTTTAACACGCGCCCTGGAGGGGGGGGGGGGCGAAATCCGCCCACCCCTCCGGTTTTTCGTAGATAACTCCAGATTTTACCGGCCGATATACGCCATTGTTTGTGTACCTGCCAATAAATGACCGACGCGTTGTTTAAAGTAAGAAAAATTAAATCCACCGCAAATTTTTCGAGTTAAGGGTCGCTAAAGTCAAAATAATTTCCCAGCGCCAGATCACAAATATCGTCGCTGATGCGCTTCCGGTATGCTAGCAAAAAGGAAGTGTTCTTGGCAAAACTAGCGACTTGTTTGATGTACATTGTCATGCTACATTGTTCCAGAGTCATGTCAAGTCACTAAGGTCAAGTCAGGTCAAGTTCATAACCGGTTAACACACGCTCTAGAGGGGGTATGGCGGAATCCGCCAATCCTTCCGATTTTTCGTACATAACTCCATATTGTACCGGCCGATGTACGCCAATTTTATCGCGTACCAGCTTAGAAATGACCGGCGCATTGTTTAAAGCAAGAAACGTGGAAATCGGCCGAGAAGTTTTCAAGTTAGGGGCCGTTAAAGTAAAAACAATTCACAGCGCCAGACCACAAAAATCGGCGCTGATGCGCTTCCCGTATATTGGCAATAGGGAAGTGTTTTTGACAACACTAGCGACTTGTTTGATGCATGTTGTTATGCCATATAATTTAAAAGTCATGTTAGGTCGCCGAGGTCAAGTCAGGTCAAGTTCATGACAGGCTAATGGAGGCAAACTTGGTCAACTGGAATGTGTCATAAATCCAAATGACTGTCATGCGATTGATGTCACTTTACATGTTACTCCCAGATTCATCCCGAAATCTATTGTTTGTCATTGTGTGCCTAAGCATTTCCATCCTTTATCCATGCATTTCACTCCTTTATTTGCGAAGCCGATTGTACCGAGCCGCCCAACGGAGCAGTCGGGATGGGAGCCCGGTTCCGGTAGCTGGAGCAGGTAATGACCTAATAAAGTGCTCCTATATAGGTGACCTGAGGTCAAATGGCGGATCTGACATCTGTATTGCGTCATTAGTAATGGTCAAAACATCATTAATGCCAATTTTGAAGCATTTAAACACAACCACAGTGATGCATAACAATGACAAGCTAAGCCACGCAAAACCAGAAAATTTTGCTATTTTGACCTCATTTGACCTTGAAGATATTGACCTAAGGTCATGCACTTTGCACACGATAGAGTTCACTATCGTGCCCATCCACCCTGTGAATTTCGTTGCTTTAGCCTTAATAGGAGCTGAGATCTTAGGGGGGGAGGGGGGCGGAATCCGCCCCCCCTCTCCAGGGCGCGTTATTTTCAGAGGCCCTCCAGGGCGCGTGTTAAGTGCCGCAGCATTCACAGTGATCTAGTCTCTCGCTTTGAAGGAAGTTAACTGACCATGTGGACGTGCCAACTAATATATCCGAACATATGAAAAGGTGGTGAACCTTCATGCCAAGTACCCTACCCCAATTATTATATTATATATGTAATGGCGTATCGTCATGTATTTCAGTTAGCTATTACACCGACGTATTGGTCGTGGACCCTTTACAATAATGTGTGGTAAAGCATGATCACCCACAAATTAGTCTAAGGCGGATATTACCATAGTTGCATTACATTACTGTATGACGGACGTTGCCTTAGTTGCATTATATTACTGTATCATGGACGTTCCATTAGTTACATTACATTACTCTATGACGGACGTTACCTTACTTGCATTACATTACTGTATGACGGATATTACCTTAGTTACATTACATTACTGTATGACGGACGTTACCTTAGTTGCATTACATTACTTTGCGGCGGACGTTACCTTAGTTACATTACATTACTTTGTGAAGGACGTTACCTTCGTTACATTACATTACTGTATGACAGACGTTACCTTAGGTGCATTACATTACTGTATGATGGACGTCACCTTAGTTACATTGCATTACTATATGATGGACGTTTCATGCATGGCGTTACTTTATGACTGGTGTTACTTTAGTTACATTGCAATACTTTATTTAGCATGGCACGAGAAAACCTTCAACTCATATTCTTCAACACGCAACTTATTTGTTAAATTTTTAGGTATTGAAAAAATTTGATATCGCTAACAGGAGCGGTTTGTCGCCATTCTAGAACAATCAAACGGCCAAAACAGCTCCCAAAAACTGGCCAAAGGGTCAAATGGCCAAACAACCAAACGGCCAAAACAGCTCCCAGAAAATGGCCAAAGGGTCGAATGGCCAAACAACCACAGGGCCAAAACTGGTCCGTGGGCCGCGCAGGAAGGCCGCACTGAACATCGCTACACACACATGTGCCAATATGCACGCGATGACCGAAGCGCCTTAGTCGGCAAGCCGAATTGTTCGCACCTCCCAGTGGGGAGCCGGGGGTTTCCACGTGTAGAGCAATGTGCACACAGCGTCGGCTGCGGTACCGCTCCGAGCCCTCGTAATGGACGAGTGTCATCGGCCATAATGGACGAGTGTCATCGGCCATGATGGACGCCTCGCGGGACAGCTGGCTGGTTCAAGCGACCGCTCGAATAAGGCAGCAACGATTTGTCACTAGCTGACAGCACCCATACGTCACTGTTGCCGTTACGTCACTGTTGCCGTTACATGTGCTGCAGTCCTGGACGCTATCAGCTGTGGTCGGCTGTACAATACACTTCCACGTGAAGGAAGCAGGCCGACGTGCGCATAAATTACTGTGGGGCATTGTATTAAGCTGCAATGATAGTTCTACTTCTGTACAGGGTGGAATTGCCTGTGCTTTCTCTGGGGCCTGAGCATTGTTAGTGCCGACTGCAACATATTGCAGACCGCAACAGAAAACCCGAAGAGTAAATTGGTACAGCATGCATCGACCTAGCCAGCCTGTATGAATATCGTCCGGTATTAACGTTTCATGGACTGGTAATGAAGTAAAATAACAGCAGTTTTTATGAGGGTATTTGCTAAAACTCCTTCAAGATGATCCTATTCACTAATTATACGGGCATATCTTATCCGACGGAAAAGACGGAACGAAGAAAAGGCGCAGTTATGGAAGTAACGTTGGCGCATTTCATAATGGGCTTTAACCATGGGCTATTGTCAGCCTGGATTCAAACCAGCGTTATTAATGGAAGCGTGAAATATTGACCATTCGGATGGCACAAACTAATGTGGCCTACATACCACATATTTTATATAACTTACGTTTCATCAACTACCCCATCGTCAGCAACAACGTATCACTATACCTGAGTAAATTTATCAACCGGTAGTTGCGCGATGTTTTGCCCGCTGGTAGAAAACCACAACGGATACGATGAAAAAATATACTGATCGGGGATGATACAGGAAGGCTTATGCTTGACGCAGGTGTAGCTATCTCTTCGGTACACTTTCAAAGTGATGAGACACTTTGAGTTTCGACAAAATTGTATCAGCTATACCCGATATTCTCTGCATCGTGGCAACGACAGCGAAATCCCGATGAACCCTAGCTGTTCGCGCCGCCGCCCTGTAACCTGACGCGTGGCTAGTACGGAAAAAACCGTATGTGTGTGTTATGTAGATCGTGGTGGATTAACCCGGGCGGTCTCGGGGCGTCTTTTTCCACTCCATTCTAAGGTTTTCCGCATATTGAGGAAAACATCTACGACAGCGTGCTGTAATTTGATATGCACCACGTCAATTTTATATTTGTTGTGGTGAAATTTCGGATCAGGTTATCCCCGGTCACCAAGTCAGTCCAAGCCAAGTGAGACCACCTCCAAAAAGTTCAACCAGTCGTCACGCTTTATTCTGCGTCGTCTTTCAGGTCAGACACCCACATCCCGTCTCGGGGGGGGGGGTATTTGTCCCTCCAATCTCCAAACTAAGCGTAGCATGAAATTGGAGGTGGTGGCATCGGAAAGCGATAGGCGATCTGGATTCGGAATAAGTCATAAAATATTTTATCTTCAAAGTGACGTCACTGTGGTTTTTGGGGGTCACGACTGACGTCATGCTTTTAACTTTGCGAAGTTCATTTTGGGGAGACGAAAATAATAGTGGGGATAAAAAAGGAAGGCAAATAGCTTCATGGTCCCAAAATGCTAGCCCACTTAAACATAATTGTTTTAGCTTCTAAAAATCTTCTAAATCTTCCTTGTCAATTTTCTCCAGGTTGTCTTTTCCTAATGGGTAGAGCAAATCGAGAAGCGTTGTTTTAAGTCAACGTAGTCTAAAAGGTACTTACTATAATTTTCTCTTTTAGCCCTAATGGGAAAACATGCAAAAATAAGTTAGCAAAAAAGAAGAAAATCCAGAATTTGTATATTGTGTTTGTCTGCACCATAAAGGACAAGCAAACGCTAAGAGTTTCATTAACACGCGCCCTGGAGGGCCTCTGACAATTATGCACACTGGAGGGGGGCTGATTCCGCCCCTCCTTAAGATATCGGCCCCCATTAAAGCTAGAGCAACGAAATTCGTAGGGTGCATGGGCACGATAGTTCACTCTATTGTGTGCAATTCACCTCAGGTCACATATATAGGAGCACTTTGCTCTGACTTCCGATTTTCATTTTTCTTCCTTTAACCCTCGCACGGCTGGGGGTAGATACCATAGCACCTCAACCCTCTCAGGTCTTCCACCCCTAAAATTCTTTTTAATATTCATACAATACGCGATCAAACAAGTGCGGGAAGAACGCCAATATCGCGGCAGCGCTGGTGCTGCGAATTTTGTTGTAACTACCTTAACCATTAGCTATTTTTACATGTTTCCGGGGCCCCCCCTTTCTTTCTTCCCCGAGGGGGGCGCGGAGCGCGCTGAAATTTGGTATACCTTACCATTAGCTATTTTTACATGTTCTGAAAAAAAATATGGTCGGGTCATTAAAGGTCACCGAGTTACCGCCAGTCAAGTGAGGTCACCTCCAAAAATATTTAACCAGTCGCCACACCTTCAATAATAAAGATATTACCATGACACTTTCAGGGTTTACTTATCTTGATTGAGCGCCAAAACGTGCGATATCAGAATTTGCGAATTTTGTTTTTTTAATGTAAATTTTTGCATTGTAGTTTTATCTAAACTAACATCAACATTGCAGACAAACTATGGATTTTTGTATAATGCTAAGTTGACTTAGTACGTCGTAGTTTTGGTTCACATACCTATTTCAAAAATGAAAAAATCAAAATTCCAAAATTATAAAAATCCAATTTTTTAAAATCCCCCCCCCAAAAAAAATGAGTTTTTCGTTTCGACTTTTTTAGAAGATGTAAAAATAGCTAATTGTAAGGTATGCCAAATTTAAGCGTCCTGCCGCGAGGCCGTTTTCCCGCTGTCGCGGGAAAACTGGTGGGATAGGTATCTAACCCCCTCAGGTGTGCGAGGGTTAAATTCAAATCCTAGCGTGAAAACTAGCGAAGTACTTTCGACTGGAATTTGTTCAAGCTATCCGGTGCAGTTTTCAGATTCGTTATATCACGCTTGGTTGGTGAGATACCTGGAGGGTAGTTATCTACGCCCTCCCCGCCTGGCGAAGGTGGCTCATACCATCAGCCGTGCGAGGGTTAAACAATGCGCCGATCATTTTTAAGCAGGTACGCAATAAATTGCATATATCGGTCGGTACAATATGGAGTTATGTACGAAAAATAGGACGGGTGGGCGGATTTCGCCCTCCCCTCCAGGGTATGTGTTAACCTGTCATGAACATGACCTGACTTGACCTCGGTGACCTGACATGACTTTGAAACAATGTAGCATAAAAATATACATCAAACAAGTTGCTAGTGTTGCCAAGAACACTTCCTTTTTGCCAATATACGGGAAGCGCATCAGTGCCGATATTTGTGGTTTGGCGCTCATAAAATTGTATGACTTTAACGACCTCTCACTCGAAACAATATTCAATCGACTTTCATTTTTCGAGTTAGGGGTCGATTATCAACCGGCAAAATCTGGAGTTATCTACGGAAACCTGAGGGGTGGGCGGGTTTCTCTCCCCCCAGGGCACGTGTTAAAATAACCCCACTCGTTAAAGCATGACGACTGATTGAACCTTTTTTAGGCCACCTCACTTGACTTTCACTAACTTAGTGATCGTGGGTGACTTGGCAGGAAAAAAATTCCCCACAACATGCTGAATTGATCTTGGAGAAAGCATGCAAAATTTTGGCACGTTGTCCCGCGCTGTTTTCCCTATTCACGGAAAAGCTTAAGAGGGGTGGGGTGGTAAGAAGATTCCCCGAAATGGGGGAGTTTTGTGGATGGAAGTATTGAAATGAAATGAAACTCTCTGTGTATGTTTATCTTTGGTGACACAATCAAATGCAACAGTGAAACGTATGACTTTTATCGCTTTGAACGACTTACTTCATTCATATATTTTCCCAGTGGGTTTAGAATCGAAGATTCTAAAAACAAATTTAATTCGAATCCTTGCTGAGATGACTTCATGAACCAGGGTTATATTGCTAGGCAGAGCTTGTTGTGTGAACCCTGGCCCAACCATCCGAGCAATGAATTCCAGTTCAACGGCAGAATTTTGACCGGGAGTTTAACGTGCCGTTAATGCACCGACATGACGAAATAATGAAAAATCGAAAACTCAAATGTTTGAAAATTTCCCCAAATCCTAGAGTTCTATTTTTGGGTTGGCAAAGCATCAGGACCCATGTTCGATTTCGCTTCGCTTTTCTGATTACAAATTAGCTATCTTTCCAAAATATTCTCCTAAAATAACTTGCCAGAGCCACAAACATGACACCAGTCGAGACCTCATAAACCCCCTACTGACATCACGTTTTGCGGGGATAAATTTTGGAAGTGGATTTCGGGTCCTACTCGTAAAGCGCTTTCCGATGATATCTTCTTCGCTTTCGTTTCGTGCGATGCTTAGTTTGAAAATTAGAGAGGACATAAAGCGCCTCCCCGCAGTGAGACGGGGTGTGAGAATCTGACCGTAAATGGTTAAGTACTTACATATGGCAGTGGCATATCATAACGTTTTTTTCTCTCGACAAAACGTCTCCAAGTTCCGCGCGACCACATTCTTTTTCGACTCTAATCCTCTCCCATCTACGACGCGTTTAGAGTCAAGGCTAATGCGTTGCACCAATGTGCACACAGATCCAACACCTGGATCCTCCCCGCACAAATGTACGAGAAAAACAGTCATCTATCATAAGGATAGTTGTTCCAGACCAGTAGAAATCAAGTGACCAAGCAGCTCGTCACTGCATGACTCCTCCTCGGGGTTTGCTTAGTTATTAGGGCTTTAGGGCGCATCGACTACACTGGTTATGTAGCGCCCAGTCCTAGGAGCTTAGGAAACGTCCCGGCATTTCAGGTTGAGAAGTTAGCGGGTACCACTTTGGAGTGGTTTCCTTGCAACTACTTGGTCTTAATTCTGAACTCATCCCAAGTTCAGAAATGCAGCTGCTCTATGCTCTCCCCCTTCCTCCGCCACTCAGCGGCCTGGTAGGCCGTATCGACCTCATGCTAGGAATGTTGAATGGGGTGCGGCTCCGGGTTCCCGTGACAAATCCAATTAGCTTGATGGAGCAAGACAGATCATTTGCTTCTCATATTTATACGTTGATGCTGGAGGACCACTCGCCACTGATGACAAGTTGGAAGCAGCGCACGTGACAGTCACGTGACACACGTCACAGCACAGGTGACGTCGGCGTGGCATTTGCTCACCCGCCGTCGATTATCGAGCCGGTCGAGGCACGCTTCCTGGCGTCGCCTCTAGCAGTAAATACCGAGCGGCATGTGCCATAGGCACAGCTGTGCTACATGGTGCCCAGCGACGGCGCGGACAGCCTCTGACACAGCGCGTCTGACGTGACAGTCTCTGTCACATGACAGCCGGCGGTCGGTCGTTGAGTCGGCACGAGTGCGCATCGGATACTCCGCGACCGCCCTTTCTAAACAACACCGTGAGTACTCGTCTGCAGCCACAACTGGACGACCGCGACAGGTACATAGACAGACAGACACCGACCGCGACAGGTACATAGACAGACAGACACCGACCGCGACAGGTACATAGACAGACACCGACCGCGACAGGTACATAGATAGACAGACACCGACCGCGACAGGTACATAGATAGACAGACACCGACCGCGACAGGTACATAGACAGACACCGACCGCGACAGGTACATAGACAGACAGACACCGACCGCGACAGGTACATAGACAGACAGACACCGACCGCGACAGGTACATAGACAGACAGACACCGACCGCGACAGGTACATAGACAGACACCGACCGCGACAGGTACATAGATAGACAGACACCGACCGCGACAGGTACATAGATAGACAGATACCGACCGCGACTGGTACATAGACAGACACCGACCGCAACAGGTACATAGACAGACACCGACCGCGACAGGTACATAGATAGACACCGACCGCGACAGGTACAAAGACAGACACCGACCGCGACAGGTACATAGATAGACAGACACCGACCGCGACAGGTACATAGATAGACAGACACTGACCGCGACAGGTACAAAGACAGACACCGACCGCGACAGGTACATAGATAGACAGACACCGACCGCGACAGGTACATAGATAGACAGACACTGACCGCGACAGGTACATAGATAGACAGATACCGACCGCGACAGGTACATAGACAGACACCGACCGCGACAGGTACATAGATAGACACTGACCGCGACAGGTACAAAGACAGACACCGACCGCGACAGGTACATAGATAGACAGACACCGACCGCGACAGGTACATAGATAGACAGACACTGACCGCGACAGGTACATAGACAGACAGACACCGACCGCGACAGGTACATAGATAGACAGACACTGACCGCGACAGGTACATAGACAGACAGACACCGACCGCGACAGGTACATAGATAGACAGATACCGACCGCGACAGGTACATAGATAGACAGATACCGACCGCGACAGGTACATAGACAGACACCGACCGACATCGACAGGTACACAGACAGACAGAGACCGACCTCGACAGGTACATAGACAGACATACACCGACAGAGAGAGCTAGGTACATTGGCAGACAGGCATCAACAAATATGGGTATATTGAGAGACAGACACCTACCGCGACAGGTGAGGACATACAAGTGGCGTACCGAAGAGGGAGGGGACACTGGGGGCAGTTTCCCTCTGCGAGGTTATAGGGCTCAAGAATCACGCCGGGCTTCAGCAAAATTGTGCTAGGCTCAATAAAACCTCCATCGGCCCTACACAATCACACCGGGGCCACTGAAAATCATCTTGGGGTCGAAAACGTCGTGCAAGGGCACCTGAAAATTACGCTAGACACCCTACAATCGAGCTAAAGCCCATGACAATCACATTGGAGACCAGAAAATCTTCCCGGGGTCCATAGAAATACGCCAGTGCTCTTCGAAGTGGGATCGGTGCCACTGGAAATACCACTTGGGCTCCGAAAATCGCACCGGGACCTCTAAAAGTCGTATTGGAAGCCCCGAAAAGTAGCCCGAGGAAATCTTGACAACTAGGCTGGACACCTCGAAATCACACTAAGGCCCCTGGAAATCACACTGGGGCCCCAAACAAACATTCCGGGGGCACAAAATATGATGCTGCGTCTCCAAATAGTTGGACCGGGGCCCCTGAAAATTCCGCTGGGCTCCCACAAATCGGGTTAAAGCCCCAGAAAAGTCACACCGTGACCCAGAAAATCACGCTGTACCTGAAAAGGTCGGATCAGGGTTCCTGGAAATCAAGCTAGTGGGGCCAAAGAACATCGCCAGGGCCCCTAAAAATGACCCTGGGGCCCAAAAGATCCCGCTGAGTCCCTGAAAACCGCACTCGGTCCCCAAAAAATTGGACCGACGTGGAGCCCCAGCATCCACATTGGGGGCTCCAAATGAATATTGCCGGCACCAACAAACTCGCACCGGGACCTCGAAAATTTGCGCCGGGGCCCACCAGAATTGTGCTGGGGCCGGGCGAATTACAACGCGTCCCGTAAACTTACGTCAAGCCCCGGAAATATCAGGATCGGAACACGAAATTCACGTCGGCAGTGCCAAAAATTCAGCAATCCACACAAAAACAAAGGCGATGATGCGCGTTCTCATATATTAGGTGTAGGCCGCACAAAATGAAATATATATACGGAAACGTGAAACGTTTAGCGTTGTCGCCAATTGATTGTTTCAATTGCTGTGACCCTCTGAAATGACATGCACCCCGGCTGAAACTTCGTTTGCGACATTACTGTTTTGTGCAACTGCTGTTTGTCGAAGCTGTAGGTAATTAGGGCAATTGTGGAAATATTGTTGAAGTAGTTATTAATTTCGCATGGTCATTCTAAGTTATTGTCAGGCATGACATATCTACACTCAAACATCAAATATGTCCCAAAGAATCCAGGGATAGATCCAGGAACATTCATGGGGGAGGCACAATGGGGGTCTCCGGCTGCATTTTGTTGAAGTGAGGGAGGGTCGCACTCAAGGTTGCTGAAGGGTTGCATTTTCCTCTGAGAAAGGCGCATTTGACCAAAAAACTAACTTCAGCGTGGAGGAAGGGTATGGGATGGGGTGGACTTGAGCATTCCCGGAATGGTGCCTATCCCGGTCAGAGGGACGCAACTGTTGAATGAAGTGCACATGCCACCAGTGCCCCCTCCCCCTCTGCACCCACCGTGGGAAGAGTACAGGCAACCGGCAGAAAGCGCAGCGAGCGCTGTGTTCTTCAGGTAGTACCGAACCAAGCCGTGGCCAGCGCCCTGGAGACAACTCTTAACTGCTACGTCATCTGGGAGTCGCATTAGCGGCGTCATCTCGGCTGGCAGAAAAGCCTGACCTGCCATTTCCCCTGTCCTTGTCCTCGCTGTGTGTTTGCACGCGGTCACTGGTACTCGCTGGGTCGACATGGTCTCGGTAATGTCGACATTGCGGATCGACCCGCCGGCAGGGGGCCCAACTCACCAGCCCGCCGGAGCCGATAAAGAGCGCGCCGGACAGCACGGCCACTGGCGGGCGCACCTTCTCCAGGACAACGTCGACTGGTGCGGACCAGAGCGGGCAGCACTCCAGGGGGTGCCGCTGATGTGGCCGACTGGTGTGGACCAGAGCGGGCAGCAGTCCTCCAGGGGTGCCGCTGAGGTGGCCGGCTGGTGCGGACCAGAGCGGGCAGCACTCCGGGGGTGCCGCTGAGGTGGGCGAGGTGGACGACTGGTGTGGACCAGAGTGGTCAGCAGTTCTCCAGGTGGTGCCGCTGAGCAGGTCGAGGTGGCCGGCCGCCCGTGTGGGGGTGGACGGGCACGAGGACGGTGTCAGACCCCGATCTGAGGGTCGCTGTATGACTTCGGTGTCGCTGCGACGGAGCCGGTTCCTCAGGCTGTTACCTCATGTGGCGGCTTGTCGCCGCGCCTGTCCCCAGCACCAGCCATCCGTCACCAGCACCAGCCGTCTGACACCAACACCAGCCGTCTGACACCGGCACCACGGGCGGTGGCTGACAACTAACGCCTGCACCAGCGCCTGTCGTCCCTGAACCGCTGGCACATCTCCACCGGACAGGTGAGCCGACCCAGAGAACGTCTACCTTCGCTGGATACGTGATCTGACCCTAAGTACGTCTATC
This sequence comes from Imbricaverruca yamaguchii, assembly GCA_034440575.1. NCBI lineage: Eukaryota > Metazoa > Arthropoda > Thecostraca > Neoverrucidae > Imbricaverruca > Imbricaverruca yamaguchii. The sequence goes on along the minus strand of JAOTOL010001368.1, from coordinate 443,289 downwards.
TCCACTGGATACGTGAGCTGACCCAGAGTACGTCTACCCTCGCTGGATACTTTGAGCTGAACAGTGAACACTCGCTGGATGCTGAACAAGGTTAATTTTATTCGTGTCGTGTTAATTTCAATCCTCGGATGTCTGTCCATGGCTTGCTTCTCATCAACAAGTGGCGCCAGGTTTTCCCGCCGAGCGATGACCATCCAGAGCCCATTTTGCGGCGGAAAGCTTAATGTCCCTCGACGACATCCTCTCTTGGTTTTCGGATCACTAGCCATCAGGATCCCGGTGGTTGCATGCTTTAAATCCACCAAGACCAAGTAGGTAGGCATCTTGACGGAAAGGATTATCGGGAAGTGGTGGGGCGATTTGATGCAGCTACAGCCAGACAGGGGTGGATGCAGGAAGGGGGAGGGGCACCAGGAGCATGTGTAACCTATAGGAAGGTGGCGCCCCTCCGGCCGAGAAAGGCGCCCTTTCAGGAATGCTCGAGCGCAAACTTCCCATTCCTCGCCAACGACACCAAATTTTCCGTCGAGGGCATACCTCAGAGGAAATGTGGTCCCTGAAAATTCCTAGAATCGTCCCTGGCCAGAGATGCAGTAGACGGGCGGCGGGCATAGCTGCTATAGGCAAGCGAATATGTGTCCAATGGATGTTCTGGGTTTTACTATCCATTGCATGTCATGAATGTGGGTCAATGTTCAGTTAGCACGCAGACGGCGAGCAGCGGCTGTGGTACGGCACAGCCAATGGGTAGCAGCTACTGGGCTCAGTGGCTGTAGCACAGGACAACCAATGGGTAGCAGCTACTGGGTTGAGTGACTGTAGCATAGTACAACCAATGGGCAGCAGCTACTGGGCTGAGTGGCTGTAGCACAGTACAACCAATGGGTAGCAGCTACTGGCCTGAGCGGCTGTAGTACAGTACAACCAATGGGTAGCAGCTACTGGCCTTAGCGGCTGTAGCACAATACAACCAATGGGTAGCAGCTACTGGCCTGAGCGGCTGTAGCACAGTACAACCAATGGGTGGCAGATAATTCAAGTAGCTTCCTACGATCTTTTTGTGTCATTTTTCTCGCCCTGTTCATCTATTTTTATCAAATGTAAGATCTCTGCTTTGCTAGTGATTGTATGTGATTTGGCCATATCTATTTGCAGACTTCATCGAGTGAAGCGCTTGTAACAACTAACGAAATGTCATGATTGAACTGGTCCCACTTCTGGAAAGTGTCGCCTCAATCGATGTTGTTGTAGATTTTGCCTTGCGACCACCTTACCATGTACACACTAGACATGAAGGAAACCATCTTTTTTGTTCTCTTTTTTTCTTCTTTATAAAGCGAATCCCAGTCCTTGGTGGGGTGACTTTATGAACCAGGGTCCTGTTACTAAGCAGAGCCTGGTGCGGTGACCCTGGCCCCACCACACGATCCATGAATTCCAGTTCAACGGCATAAGTTTGAGCGAAAGTTTACCGTGCCGTCACAGACACGGCTGCCCGGTCGCTTGTCCCAGGCCTGATCAGGCCAGCTGCCAACTGACACTCCCAGCCGGGGGCTGCCGCTTAGTATACCAGTCTGCCGTTTCACTCTTCCTTACGACGACAAATCATTGCACTTTAGATTAATGTCCAAAGAATATGTTCCTTTGGTAGTTGCACTAACAATTTCAAGGCAATAAAGTCCCATCGTTTGCCTACTTAAAGTTAGCTGTAACACCCATGCACCCAACCCAACCCACACCCCGCTGGGACGTCCATACAGCCCCACACTCCCCGCTGAGACGCCCACACCGCCACCCCGCTGGGACGTCCATACAGCCCCACACTCCCCGCTGAGACGTCCATACAGCCCCACACACCCCGCTGACACGTCCATACAGCCCCACACACCCCGCTGAGACGTCCATACAGCCCCACACTCCCCGCTGAGACGCCCACACCACCACCCCGCCCCACACTCCCCGCTGAGACGCCCACACCACCACCCCGCCCCACACTCCTCACGGAGACGTCCACACCACCACCCCGCTGAGACGTCCATACAGCCCCACACTCCCCGCTGAGACGCCCACACCACCACCCCGCCCCACACTCCCCACGGAGACGCCCACACCACCACCCCGCCCCACACTCCTCACGGAGACGTCCACACCACCACCCCGCTGAGACGTCCATACAGCCCCACACTCCCCGCTGAGACGCCCACACCACCACCCCGCCCCACACTCCCCACGGAGACGCCCACACCACCACCCCGCCCCACACTCCCCACGGAGACGCCCACACCACCACCCCGCCCCACACTCCCCACGGAGACGCCCACACCACCACCCCGCCCCACACTCCCCACGGAGACGCCCACACCACCACCCAGCTGAGACGTCCATACAGCCCCACACTCCCCGCTGAGACGCCCACACCGCCACCCCGCCCCACACTCTCCACAGAGACGCCCACACCACCACCCCGCCCCACACTCCCCACGGAGACGCCCACACCACCACCCAGCTGAGACGTCCATACAGCCCCACACACCCCGCTGAGACGCCCACACCGCCACCCCGCCCCACACTCTCCACAGAGACGCCCACACCACCACCCCGCCCCACACTCTCAACGGAGACGCCCACACCACCACCCAGCTGAGACGTCCATACAGCCCCACACACCCCGCTGAGACGCCCACACCACCACCCCGCCCCACACTCCCCACGGAGACGTCCCACACCACCACCCAGCTGAGACGTCCATACAGCCCCACACTCCCCGCTGAGACGCCCACACCACCACCCCGCCCCACACTCTCACAGAGACGCCCACACCACCACCCCGCCCCACACTCCCAACGGAGACGCCCACACCACCACCCCGCCCCACACTCCCCACGGAGACGCCCACACCACCACCCCGCCCCACACTCCTCACGGAGACGCCCACACCACCACCCGCCCCACACTCCCCACGGAGACGCCCACACCACTACCCCGCCCCACACTCCCCACGGAGACGCCCACACCACCACCCAGCTGAGACGTCCATACAGCCCCACACCCCCGCTGAGACGCCCACACCGCCACCCCGCCCCACACTCCCACAGAGACGCCCACACCACCACCCCGCCCCACACTCTCAACGGAGACGCCCACACCACCACCCAGCTGAGACGTCCATACAGCCCCACACACCCCGCTGAGACGCCCACACCACCACCCCGCCCCACACTCCCCACGGAGACGCCCACACCACCACCCAGCTGAGACGTCCATACAGCCCCACACACCCCGCTGAGACGCCCACACCGCCACCCCGCCCCACACTCTCCACAGAGACGCCCACGCCACCACCCCGCCCCACACTCTCAACGGAGACGCCCACACCACCACCCAGCTGAGACGTCCATAAGCCCCACACACCCCGCTGAGACGCCCACACCACCACCCCGCCCCACACTCCTCACGGAGACGTCCACACCACCACCCCGCTGAGACGTCCATACAGCCCCACACTCCCCGCGAGACGCCCACACCACCACCCCGCCCCACACTCCCCACGGAGACGCCCACACCACCACCCCGCGAAGTCATACAGCCCCACACTCCCCGCTGAGACGCCCACACCACCACCCCGCCCCACACTCCCCACGAACGAACCACCACCCGCTGAGACGTCCATACAGCCCCACACTCCCCGCTGAGACGCCCACACCACCACCCCGCCCCACACTCCCCACGGAGACGCCCACACCACCACCCCGCCAGCCCCACACTCCCAACGGAGACGCCCACACCACCACCCCGCCCCACACTCCCCACGGAGACGCCCACACCACCACCCCGCTGACGTCCATACACCCCACGCTGAGACGCCCACACCACCACCCCGCCCCACACTGCTAATTGCATCCATAACTCGCCAGCACTGTTCGTTAGTCTTGAAATGTCACACGTGAGAAATGCCATGAATGCCCAAATATACTCCGATCAGTTTCGGAATATTCCACTTCTGATGATGAATGTTTCATGAGAACAGAAAATTGCCAACATAAATTGTTTCTAACAATGTTCCAGAATACGAACGGAGAGAACAACCCAGTTATGATCATGATCTATTCCGTAAAATGGCCTATTGCGCTGAACCAGGAGCTACCTCCCAACTACAGAAATAGCGCCTAGCTCAGTGAATAGAGTGCTGGCCTGCGAAGGTCTCCGTGTCTTGGCACAACTGATGCGAGTTGCTTCATGTGCTCGCCTATGGCTATTAACTATTCACACGGCTATTCACGCTTCCGGTTGGGATGGCTAATTGGCAACCGGTCAGATAAGGACGGGGTGCAGGCCCAACAATAACCCCGTGACGTTGTGTCGTAGTGACGTAGTGTAGTGACGTAGTGTAGTGACGTAGTGTCATAGTGACATAGTGTCGTAGTGACGTTGTGTCGTAGTGACGTAGTACCGTAGTGTCGTAGTGCCGTCGTGACATAGAGTCGTAGTGTCGTGGTGTCGTAGTGGTGTAGTGACGTAGTGATATAGTGTTGTAGTGACGTAGTGACATAGTGTCGTAGCGACGTAGTGAAGTGGTGACGTAGTGTCGTAGTGACGTTGTGTCGTAGTGACGTAGTACCGTAGTGTCGTAGTGCCGCCGTGGCAGAGTCGTAGTGACGTAGCGACGTAGTGACGTAGTGACATAGTGTCGTAGTGACGTGGTATCTGCAGTGTTTGCAGACGTAGTGCACGCCGTTTGCGGAGGTGCGTGACGAGGTGCCAGTGATGCTGACGGCAGCCGAGCACGTGGTGACGGAGCCGGGCCGGCTAACGGTGCCGTTGTCGCGTCAACAAAACACCACAGGTCGATCACCCACCTGACAACCTCGTGCACGGCAATCGATATGGCGAACCGACCGGGCCGCCCTCAGGGCATAGGCGCCGCCGAGTTGGCAGCGGTGGTCGTGGAATACTTGTGGACGACCCGGCGACAACTCAGCGACTGCCCCCGACAGAGTTTCGCCGAGCAGGACGGAAATTCGCCGCCCGGCGTCCGCCCGTTCTTCTGCCCCACCGACGCGGCCGCTGACGCCGCCTCTGCCGGCAGGCGCCATGCATGGATTTCTGCATCACTATTACAGTCAGAAGAGGAGGGACGAGGGTCAGCAGGAAGTAGCCGTGCTGACGCCCAGTCACGTGTCGGGTCCGCTGAAGCAGCACCAATCGAAGCAGCGGCAGATGGCACACGTGAGTTCGGTTCTATCCCACGCCGGCGACCCCCCCCCCACTCCTGCCGTCACTCCGGCTAGTGTGTCACCTTGACCCACCTACCGTGACGTGTCTGGCGGTCGTGCATGGCGCACCCGGCGGTCAAGTCTCGCGTCTGAAGAAGCAGAGGCAAGCGTGTGTGGTGTTAATGCTATCGGACACCACCGACGTCTTGTGGTGTGTGTGTGTGTGTGTGTGTGTGTGTGTGTGTGTGTGTGTGTGTGTGTGTGTGTGTGTGTGTGTGTGTGTGTGTGTGTGTGTGTGTGTGTGTGTGTGTGTGTGTGTGTGTGTATGACCGAGTAGTCACGTGACCTGACCCACCCTCGGGTCAGAGAGATGTCAGAGTCGCGAGTTCGGAGTCGCGCGTGCCCGGCGCCATCACCGCCCGATCAGCTGTTATTCGTCAGCGCCAGCCTGTTGTGCCGAATTTTTTGTTCGTCCACAGGGCAGGTATTCGATGCAAAAACTAACTGCAGGCTTTCATGGCCCTCCTGACGTATGTGTAGGCCTGATGTACGTGATGTAGGCTTTCATGGTCCTCCTGATGTATACACCATCGCCCTCAGATCAGTCAGTATCATTAGCATGACATTAACTGAACTCGTTGAAGCGTCTTCGGCTGTTGGATTTTTCCCTTCGGCAGACGGTTGTCCCGCGCTCGCCACTTGGAATGCTCAGTTGCACGTTCAGGAGCGCTAGCTCGCTGCTGACGCCGTGTTCGAGCGTGTCCCGTTGGGCAGAGCCCTTCTTCAGCTGGTTCTTGAGACGATCCAGAGCGTCTTCGCTATCAATTTCTAGAAAGATATCCTTCACAGACGCTTGTGAATGTGAACTTCCTGGGCCAGGCCCCTGAGCGCCATTTCTTCGATACGACGCTCTGTAAGACAGTTCCACGCTCTGTAAGACAGTTGGACACTGTGTAAAACACTTCGACACTTTGTAAGAAACTTCGACACACTGTAAGACACTTCGACACACTGAAAGACACTTCGACACTTAGTAAAACACTTCGACACTCTGTATGGCACTTCGAAACTCTGCAAAACACCTCGGTAATATGCAAGACGCCTCAATCTCTGGAAGCGTTGTCGAACAAGAGTCTGCTTGCACAGGTGACCCTCGTGGTCCACGAAAGTGTTCCTCACTAGTGCATACATTCACATTCCATTTAAGGAATCAAACAGTGGCTCTGACGTTTAGGACACGGGGCTCACTCGTGGTTCACTAGGCTTGAGTGTTGTTAGGCGCAGCAGCAGAAGCGACAAAGGCTACGCTCGCAGCGCCGGCGGTAGCGGCAGCGGCAGTGGCAGCGGCAGTGGCAGTGGCAGTGGCAGTGGCAGTGGCAGTGGCAGCAAGAGTAACTGTAGTTGCAGCAGCACCAGCACCAGCGATAGCACCAGCACCAGCACCAGTGGCAGCAAGAGTAGCAGTAGTGGTAGCAGCACGAGCACCAGCAATAGCACCAGCACCAGGGGCAGCGGCAACAAGGCAATTGTAGCGGAAACAGCACCAGCGGCAACGGCAGCAATGGCAACTGAAGCAACAGCAGCGCCAGCGGTAACGGAAACAAGGGCAACTGAAGCGGCAGCAGCACCACCACCAACGCCAGCACAAGCGGCAGCGGCTGGGTTGACGATAGCGGCAGCGAGGTGCAATCACTGAACTCTACCAAAAGCAAGAATTGGACGAGTCAAAATGCCGCATTGATGAAAGAGTGCTACAAAATGTAATGAAATATCATGCAAAACCTACTCGTAGCAACATCTTGATCTTCTTTGAATCTTGACATTTGTTACAAATATAAGATAACTGTCATGACTCATGAAGAACAACTTGAACGGAGAATCTGAGACTCACTTGAGCAACGTAGCGCATGCAAATAAATGTTCTGAAGAAGGCTGCAAACCTCGAGCCTCAGGTGTTAGATAGCGTGGCCGCACCACAACCCCACTTTTAAGACGTGTCACCTGCCACCTGCAGTCTCGTGCTAACGTCATCAGGGTGACGTCAGATCCGTCCACGGGAGACGACTCGCCAGGAGGAGCTGGTCGATAGCAGTGACAGCATCGCCCACCAACCAACCACCGGGAGACCGCGATCTTCAGATGCCGTCACCACCTGAAAACGACTCCACGGCCTCCATATGCAGCGTACTTATCAGGGGATACTCATCCTCTGCTATGTATTCCCTGACTTTTCTCTCCTTATGGGTGACAACTTATGACGTTTGTGGCAATTTCGTGACGCATGTTTATGATATTGTTGTTTAAAGCAGAAAAAATACCTTCGGCAATGCACGCATTTAGCAAATAAAATGTTTTGAAATGTCAATGATGTATAAATGCAACTGCGTGATAATGTCTACAAGAATAGACGGAATGTCGCGAAATGCATGAATGTTTGGTGATTTCATAACCGAACTTTGCCATAACATCAAATACGTCAGAGAATACTAGATCCTGCAAATGAAGTTCGAAATTGCTGAACATGCATCCATTTTAATGGAACAAAAGTGCATAACAAACCAATTGATTCCTAAGCGTCCGAATATATGCGTACAAAAAAGAGATATATATATATATATATATTTATATATTTATGTATATATATATATATATATATATATATATATATATATATATATATATATATATATATATATATATATATATATATATATATATATATATGTTTGTATATATTATATGTATGTATATATATGATATATATTTATACACCATATATATATATATATATATATATACATATATATATATATATATATATATATACATACTGCATATATATTATTTTGCTTCGTATATATTCGGACGCTTAGAATCAATAGATTTGTTATGCACGTTCCATTAAAATGGATATTCCGCTACAAAAATAAATTTAGATTTCGTACATTTTAGCAACATACAGGCAAACTTCAATGAATTCTGCGGTGTGCTGGCGGTTCACAGATCAACTGGCGCGAGATAGCGCTGCGGCGGAGGAAGGTGGCCGACTGTCAGATCATCGGCTGCGTCGTCACCAGCGGCCTGCTCATACTCACCGCCGGACTTGGCATGTTCCTCGCCGCCTGGTTCGTCCTCGGCAGTGAGTGTCCTCTGTTCAGCCGGGTGGTGCTGTGTTCCTCGTCTCCTGTGTTCCTCATGTTCCTCGCCGCCTGGCTCGTCCTCGAGTGACCTTGCCTGTGTCCTTGACATTACGGTCGTCTGCCGGGGTGACGCACGCCTGGGACGCAGTGAGTGCCTTTAGCCGGGTGGTACCGTTTTCCTTTTCTATGTCCCCCCCCCCAGTGCGGACGTCTGCAGGGACGATGCACACGGAGACACTGTACTCAAAAAGCGGGCCAAAGCGGGGTTATCCGTGCATTTTATCCGTGCATTTATCGGGGAAGGTTGACATAAAGCAACGTTTCTCTGTCAGCCCCACATATTAGGAAACGGAACTCAAGAAAACTAAGAACTCAACATTTTGACAATACAAAATATGCAAGGTTTATTTTCTGGGGGATGGGGGGGGGTGATGAATCATTGTGCGACCATGGTCGCTTTCGCCTTCATTTTCTGATTCCTATTGATAAAAGATTAACCAACTGAACTCTCAAAAGCCCAAAATATGCCAGTCGTGGCCCCATAGGTCCCCATAGCGAAGTCACTTTTGGGGGACTCAGTTTTTTGGGTGGTTCGGGCCCTACTCGTCGAACCCTTTCCGATGACACCACTTGCGTTTCCGTTCAACGCTTAGTTTGGAAATTAGACGAGGGTATCAGAATGCCCCCCCGAGACGGAGTGTGAAGACCTGACCGGAATGACGGCGCAGGTTAATGGGGACGCCCCGGTCACGACGCACATCGCAGAGCAGCTCCCCCCCCCCCGGTGGGCATTGGACGAAAACAGCCCTCTTATTTAATCGAAAGGAGCCTTTATTAACCGCGCACGTACTACAAATACATGAATACTGAAAGCGAGCACCGGTATTTTTTCTTCACATGCAATGAAACTTTTTTTTCTAACGAAATGTATCCGCCCCGGTAGCTCAGTTGGTAGGGGAGCGCTGGCCTGCACTGGTCTCCCCTGTCCCGGCAACACAGGGTTCGAGTCGCTTCACGCGCTCGCATTTAGTCCCCGGCTGGGAGGGTCAGTTAGCAACTGGCCCGATAAGGCCGGGGACGAGCTACCGGGCGGCCGTGTCGGTGCATTGGTGGCACGTTAAACTTTCGGTCAAAACTCTGCCGTTCAACTGGAATTCATGGATCGGGTGGTGGGGCCAGGGTTCACGCAACAAGTTTTGCTTAACAACAAGATCCGGATTCACAAAGCCACCCCAGCAAGAACTCTGACTAAATTGTTATTTTTTTAAACCGCGGGACCTGCACACGCTGTCGCCGATTGTGGCAAGCTGCCACAGTCGAGCTGTAATCTATACTGCCATAGCGTGACACGTTTGTTTAGGCGGCGGTAAATCATGTGTCTGGGCGGCGCTCCCAGGTCCACAACAGGCGGCGATAAGTCCTGTGTCTGGGCGGCGCTCCCAGGTCCACAACAGGCGGCGACAGCACGGTGGTGGCAGCGCTGCGCGATCTGCTGCCCTTGGATCCGTAGCTGCCCTTGGATCAGTGGCTGCCCTTGGATCCGTGCACAATTTAGCCTTCCGCGTGTCCAACATTTACTTTTACCTTTGTTTGCATCAGAGGGCTAAAAGGGCACCTTGGAGTTTTCGGCAGCATCGACCAGATTTGAGCACCCAGCAAAGGCCACCTTCGACTGGTGGGCACAGGCACGCTGGCGGGGACACAGCTCGAGGGCCACTGGACCCCACCAGCCAGTATGCAGAATGGTGTTGGTATGTTGGTCGCCAGAACGCCACCACCACGGGTCATAACCCGTGCCCGCCTGACCTGGTCCGGCCGGTCTGACCCGTGCCGGCTTGACCTGACCCGGCCGGTCTGGCCCGTGCCGGCTTGACCTGACCCGGCCGGTCTGGCGTGCCGGCTTGACCTGGCCCGGCCGGTCTGGCCCGTGCCGGCTTGACCCGACTGGGCCGATCTGGCCCGTGCCGGCTTGACCTGACCCGGCCGGTCTGGCCCGTGCCGGCTTGACCTGGCCCGGCGGTCTGGCCCGTGCCGGCTTGACCTGCCGGCCGGTCTGGCCGTGCCGGCTTGACCTGACCCGGCCGATCTGGCCCGTGCCGGCTTGACCTGACCCGGCCGGTCTGGCCCGTGCCGGCTTGACCTGACCCGGCCGGTCTGGCCCGTACCGCCTGACCTGACCCGGCCGATCTGACTCGTGCCGGCTTGACCTGACCCGGCCGTTGCAGAGGACGACCCGTTCATCCTGATCGGTCCGGTAGTGGCCGGCTGTGGAGTGGTGGTGCTGCTGCTGAGTGTCGAGGTGTGCGTCCGGCGGCAGAAGGTGATCAAGCTGACCGAGGACCTCAGCTCAGGTCAGTGGCAGACGGCAACACACCGGTCCGCCGCACTCCTGCCACCGACAGTTGCTCTGTTCGCCCAAGTCCAAAGCTCTGTGGATAACACGAACGTCCGCCGAGGACTTGAGACTGATGACTATTGCTCTTCAGTGTTTATCGAGGTTATCACGAGACCGCAGCTGCACAGGAAGTCGCAGCCTCTCAGCCCAGTGCCGGGCATCACAACTTACGCTGATGTAGTGTTCGTGCATAGTTTGTACCAATACAACTCCTCTTCAAGGATGTCACATGCTTCAAGAATTTTACATATGAAAGATCCTGTTACGTATGATTGAACAACAGTAGGACGCCGACCCTACTCAGCTGTGTTCGATGACTCTCCCAATTACAGACGAGGAGGACGGCCACTACATCGACGAGGGCCTCGTCAACTACGGCTTCGGCAACTTCAAGGGCGACGAGGCCGACCTGGGCGTTGCCCACAGGTCGCCCAGCCGCAAGTCGCCAATCGTGGTGCGGCCACACCCGGAGCAGGGCGACGCCTCGTACCAGCCCAACTTTGACGTGCGTAGTCGAGGCCGGCGGCGGCACGTCTCGGCTTCGATCACGCGTGCGGCGCCGACAGGCTTTCAGCGCACTGCCCGAGCCGGCCGCATGCTGCTGGGAGAACTACAGTGAACGTGCCTGCAGGGCGCCAGTGAAAGTCATCAGCCAACATGCTGTTCGTTTGTTTGTTTGTTTATTGGGTGGTTCACGACGCACATTCACGGGCAATGGCGCCGCCCACACTGTTTCGCCGGTGGGCCGCGGGATAGGGAAATGTCCCAAGCGGCGCTAGTGTCGAACCCGGGACCTTTGGTACCCATAGCACAACACCTGAACCACTCGGCCATCCCGCCCCACCGACAGGCTGGTGAGCCCACCGTTAGTAGCCGATTCGTGATTGCTTCCTCGTGGCTGATTTCACGGGCCGTTCGACTTGCAGTGCCTTCGACGTCATTCGTGTTACCTATTGACCCATGGTGGGCCTGGAAGCTTGGGCGTTCATTAACATGGAATCCCATAATGCTTTTCATCCGATCAAGTGTTTCTAAACACACTACGTTGTCTGCTAGATCCATACATTTATCTGATTTAATCCCAAAACATTTTAACTGTGATATCATTAGCCATCAAGTTAAATAACCCTGAGGTCATAAGTGTCAATCGTCCTAGCATAGAACATAAAAAGAAACTCACACGAAAAACTCGCACCAACGAAATGTTTTGCTCACCTTCATTGCTAATTTGTTACTAGCAAATTATTAGCAAATTCTAGCATAATTGGAACGTGCAGAATAATATTGATTATTATTCTGCACGTTCCAAATTTTCTTTCTTTTTCTTGTACAATCAAGTTCACCGTCACTTCCACTGCGCTAACGTTCACGCCACCCGTATCGTCCACTGTCCGCCCCGGGGTATCAGCCCCAGGGGGGCGGAGAGGGGCTATGACAACCTGCTCGGAGCCGGCTATGACGCGGCGGCCGCTGTTCCAGGTAGAAGGTCGCCTACGACCCGAAGACCGCCCTCAAGTGAACGTGCTGGCGCCCACTCCCGAGGTGCTGGACGCGTCCATGACGCAGGAGAGCATCGAGATGCTGCTGTCGCCCAAGAAGGGATAGCTAGACGTGCCCGGCGGCGACGGCCGGCGCCGCGCCGACCGCCCCGGGCACACGGCGACAGAGTCGACCTGGTCCGCCGCGCCGGAGAGACAGCCGCGCCGCCGCCTCCGCATCAGGCTGCCGTACCCGGACAGCGACGGCGACGACGAGGACGTCATCGGCGGCGAGAGCTGCATCCACGAGCCGGCGGACCGCGTGCGCGTCATCAACCAGATCATCGAGGTGACGTCGTCGAGCGCGGCGGCAGAAGCGGGTGTCGATGGCGAGGAGCGGCGACGGCGGCGGCGGCTGACGACAGCAGCTCTGTGCGAGGGCAGCCTCGCGACGACGTCAGCCTCGCCAGGCTGACGCCCCAGCACACGCCGCCGTCCGTCAATCGCTGGCTGACGTCGGCGAAACAGCTGCGGTGACCTGCGCCGTGACCCCGGCCGCGCCGCTGACCTTGGAAAAGGCGCGGGGTCACGGATCAGTGATGCACGTGGGTCTCGGGCAGCTGCCGGGCGGTTCCCGCGCGTCTGTCGCGTGGGAAGCGGCACCGTTCTGACTGAGCCGCCGGACTGGCCGGGGGAACCGACAGGGCGCTCGTTCTCACCAGCGTGGGCAGCCGCGCGGCCGTCATCACCGCGAGGTGATGTAAACCGGCGCACACTGTGGTGGGATCGGGCACCACCAGGTGGTGCCCTTTAATCGAGTACCATCAGGTGGTGCCCTTTACTTGGGTACCACCAGGATGGAGGTGCCCAATTGAAGGGCACCACCACCACCCTGGTGGGAGTGGTGCCCTTTGACCCGCTTTGCCCTCCGCAAAGCGGGTCGAAGACCGGCCAGCTTCAGTTGTTTTCTTGACACTTCATGTTCATGACTTCATGTTCGCTACTCCTTGCTAGCGAGAGCACGTCGCGTGGAGTAAGGTGGCAAAACGTGACAAACTAAGGCATCTCTGTGATACGTTTGAGTGTGCATGGTAATGCTATGGATCAAGAGCAATTAGAACACATATAGCCGGGACGAAACTTGGACGCTTGTGCTTGCTGGCTATGTAGCATTTCCGGGGACGATGAACCATTCGGAATGTTTTCCAACAGTCAGAACCCTTCGGAATGTTTTCCCGTTAGACAGATGTGAACGTGCACTAGCAGGCATTTTTCATTGCAGCAGAACCCACACAAAACCCGCTTGACTCGCTGAAGGATCATACCATCAAATATGGTGATAACTCATCGGTTGAAGGACTAGACAGGTTCTGAGAGGAAGCGATGGCCACTACCGTTTGCGAGGTACTTTCCACACTCATATGTCACTTAGCACCAGATGTTCATGGATGCCGTATAGGTACGACACCACGCATACTGGTCATTTTAAAGGAAAAATCGATATATGCTCATTTTATGCACGCATGCAATACTGTAGTGCAGGCAGGCAACAACGACCAGCTCAGAATGATGAGGAACTTAACTGGGGCCAGCTGGCCTGATGTCCGTAATACGGCAGGCAAGGGATTCAACAAGGGGCTCTGCCAGCCGCGCGCTTACACGGTGGCAGCCGAGGATGAGCCTGTCCTGTTCTGAAGAGAAGTGCACGTGACAGAGCGGCCCGTGTGCTAGAATTGCTGCCCGGCGTGAAGCTTAGGCCGAGCTGTTGTCCCAACCAGACAGCTGCTGACGTACACTGGAGCAGTATACTGCTTATCAGAGAGAAATTGAGACAAAGACCGGAACGTGCTTCATCGGCAGTCCTATAAAAATCAGCACAATTTTGGAATAATTGGGTGTGCAACGATGAGTTATGAGTTCAAGGAGGTGGGCACATTGAATGGGTGTGCTGCTCTTAACACACGAGACGTGTCGCATTGTCGCTGATGTTGTGCGCGCTATGTACCGTTGCTGACTGTGACTCGTGTCTCCGCACAACTATGTACTACTTGCCGATATGTGCCTTCATATTATCACGTCTGTGACTCGTGTCTTCGCACCACTGTGTCCCTACTTACCAATATGTACCTCCATATGATCACGTTTGTTACTTATGTGTTCGCACAACCCTGTTTGCCGATATGTGCCTTCACATGATCACGTCTGCGAATTGTGCCTTCATGTGATCAGATCTGTGATTCATGTCTTCATATGATCACATCTGTGACTCGTGTCTTCGCACAACTATGCCCATACTTTGCGGTATGTGCCTCCATATGGTCACGTCTGAACAGTGTGTCAATGTTACCTGCACACGTTTAATAGCTGTGCTGTCGATATTCTCGCACACGATGAACGCATGCAACGCTTTTAAGTGGCATTATTGTAAGAACGGTGTTGTGAATGCATGCCTAATTATATGATTATATATTTATGTATGTACCATGGACGGACACTATGGGAAGTGGGGCACTCTTGAAAGCCGCTAGATGGCGCACTCTTGAGAGAAAAAGACCCTCGAGAGCATCCCATCTCCACGTCCACTGAATCTTGCAGCTAAAGGTACGCCTCTGCATGAATTTCCGCATTGGCGCCCCACGGAGAAAATAGCGTCTCCCCGCAAGTATCACTACGAAGTTGGCTTTATCCACCGCTGGTATGCCTGTTATATATGCATGCATGCGTGTATATGTACATGTATGCATGTGTGCATGCATGTGTATTTTGGACCCCCGTATCTCGACTTCCCTGGTGTTCGCATAGTATATAAAGGCACGCAGCAATAAAACGTCTACGCAGGTGTATGGCCTTTACAGGATCGAGTGTTCGAGACAAGACCAAAATACAACTCTGAACATGTGTGGAAATGTCAGCAAAACACCGCCGCGCGAGACAGACTATAACAATTGACGCCGACGAGACTGACTACGAGACAAAACTGACTATAACCATTATCGACCTGCCAGACATGGCCTTGAAATTGTGTTCACGTTGGTGGGGGCCATGATCCCGTGTACCCCACGCCAATACAAACAAAAATCGTCATTTTCCATTCGACTTCCACGGAGCTTACACTTCAGACAAAGTCTTTAGAACATGCTTCGGAACTATTTCTTGCGGTTGGAGGGCACGACATCCCCGCAGCACAACGCTGTGCTATTCTGCAAACATGCATGTGCACTGAGGGGAAGAAATACATGAATATATGTATCAGGCACATCAGAACATCAAATCCTGTCAGTTGCAGTGAAAAGGGGAGGGTGACCTGGAGTTCGTTGTCCGTTGCCTAGGTGGTTTCTTCGAAAGGAAGCGAAATGCAACGGGCGATCACTACCTCTTTCGCATGCGAGGACACGCATCAAGTAAGACTACTGCCCGGTAGGCGTCTGCTCTTCGGAAACTGGCAGCGAGTACAGGGGTCAGGGGAGACCACTGCCCGGTGGGTGTCTGCTCTTCGGAAACTGCCAGCGAGTACAGGGGTCAGGCGAGACCACTGCCCGGTGGGTGTCTGCTCTTCGGAAACGGGCCACCACCGCCGAGTACAGGGATCGCACAGGATGAGGTCATTTGGGATCAAGTGGACGGGAAGACTGGGCTCTACCGTCACAGTCGGTGGCTACTGATGGAGCCTGTTCTGACCTTAACCCGCGCCATCTTTCCGATCAAATCCTCCAACCCCGTTTCGGGGGGGTTAAGACCCCCTCTAAAATCCAAACTAAGCATCGTACAAAAACTAAAGAGGTGTCATCGGAAAGCGCTCGACGAGTAGGGTCCGGTTCCACCCTCTAGAATACGTTCCCCCAAAAGTGACGTCACCAGGTGGCTAGATTTTCACGACTTTTCACGGCTTACATTATGATTTTGATTCTGGAAAGTTCATCTTGGGGGATATATGAAAAAAACAAGATTTATTTGGAATGAGAAAAGGACAGCGAAATCGACAAGGGCTATAACTTTTTTTTTGGCTCCTCAAAACCAAAAAGTTTTTTTTAACTTCAAAATTTTGAGTTTTCAAGTTTTCTTTGATTTACCTTTTCCATGGGTAGAGCAGACCGAGAAACATTGTTGGAAGTCAACTTTCCCTATTAAAAATGCTAACTTTAGCCAGAATCCTGTATTTGAACTGCAATTTGGCAAATGCGCAACATTTATATGTAGTCAAAAAACGGGGAAAATAAGAAAAATTCCTCTAGTACGTTTTGTTGCATCCGTAAAGATAAGCAAACGCTGAAAGTTTCATTAAAATATATGTATACGTTAAAGCGTGACGACTGGTTCAACCTTTTTTGGAGGTGACCTTACTTTACCTTCAATAACTCTTTGACCCTAGATGACCTGAACTAAAATTTTTGAATCAGCATGCCAAATTGATATGGAAAAGGTATGCCAAATTTGGGCGCGCTGCCGCGCGCCATTCGTCTAGTATCCACGAAAAACCCGAGGGGGGGCGGTTGAAGACCCCTCGAGACGGGACGGATTAAGCAAAGCGCTCGTCATTGCTGAATCCGTGGAAAGTGCTGAGCAGGAAGCCAAGGAGATGGAACTCCCCTCCTCCAGACATCGGGTGATATCTGATGATTGCGTACACACCAAACAAGAAACCAAACGTGGCTCGCGACAGGAGGGGCTTCCAAGAGCTGCCCGGCCCGGGGGCGAGAACTGGCCGGTCGGTCCGGTGTGCTGTCAGCGCTCGTGGTGGGACTGGTGCTTCCCCCATCACCAGCTCCTACTGTGGTAGAGATCACCCAGATCTCCGTCGTCTTCGGACTGTTCGGCCAGGGGCGAAGCGCGCCACGACTGCCACGAGCGCGCCACGACCGCGGGAAAGTGGTGCACCACGCCCGTCTCTGTCGGGGTCGCCCTGCCGTTAGAGATGTTCCAGCCGTGTCCGCCGTGCAGATGATGAATAATTGGCGTCACAAATATTAAGGAGTTCTGGGTCTCTGTCACCGAGAATCGAAGGAAGCTATAGGGTAATAACCCTCCATTTCGCAAACACCTTAAGTAGCTGTCTTTGAGAGCCAAAGCTACTGCAGTCTAACAGGATGTGGCCTATGCTTAACGTGATGTTACAGGTGTCGCAGTAAGGTGTTGTGCACTAGTCACCCTTTAATTGAGGCTGTTAGTTTTGTGCAACCAGTTCTAAGTCTAGTGAGGATAACACATTTTGTCAGTGAGATTGATCTGTGTTCCATGTGCCTATCGTTGGTTTGATTGTTTGTTTGTTGATTGTGTGTGTGGTTGGATTTGTATTGCTGAGTTGTTGTGTCTACGTGTTCTGTTAATGCCGGCGAATGTGGCGTTTTCTAGCAGCCAAGTAGCGGCATTCCATGTGGTACGAGAAGCATCATACTCAAACGAGACGTACCCACTAAAATGGGAACTGTTCTGTCTCGCCCAACGAATTGCACAAGATGACGAACCTTGGGTCCTTTTACGACGCATTCAACCGCTAGGTCATATAGCGTCGCTAGCCTCTCACGCCGATTGGTCGCAGGCGGACTGGGTAAATTCCGTCGGTTATGAGATTCAAACCCACGATCTTGCGATCAAGAGTCCGACGCTCTACTACCTTGCCGCGACGAATTGCACAAAGGCACACGGACTAAAACAACAACACATTAAAAGAGAAGCACATGTATTAGAGGATATCTAGCATCAGTTCGGTCCGCCATACACTGGTGACGAGTCTGAACATGAAAAATGTCGGGCACCACCATAGTTCTACACGGCGCGCTCCTCGAGCGTGTTCAGCAGACTGCTCCCACCGCTGGGCTCCCACAGCCACAGGCTCGTACACCGCAGCACGCGCAGGAGCAGGCGCAGCAGAGGAGACTGAACAGGCGGCCGGCGGCCGGCGCCGCTCCCTGCGGACATCCTCACTCGGGCTGCGGAGAGACTCGCGCCCAGCCCCGGCGTCCGGACAGCTGTCGCTCTCGGCCGTCTGACGACCGTACAGCCGTCTGGCGCCGCACTGACACCCGGCACCCTGGGCTACACCGACCGGCCCCGGCGTCCGGACAGCTGTCGCTCTCGGCCGTCCGACAACCGTACAGCCGGCTGGCGCCGCACTGACACCCGGCAGCCTGGGCTACACCGACCGGCCCCGGCGTCCGGACAGCTGCTCGGCCGCGGCAACCGTACAGCCGCTGGCGCCGCACTACACCCGGCACCCTGGGCTACACCGACCGGCCCCGGCGTCTCGGCTCTCGCCGTCTGACGACCGTACAGCCGGCTGGCGCCGCACTGACACCCGGCAGCCCGGCCTACACCGAGCAGCCCTTCACAGCGTCAGCCACCCACCCGGCACCCTGGCCTACACCGAGCGGCCCCATACAGCAGCCACCCACCCGGCAGCCCGGCCTACACCGAGCGGCCCCATACAGCAGCCACCCACCCGGCAGCCTGGCCTGCACCGAGCGGCCCCACACAGCCACCACCGCAGCCGGCCACACCGAAGGCCCCATACAGCAGCCACCCACCCGGCACCTGGCCGGCGCCGGACAGCTGTCGCTCTCGGCCGCCAGCCCCACACAGCGTCAGCCACCCACCAGTCATCCTGGCCTGCACCGAGCGGCCCCACACAGCGTCAGCCACCCACCCGGCCACTGTCAGCCACCCACCAGGCATCCTGGCCTGCACCGAGCGGCCCCACACAGCGTCAGCCACCCACCCGGCCACTGTCAGCCACCCACCAGGCATCCTGGCCTGCACCGAGCGGCCCCACACAGCGTCAGCCACCCACCCGGCCACTGTCAGCCACCCACCAGGCATCCTGGCCTACACCGAGCGGCCCCACACAGCGTCAGCCACCCACCCGGCATCCTGGCCTACACCGAGCGGCCCCACACAGCGTCAGCCACCCACACGGCCACTGTCAGACTCAGACTGACGGCCACTCTCCCAGCACAGACTGACGGCCACTCTCCCAGCACAGACTGACGGCCACTCTACCAACAGACTGATGGTCACTCCCCCAGCAAAGACTGACGGTCACTCCCCCAGTACAGACTGACGGCCACTCCCCCAGTACAGACTGACGGCCACTCCCCCAGTACAGACTGACGGCCACTCCCCCAGTACAGACTGACGGCCACTTTTCCAGTACAGACTGACGGCCACTCCCCCAGCACAGACTGACGGCCACTCTCCCAGCACAGACTGACGGCCACTCTCCCAGCGCCCACCGACAGCGCTTAGACACCGCCCCAGCGGCAGGCGCCACCTACGCGGAAATATCCGCACCATTTCGCCGACAGGTGGCAGCACGGTGGCACCGGCAACGGCTGCCACCGCTACTCAGCAGCGTCAGCCGGAACAACCGAGTCACTCTCGGCCGGTGGGGGCGGCACCGCACCGCCACCCTCGGCGGTTACATCACCGCAGTCCGACACGTCAGCCGCCGCCTCCCCGGCGCCCAGCTGCGAACTGCCGTCCACCGCTGCCTCATCCACACCGCCAGCCGCCGCCTCTACACCGCCAGCGGCCGCCACCACACCGCCAGCCGCCGCCGCCGCCTCCACACCGCCAGCCGTCGTCGCCTCCGCAGTCGCTCCACCGCCCTCGTCGGCACCAACGTCGTCACCACGCGCTTCACACGCCTTCGAACTGTCCACATCGTCACTCGCGACGTTCGCACTGTGTCCAGCCGAGCCTGCGCCACTGCCGTGTTCGCCGCCGCCCGGCTCGGCACTGCCGTCCGTCGCCTCGACTGTCGGCGCTGGCCGGGCGCCGTCCGTCGCCTCGACTGTGGG
Source organism: Imbricaverruca yamaguchii (assembly GCA_034440575.1). Classification (NCBI taxonomy): domain Eukaryota; kingdom Metazoa; phylum Arthropoda; class Thecostraca; family Neoverrucidae; genus Imbricaverruca; species Imbricaverruca yamaguchii. The sequence continues at coordinate 423,270 of JAOTOL010001368.1, read as the reverse complement.
CGCTGGCCGGGCGCCGCCCTGCGTGTCTGCCGGCTGAGCGGCGTCGGCCGGACCGCCTTCCCCACCCGCAGCGCGCGCCAACTCCACCAGGTTGTACTTGCGCCGCTGGTGGTAGTCGCGCACCACGCCCAGACACACCACGTTCCGGATCACCTGCCGGTCGGACCCGCCCATCAGCCACACCAACCCACCACCTCAGCTGCTGCCGCTCCATTTAGTTTATGCTCGTGTGTAGGTATCTGGTGATTTTGGTAGTTATTGGTACTTAACGAGTTTTTGTAGTTATTGGTACTATCTGTCATTGGTGGCCATCCGGTCATTATCTGGTGCTTAATGGGGGCTATCTGGTTGCTATTAGCGTTTATTGGTGGTAATTGGTGGTTACCTGGTGGTTATATGTCTCACTATCAAACATACCCCTGTAAAATGGCAAACTGAATCAACCAGCATTATCTTGTCAGACAGCCTTACTAAATACAATTACACTACGTTACATTGATAAATTCGAAACTCCGTCTCGGTTCCATCACATCCTGCCGCATCCGATTATACTCTCCGCCAGCCCGGATCTGTTTCAGGACAGCACGCGCCGGCCAGTCTCGAAGGCTGGAGGCTATGGCAGCTGTGTGGAGGACCACCTCCATGCCGATGGTCAGCTGTGTACAGACTCACCTCCATGCCGATGGTCAGCTGTGTACAGACTCACCGCCGATGGTCAGCTGTGTACAGACTCACCTCCATGCCGATGGTCAGCTGTGTACAGACTCACCTCCATGCCGATGGTCAGCTGTGTACAGACTCACCTCCATGACGATGGTCAGCTGTGTACAGACTCACCTCCATGACGATGGTCAGCTGTGTACAGACTCACCTCCATGACGATGGTCAGCTGTGTACAGACTCACCTCCATGACGATGGTCAGCTGTGTACAGACTCACCTCCATGACGATGGTCAGCTGTGTACAGACTCACCTCCATGACGATGGTCAGCTGTGTACAGACTCACCTCCATGACGATGGTCAGCTGTGTACAGACTCACCTCCATGACGATGGTCATGGAGCTGTACAGACTCACCTCAATGTCAGCTGTGTACAGACTCACCTCCATGACGATGGTCAGCTGTGTACAGACTCACCTCCATGACGATGGTCAGCTGTGTACAGACTCACCTCCATGACGATGGTCAGCTGTGTACAGACTCACCTCCATGACGATGGTCAGCTGTGTGGAGGACCACCTCCATGCCGATGGTCAGTTGTATAGACTCACCTCCATGACGATGGTCAGCTGTGTACAGACTCACCTCCATACGATGGTCAGCTGTGTACAGACTCACCTCCATGACGATGGTCAGCTGTGTGGAGGACCACCTCCATGACGATGGTCAGCTGTGTACAGACTCACCTCCATGACGATGGTCAGCTGTGTACAGACTCACCTCCATGACGATGGTCAGCTGTGTGGAGGCTCACCTCCATGACGATGGTCAGCTGTGTACAGACTCACCTCCATGACGATGGTCAGCTGTGTGGAGGCTCACCTCCATGACGATGGTCAGCTGTGTACAGACTCACCTCCATGACGATGGTCAGCTGTGTACAGACTCACCTCCATGACGATGGTCAGCTGTGTACAGACTCACCTCCATGACGATGGTCAGCTGTGTACAGACTCACCTCCATGCCGATGGTCAGCTGTGTACAGACTCACCTCCATGACGATGGTCAGCTGTGTACAGACTCACCTCCATGACGATGGTCAGCTGTGTACAGACTCACCTCCATGACGATGGTCAGCTGTGTGTAGACTCACCTCCATGACGATGGTCAGCTGTGTACAGACTCACCTCCATGACGATGGTCAGCTGTGTACAGACTCACCTCCATAACGATGGTCAGCTGTGTACAAAATCACCTCCATGACGATGGTCAGCTGTGTGGAGCATCACCTCCATGACGATGGTCAGCTGTGTACAGACTCACCTCCATGACGATGGTCAGCTGTGTACAGACTCACCTCCATGACGTGGTCAGCTGTGTACAAACTCACCTCCATGACGATGGTCAGCTGTGTGGAGGTTCACCTCCATGACGATGGTCAGCTGTGTACAGACTCACCTCCATGACGATGGTCAGCTGGGGAGTTTTGTGGTCCAGGCGCGCAGTCGGACACACCGCGTCAATCAGCTGATTAATGGCTGTCTGTGCATCCGTCTGCGTCAGCTGGCCTTGGTTACGCGACCTGAAGTCACACCACCGGCCGCAGAACCACAGCTGAGGTCACGGCGTTACAGCCCAGGTCACAGGGTTACAGCTGAGGGCACATGGTCATGAATGAGGTCACAGCTGAGGTCACATGTTCACAGCTGAGGTCACATTGACACAGCTGGGGTCACATGGTCATAACAGAGGTCACATGACCACATCTGAGGTCGCACGGTCATGGCTGAGATGACGTGTTCATAACTGAGGTCACTGGGTCACATCTGAGGTTACAGCATCACAACTAAAGTCACAGGCTCCAAATCGAGTCGATCTGAGCTGGTGGGTCTAAGGTGGGCGCATCGATCATAGTCGTGCTCCATAAAGGTGAAGAACAAATGTCATGGCAAGATACATATCCAGTATGGGAAATGCAAACCAGGCGCGAACCCAGGCATTTTAATGGGGAGAGGGGATTTGTCCGTGATGGGTCAACGATTTAGACAAAGTTAAGGGGTGCACTTGAACATCACGGCTTTCCATCAGGAGGGGCGCCAGCTTTCCATGGATGGTGGTGGTGGTGGATTGGAGTTTAGGGGCGCGTCGACATCTAGAGTCATTTTGCGCCCATGAGCTTTCCATGGGGATATGTCTCCGTGACACCCGTCCCCCTGGAGCCGCCACTGATACAAATGGGTCTGAGGTCAGTTGAGATCATTGGATATATTACCAATATCGGTCGCTGCATCCATGGTGTGGTGCAGGTGTAGGTGGTGTAGGAGACGCCCACCTGTACACGGCGGTGTAGGAGACGCCCACCTGTACATGGTGGTGTAGGAGACGCCCACCTGTACATGGTGGTGTAGGAGACGCCCACCTGTACACGGTGGTGTAGGAGACGCCCACCTGTACACGGTGGTGTAGGAGACGCCCAGCTGTACACAGTGGTGTAGGAGATGCCCACCTGTACACAGTGGTGTAGGAGACGCCCAGCTGTACACAGTGGTGTAGGAGATGCCCACCTGTACACGGTGGTGTAGGAGACGCCCAGCTCGGTGAAGGATTTCTTGATCATCTGCTCTGCCGACGCTCGGATGTCGTCCTCGGTGGCCTGTCGGCGGTGGTACATTTTAATCCCGCATGTTGGCGGTGGTACATTTTAACCCCGCATGTTGGCGGTGGTACATTTTAACTCTGAATGTCGGCAGTGGTACATTTTAACTATGCCTGTAGGAAGTTTTGATTGATCATTTGGGCTAAGGGCGCGCCAACTACAAGGTCATTTAGCGCCCATGCCTGTAGGAAGTTATATATATTAACTCGCACATCGGCAGCTGTATATATTAACCCCGACTGTCAGCAGTTACACATCTCAACCCCGACTGTCAGCAGTGACACATCTCAACCCCGACTGTCAGCAGTGACACATCTCAACCCCGGCTGTCGGCGACAAGCTGCCGTCTTCGGCTTCCAGCACCCCGCGGTCGGGCAGGGTCAATCGAACCTACTCAATCAACGACCCACTTGAGCAGCGTTTCCAATGCAGTTTCACCATTGACAATTATCCGTCATGATCAGTGAATAAAAGTGATGCATTGTTGGTAGGATACCAGTTTCCACTGCCCACGAGCAGAGGGGCGTGATTGTAACTCAGTGTAGCTCAGTCTGCCACGGTACTCCAGACATCAGCTGACTGACCCCACGTGACCCTGCGATCCACGCTCAACACTTGCCAAAACGTGCATGTAAATACATCCGGGTGATACAGGTTGGGCAGCTCTTGCGCTCGAACTCGTGAACGACTGCCACAATTTTCGAGGATGTCTGAGCTCAAAACGACGACCGTGCTATAAATATGGTCTCGACCGTGGGTGCCAACTAGTAGCGTCAAGTGCGAGCTTGAGCAGGCTGACACTCCTGCCTTCCTCCAGGAGCCGTACGGAACCCGACCCAAAATCCCAAACCCTGGCAGGGCCCCTGAGAATGCCAGGCTCTAAGCATGTCCTTCCACCAGACCACGAACCACCACGTCAAAATAACTAACCCAGGGGTGGTGATTTGGCTCTTTTACGACACGTCCGACCGCTGGGTCATACAGCACTGCCAACCCCTCACACCAGCTGATCGCGGCTGAACTCGAAATTCCCGCCCATTCTGGGATTCAAACCCACGATCTTAAAATCAAGAAACCAACTCCTTTCCGACTGAGGCACCGCGGACCCCTAAACCTGAGAGGGCCACTCGACACTCAGAGTCTGTTCTTCTTCAAAACAACGAGCCTACAAGTCCAAATATCTAACTACCATTTACTGTATGACTTTAGGCCACTTTCACACAATGAACCCCCCATGTAACCATAGCCAGAAACCACACTGAGTCCCAGATGCCTCACCTTGCATGTCACCTGGATGGGCAGCATCCGCATGAGGTAGCGGGTGCGCTGTGTGCCTGTCCGCTGGATCTCCTCTGCTATCCTCTCGACCAATGGCGACGTCTCTTCCAACTGAAACACGTCACTGGGTGCAGACATACGATATCCCAAAATTGTGCAAAGGGGTTGTACTGTGGTGCCATGGTGAACAGGGCAGGGACAGACTGGCATACTGTGGTGACATGGTGGACAGGGCAGGGACAGACTGACATACTGTGGTGTCATGGTGGACAGGGCAGGGACAGACTGACATACTGTGGTGTCATGGTGGACAGGGCAGGGACAGACTGGCATACTGTGGTGTCATGGTGGACAGGGCAGGGACAGACTGGCATACTGTGGTGTCATGGTGGACTGAACATGGTGACATCTCCAGCTGCTGTGTCACAGGGTCAAAAGTTGCAAATGTCAAATGCAATATGAAGCACATGACTGACACCTCAAGCACATTCAATCCACACAGGGAATTGTGCCTGTTCTGAACAAGAAACATGGAGCTCTGAATATAAAAATAAAATGGCATATGTTGAAAAATCATGCCACAAACATGAAACACTAGCTTGCTCTTTATAAAGTTTGGGAGAACAATCACCTGAGTGCTGATAAAGATGCAGTTTCTGGCACCACTGTCAACTTGCTGAAATCTCCTTCCTTTAGTAGTCTTTTCTTGCTTCAAAGCTGCTAGCTCTGCCTCCAGACTTTCTTCCACCTCTTCAGTGCCTTCAGATGGTTTCTTGGACAAAGAAAGAATGCAGATGATATGGTGTGATCACATTCTGGAATTTTGATGGAAAATGAACAATGGAACACACTTTATATGTTAGGCTATACATCTTGCTCTTCATTTGCATCACTTGTATGGGTTCAAGGATTCCACAATGGCAATTTCAGATGGTCCAAATGGACATTCATTGCATGGGTACACTTTAATTGAGTAGTTCCCCCTCCTTACCTTCACACACAAACAGTATGACATCAAGCAGCTTATATGATAGTGTAAAATAGTTCAAAGTGTGATATCAAACAACAGCCCTGACCATTAACAGATGTGCAAAGGGGTAAAAACAAAGACATCCTGGGACTGAAACCAGCCCCGACTGGCACAGGAAACAGACACCTTAACCAACTGTGCCGAGTGGCCACATGGCATCTGCAGGAGTGTGCAATGTAGAGCATGCCAACTGGAGATATCTTTATTGCTTTGCCAATCTCTGATAAAGTGGGGTATGCTTGTTATGCAGCACCTAACTTTAAACTGTAAAACTTATCTGTTTTATACTATTTAACAAAGGCATTTTATACTTTGTCCAATATGGGATTTTGGGGAAAACATTACAGTAACATGTTGAATGTCATTAAAAAAGGGTGACCATTCATTCTAATGGGAAATGTAACATTTTCTCAATTTTTTAAAGGAAATCATAAACAAAGTTGGTGTGAGGGGCTTAGTGTTAAAATATTAGTTTTTTTTTCATTAGGTGTGCTGTGTCAAAATGAGTACATTATGATGTAAAAATGTGCAATATAAGCTATGCCATTTGGCAGAACTTCAATTATTAAAGCAATTCTGATTCAACAGCTTACTCATATGTGTACCTTCTTACCTCATGTTGATGATAATGATGATAATGATGAATTGGGGTTTAGGGGCATGTCAACTGCCAGGGTCATACCTTATGCTGAGACACCTAATTTTCAGTAAATATCTTAGCAATAAGGATACAAAATACATATCCATTTTAACTAATATTGTATAACCGTCACATCATAGGCAATCCTCTCACCCTGAATTGTGCTAAGAGAAGTTTATGCATCACAACCAATAATGGTGGGTATCATGATGATATTCATGACCAATATTCCATTGGATTAGACATGAAGACTTCAGAAATATGCATCACAAAACACCATATTGATTCTCTGTTGAGCAACATGTGAATTTGGTGTTCAAAAAGTTGTATGTTCCAGTGTTCCATGAATAATTTATCACCAGAGGCGCTACTGTATACACGTCCTGTTATCCCTTACCTACTTACCTTTACATCCATTTCAGAGCCATACAAATCATTGGCAAATTCATTTAGGATGTTGTAGGCTTCACGGACACATTCTCTCTCCCTGTTGTTGGTTGTGCACAAAAAACCACGTAATCCAGGATGGAGCTTCTTCTTCTCATACTTTGCTCTCTTTGCCTGATTTACGTAGTGTTGCTTCTGTTTTCGCTTTTTGTCGTTCATGGTTGCACTTCACTAAAGTTCTGGCTTCTGTATCGCATTCACACGCGCCGTATTTGTGGGAAACACCCGAATGTATAGCCGTAAAGTAAATGACAGACTCCCAAGTCTCAATCACCAAGCTCTGAGCTCGCCCTCTTTGACAACCTCAATCTAGGTACACGCTCTTCACGACCTCTTATCGCAGTTACTTCTAGTCCATGTAGACAGCATGAGCCGGGTTATATAATGTGCACTGGTACCAAAATACCGATAGTATGCATCTTTTTATCGTGATGGGTTCGTTTGCAATGACTAAGGTGTGGATATGAATTGCATCGGACCACGCCAAAGAAAATTGGCAGCGTGACGTCAAGCCATATGAAGGTTTCTTCTTTCATAAAGTTGAAGTAATGGACGGAAATAATCTTTTTGGGTCACGAACCGCCAAAAGGAGGCAGTTTTTAAGGATAAAAAACCTTCCCAATTTAAAAGAGGAATCCCAGTGCTATTCTGAAGAGATTATTTTGTGTCTACTTGTTGATAAATATTGTGCGTGTATTGTCAAACAGAACCTTAGCTATCGCACAGGGTCTATGTAAGTAAACTGAAGGAAATATTAGTGTAATAGGACCTGTTCATGACCCCCTCCAAAAATAGGGCAACTTAGCACGCGCCATGGAGGGCCTCTGAAAATTGCGTGCAATGGAGCAGCACGTGCCCCCCCCCCTACTACATGAAGGGGAGGCCCTACAAATTCGCAACGGGTCTCCAGAAGGTGCCGCTGGGGGCCCAAAAGGTCGCACCTGGGCCGATTGAAACAATTGAAACAAAGATTGACGGAAGGTAAACAAGTCCAACTGTTCGTTTAACGTCAGGTATCAACAACGCAAAGGCTTCTATCCAATTTGCAAATTTAAATTTAGTCGAAATTCTTATTAGGGTGACTTTATAAAACAGGGTCCAATGGTAAGGAGAGCTTGTTGCGTGAAACCTTCCCCAAACACCCGGTCTATGAATTCCAGTTCAACAGTAGAATTTCGGCCGGAGTTTAACGTGCCGTCAATGCCCCGACACAGCCGTTTCGGTGCCACGTCCCCGCCTTTGTTGCCAACTGGCCTTCCCAGCCGGAAACTAAATGCCAGCGCATGAAGCGAATCAAACCCTACCAGTACAGGCAGCGCTCTAATAAACTTAGATACCGAAGCAGTTTCACCTCAAGCATTTACCCCACGCATTTCCCTGAGAAAACAAAAATAGTAACGATAATGTTGCCAAATTATCACTAACTAGATGAAATGTTTTGAAGACGAGCTATATTCTAGTTACCTTGAAAATGCACTTAAGGTTCAACGTTTGAACTGCTTTGGGATCTCGACTTCAAGACCTTTCCATTGGTCTAATCGTCCCTCTCTTAGATCGTACAAGTCACGTGGTACAAGGTGTGTTCAAATATGGCCGTCCCGCCTGCAACGGACGGGCGACTGTGGGCTAGATCTTTAATATACTATATAATATAAAGTGTTCGATACTTTAATATAATGTTCAATAGTACTTTAATATAATGTTTAATAGTACTTTAATATAATGTTTAACAGTACCCTAATATAATGCTTCATTGTACTTTCATATATATTCTTAGTATATGCAATGCAATAATACTTTAACATAATCTTTAATATACTCTCTTAAATATTTAGTATACTCTGGGTTGGATTGCATTGTTAGCGGGGCGAGAGTCCAGCATGCAGTCAACCACGCAGACGGTGCCAGTGACCGGACGGTGCCAGTGACCGGACGATGCCCCAGTGACTGGACGATGTCCCAGTGACCGGACGGTGCCAGTGACCGGACGGTGCCAGTGACTGAACGGTGCCAGTGACAGTGACCGGACGGTGCCAGTGACCGGACGGTGCCAGTGACCGGACGATGCCCCAGTGACCGGACGGTGCCAGTGACCGGACGGTGCCAGTGACCGGACGGTGCCAGTGACCGGACGATGCCCCAGTGACTGGACGATGCCCCAGTGATTGGACGGCGACAGTGACCGGACGGTGCCAGTGACCGGACGATGCCAGTGACCGGACGGTGCCAGTGACCGGACGATGCCAGTGACCGGACGGTGCCAATGACCGGACGGTGCCAGTGACCGGACGGTGCCAGTGATTGGACGGCGACAGTGACCGGACGGTGCCAGTGACTGGACGATGCCAGTGACCGGACGGTGCCAGTGACTGGACGATGCCAGTGACCGGACGGTGCCAATGACCGGACGGTGCCAGTGACCGGACGGTGCCAGTGACTGGACGATGCCAGTGACCGGACGGTGCCAGTGACCGGACAGCTCCAGTGACCGGACGGTGTCAGTAACTGGACGATGCCAGTGACCGGACGGTGTCAGTGACCGGACGATGTCCCAGTGACTGGACGGTGCCAGTGACCGGACGGTGCCAGTGACCGGACAATGCCAGTGACCGGACGATGCCAGTGACCGGACGGTGCCAGTGACCGGACGGTGCCAGTGACCGGACGGTGCCAGTGACTGGACGGTGCCAGTGACCGGACGGTGTCAGTGACCGGACGATGTCCCAGTGACCGGACGGTGCCAGTGACCGGACGGTGCCAGTGACCGGACAGCGCCAGTGACCGAAACACTGGGCCGAAGAGCGGCATGCGAGCAATGCACCGTTCACTGATGCATCAATATATTGCATGATAAAGCACTGGCGTTAATATAACACAGCGCTCCTGTTTACCACACTGCAGCTAGTCCATGTGAATTTGCCAGACGTTTTCACTTGGACCAGAGCAGTTGCCAGAATAGTGTTAAATAGTGCACGCGTTTTGCTCTGCGCACTCATTGGGCGATAACGCTGCCCACCTCACTCCGCCACCTCTCACGCACTCCCCGGCAATAGCAGTCTTACTCAGACCCATATATAAATGCGTTTGCACCGATAGAGGTACGACGCAGCACGCACAACCGATACAACAGCGACACGACTTCTAATTAAACGGCTACATAAATCGTCACCGTCGATACTGCGTGTTGTAGCAAACATGCGCCTTCATAGCAAGCAAACAAACAAACAAAGTGCCTTCATAATCCTCGCTTTTCATTTGGTCGTTCATGATTGTGACGCCCGTTACACGGATAACAAACAGCAACCAACAGACGACCTGTGGCAAGGGAAGAGCACGCAAACAACAAACAACGTGCATGTGACGGCTCAAATAATTGAAGCATAAACGATCTCATCACTTATTACCACCGCAGTGACATACCATATAACTCAAATTCAACTAAACTCAAGTTGACCGATAGTTAGATTAAGAGTTCGTGTTGAACTAGATTTCTATCATATGACAAACACCAAATATGTGAGCCGAAAATGCAACCTGAAAACTATCTTTCCAACCGTTACGACCGATATACACCGTGAAACATTGAATGTTCCTCCGAATATGTTTCGTTTTCTTCGCTTTAATTTCGTTTCGTTCGCTATCACTATGATCGGCAGACAAAAACGTATTAGAGCAAGTAGAGTGTAGTAGTAGTGTGGCAGTTAATGACAAATTGGACAGTAGTCCAGGGACGGATCCAGGAGAGATAAATAACCCATACCCAGAGGCCGATTGCTGCATCAATGTTGCACCAAATGGGATGCTCTTGAAGTCTAAGAACATTTTATTACATAAATATTATCCTAAACAGTTCGGACGTAAGCAAATTAACATCTGACGTTCCTTTTCATGAAATAGGAGACATTATTTGCCTGCCTCCCCCCCCCCCTCTCTCGGACTCTTGGACCCGCCCGCGCGGATCTTACCAACACACTTTGTCGTTTTAAACGAAGCATAATAAGGCTTCAAAAGTGTTCCTGCTCCACCGATTCTTAATTATTCCCAGAGTGATTACCGCGGCATGTTGAATCAACTTCCGAGCTTTATTCACCAATTTAAGGAGGGCCAACATCCCTTGCAATATCCAAAAATGTCACTTCTACTCAAGCTATTTCAGTGCACTTCAATTATAGTTTGCCGCAGCTTAGTCAATGCAGCAAAATGTACTTCGCACGCAAATCCTACAGAGAACCTCCAAAATAAAAAGACGTACAAAAAGATAGCTACCAAGTAACCACACCTCCAATGAGTTACACGGTGCAGGACCCCACTCCACTGATGTGACACGCTTGCCGTCCGTCTTCTTCAGGGGTCGACGAACGACACGAGTATGTAGCGGGTGCCTCGCGTGGTGGGCAGACCCTCGTGGTAGTGGGTCAGTCGGCCGGGGTGCATCAGCAGCCAGCCGCGTCTGGTGCCCGTCACCGAGCAGTTCTGCCGCACAAACCGGCACCCGCCGCCCTGCAAAGGTCACAGCAGGTCAGCCGGAGGTCAGCCGGAGGTCAGCCGGAGGTCAGCCGGAGGTCAGACGGAGGTCAGACGGAGGTCAGACGGAGGTCAGACGGAGGTCAGACGGAGGTCAGACGGAGGTCAGACGGAGGTCAGACGGAGGTCAGACGGAGGTCAGACGGAGGTCACAGGTTAGACGGAGGACAGTCGGTCAAACAGAGGTCGGACGGAGGTCGAACGATCAGACGAAGGACAGCCGGAGGTCAGACGGAGGTCAGACGGAGGTCGGACGGAGGTCAATCGGAGGTCAAAGGAGGTCAAACGAGGTCAGCCGAGGTCACATGTCAGCAAATGCCAGATGGAGTTCAAATTGAGGTCAGACGGAGGTCACACGTAGGTCACACGGAGGTCAGATGGAGCATCAGCTACCATAGTCGCACACAACACAGCTCACTGCAGGGGCAGATCCAGGAACCTGGCTGGAGGGTGAATTCGTTTTTTCCGATTTCGAAACCCATTTGAACAGCTGGCATTCGTCGGTTCTGTTTAGCCGGTATCTGTCGCATTAAATGCCCCTAGGTTTCGAGAAAATGCCACTCTAGTGCAAACTATCGGCAAAGATCCGCCCACGGGTCATCGTACGGAAACTTTACTTTAGTCAACATACCGATACATACGGGTCTAGGTCTATGCTAGGTCTAGACTATGCCTGACTAGACTAGACTAGACTAGGTGTATACGTACGTCAACGTACTGGACTACATATCGTCATACCGACACACTAAAATCAGTAAGCATGCCGACACAAACACCAGTCAAAACACAGACATATCAAACTAGTCAACGTACATGTCATACGCCAGTGAACACACATGTGCAAATAACGCCGATTACCATGCCGCCGCATAATACCAGTGAACAACCAGCATGTCACACTAGTATTTGGCATAGTAAACATACCATAATCCAACACACCGCATCCACACTACCAGTCACATATTGGCACAGCACTCGCCACCACAATCACCAGTTGGTCCAGCATAATACCAGCCAACATTTCCGCGCGTCACACCAGCATCTGGTATATCAACCATTCCATAAGTAAATAGATCACCGCCTTAACACCAGTCACATGACGACATGGTATTATGGTATGTGGCATATGGTATATGGTATATGGTACATGGTATATGGTATATGGTACATGACATGGTATATGGTATATAGTATATGGTATACGGTATGCGGCATATGGTATATGGTATATGGTATGTGGTACACGGTATATGGTATATGGTATGTGATATATGGTATGTGGTATATGGTATGTGGTATGTGGTATATGGTATGTGGTATATGGTATGTGGTATATGGTATGTGGTATGTGGTATGTGGTATATGGTATGTGGTATATGGTATGTGGTATATGGTATGTGGTATGTGGTATATGGTATGTGGTATATGGTATGTGGTATATGGTATGTGGTATATGGTATGTGGTATATGGTATGTGGTATATGGTATGTGGTATATGGTATGTGGTATATGGTATGTGGTATATGGTATGTAGGTATATGGTATGTGGTATATGGTATGTGGTATATGGTATGTGGTATATGGTATGTGGTATATGGTATGTGGTATATGGTATGTGGTATATGGTATGTGGTATATGGTATGTGGTATATGGTATGTGGTATATGGTATGTGGTATATGGTATGTAGGTATATGGTATGTGGTATATGGTATGTGGTATATGGTATGTGGTATATGGTATGTGGTATATGGTATGTGGTATATGGTATGTGGTATATGGTATGTGGTATATGGTATGTGGTATATGGTATGTGGTATATGGTATGTGGTATATGGTATGTGGTATATGGTATGTGGTATATGGTATGTGGTATATGGTATGTGGTATATGGTATGTGGTATATGGTATGTTAATGGTATGTGGTATATGGTATGTGGTATATGGTATGTGGTATATGGTATGTGGTATATGGTATGTGGTATATGGTATATGGTATGTGGTATATGGTATGTGGTATATAGGTATGTGGTATATGGTATGTGGTATATGGTATGTGGTATATGGTATGTGGTATATGGTATGTGGTATATGGTATGTGGTATATGGTATGTGGTATATGGTATGTGGTATATGGTATGTGGTATATGGTATGTGGTATATGGTATGTGGTATATGGTATGTGGTATATGGTATGTGGTATGTGGTATATGGTATGTGGTATATGGTATGTGGTATATGGTATGTGGTATATGGTATGTGGTATATGGTATGTGGTATATGGTATGTGGTATATGGTATGTGGTATATGGTATGTGGTATGGTATGTGGTATATGGTATGTGGTATATGGTATGTGGTATATGGTATGTGGTATATGGTATGTGGTATATGGTATGTGGTATGTATGTGGTATATGGTATGTGGTATATGGTATGTGGTATATGGTATGTGGTATATGGTATGTGGTATATGGTATGTGGTATATGGTATGTGGTATATGGTATGTGGTATATGGTATGTGGTATATGGTATATGGTATGTGGTATATGGTATGTGGTATATGGTATGTGGTATATGGTATGTGGTATATGGTATGTGGTATATGGTATGTGGTATATGGTATGTGGTATATGGTATGTGGTATATGGTATGTGGTATATGGTATGTGGTATATGGTATGTGGTATATGGTATGGTATATGGTATGTGGTATATGGTATGTGGTATATGGTATGTGGTATATGGTATGTGGTATATGGTATGTGGTATATGGTATGTGGTATATGGTATGTGGTATATGGTATGTGGTATATGGTATGTGGTATATGGTATGTGGTATATGGTATGTGGTATATGGTATGTGGTATATGGTATGTGGTATATGGTATGTGGTATATGGTATGTGGTATATGGTATGTGGTATATGGTATGTGGTATATGGTATGTGGTATATGGTATGTGGTATATGGTATGTGGTATATGGTATGTGGTATATGATATGGTATGTGGTATATGGTATGTGGTATATGGTATGTGGTATATGGTATGTGGTATATGGTATGTGGTATATGGTATGTGGTATATGGTATGTGGTATATGGTATGTGGTATATGGTATGTGGTATATGGTATGTGGTATATGGTATGTGGTATATGGATGTGGTATATGGTATGTGGTATATGGTATGTGGTATATGGTATGTAGTATATGGTATGTGGTATATAGGTATGTGGTATATGGTATGTGGTATATGGTTTGGTATGGTATATGGTATTGGTATTGGTATTGTTTTTGGTTTTTTGTATTTATTGTATTTTTTTGATTGGTATATGGTATGTGGTATTGGTATGTGTATATTGGTATGTGTGGTATATGGTATGTATTTATATGGTATGTGGTATATGGTATGTGGTATATGGTATGTGGTATATGGTATGTGGTATATGGTATGTGGTATATGGTATGTGGTATATGGTATGTGGTATATGGTATGTGGTATATGGTATGTGGTATATGGTATGTGGTATATGGTATGTGGTATATGGTATGTGGTATATGGTATGTGGTATATGGTATGTGGTATATGGTATGTGGTATATGGTATGTGGTATATGGTATGTGGTATATGGTATGTGGTATATGGTATGTGGTATATGGTATGTGGTATATGGTATGTGGTATATGGTATGTGGTATATGGTATGTGGTATATGGTATATGGTATGTGGTATATGGTATGTGGTATATGGTATGTGGTATATGGTATGTGGTATATGGTATGTGGTATGTGGTATATGGTATGTGGTATATGGTATGTGGTATATGGTATGTGGTATATGGTATGTGGTATGTGGTATATGGTATGGCCATACGATATGGCAGCGCCACACACCGGCCGCACCTCGTAATCGACGCCGGGCGTGTTGAGCGCCACGTTGGTGGTGTAGGTGGAGGCGTCGTGGTGGGGCTCCAGCGCCGGCTGCTCATTCGGCTTGTAGCGCACCACGAAGTTGAGCGCCGCCTGCGGAGGCTGTGGGTCGGGCAGACACGTCGGTCACGGTCGCGCTCTTTCAGCAGGCGCGGATCCAGGAAGCTCCTCGGGAGGGTAAGAGGCATCCGTCTAGAGGACGTCGTTTCCTCGCAGAGGCTCCACTGTGGAGGTCTCTGGAAGGGCGCGTTCGGCTGATAATTCGCGCTGAGCGGAAGTCAACTAAACATACCGGGAGGGGGGGCTCATGGAAGGCGGACATTCCCCAGTTCCCTGCATCCGCCCCTGATTTCAGCTGGGTTGCCGCGCAAGGAACCCAAGCGAACGCCACCCACCGTGTTTCTTCGGATTTTGCATGTGGTGCGTGAAGATAATCTGGGAGTTAGACGGTCTTGGACAGAGGGACGGAGGCGGAATGGACCTGGCGAAACGGTTTCAGAGTCAGCAGGGGCGAAAGAAATATTCAACCCATCTAATTCTGTTCGGCGCCACACGAACAATCCTTCTGGACAAAAGTGTGTCCAGGGCCGAGGGTGACCTTTGTCGTCGCTGGTCATGCAGCGCCGTCGGCACCGTGTTCCAGTTTAGAAGCCTCCTGGGAGATCCGCACGTGACTAGTGGCAGTGCAACATTCTGCCACCTGAGATGGTTAAAGCAGGCGCGTCAATGTTCGAAAATCATTTGAGAGTGGGAGCAATACATGAAGACTACAAGGACACTACAAGGAGAGCCGACACAAGCACGCAGGGGCACTTCCATGTGTGCCTTTGCAAATGCATTTTGATGGATGTATTCCATCCACAGAGGCACAGCCAAGAAGTGGGGTGGGGTAGCTCAGCCCTCCTTTGGAACCAGAATACACTAGATCAAGCAAGAAATGTTCAGATTTTCACCACGGAAAACCTTAAGTTTTCAGCCTGCGAAACACACCCAGAGCTTTCTCTGTTCTATTGCACTTTTATGGTCGGGCCACCCTTATAAAAATCCTGGCTGCGCCACTGCTCATCCGAAATCACATTAGCTTTTCATCGATGCTTGAATGCGAGGAACTAATCAACACTCGAGGCATTGCGCCTGTGATTGATATACATGGAGATTCGACTGCAGTGCACACACTTGTTCTCACTCATGCCACTCACGTTGCTATGGTAGCCGACGCCACTCACGTTGCTATGGTAGCCGACGCCACTCACGTTGCTATGGTACCCAACGCCACTCACGTTGCTATGGTAGCCGACGCCTCTCACGTTGCTATGGTACTCAACGCCACTCACGTGACTATGGTAGCCGACGCCACTCACGTTGCTATGGTACCCAACGCCACTCACGTGACTATGGTACCCAACGCCACTCACGTTGCTATGGTACCCAACGCCACTCACGTGACTATTGTACCCAACGCCACTCACGTTGCTATGGCAGCCGACGCGACTCACGTTGCTATGGTATCCGATGAAGACGCGCTCCTGAACTCGCTGCACGTAGTCGCGCAGCACGGCCAGCCACTGGCTCTCCAGCAACACCTGCTTCATGTGGATGTCGCGTGTCGGCACGCTCTCGTAGCCGCCACTGATGCGCGGGTCCTGGCCGACAGCGACACAGAGCGCGCTGATATCGCACCGGAGAAAGTCGGCCGGTGCGGGTTCGAGTCCCCGGCGATGCGCAACTTTAATCGGTGTGAGTGGGCTGTAGCCACTAGCACAAACGAGGTAGACATTCAGGTCGTGCCCCACACTAAAACGCCGACCGTAGTTTATTTGCGTAAGTTGTATTTCTTTAGCCATATTTCAGGTTGATAATTCTGCGAGCAAAAGGCCCACTTTATGAGTTCAATGATAGATGAGAGCCAGTATCAAATGAAATTCGCGCTTGTCCCGATGGCTATAGAAAATCCAGTATTTGCAATGTACGCCATTCAATTTTATAACCGCTTTAAATGGGTTTCTGGATCCACCAGTGGCATTGGCCCGTGTCAATAACACTGGTTCGAATTTCGAATGATTAATGGTATTTTGAGTCGAATCAAAATCAGTCATTCACGGCCTTCCAGACATTCGTGCAGACCGTTATTCCTGGAATGGACCACACGCAAACACTCTATGGACGACATTTATCGGACCTAGGACTGGCTCAGATTTGTCGAGTACGCACAGCAGTATAGCGGGGCAGTCATTGGTTATTGGCTATCGGTCATTGGCCATTGGTCATTGGCCATTGGTCATTGAACTCACGTCATTGGTGCCGCCAGACCACTTGCCATAGTCCTCCATGGTGTCGATCAGCTCCTGACAGAACCGGTCCGTGACCAGCGGCACCCAGAACACGTCCGGACAGGGCTGAAAGGCGGCGCCGGGCGGTCAGCTCGGCTGGTCAGAGCACCACTCGGCGGCGGTCACTGGGAACACGTGCAACACGTGCCGACGTGGCACAGAACCGACACCGTGCTCCGGCGCGACCGCCACCTGAAGAGAATAAAAACAGACAAAATATGTACAAAAGTCAACTAAACCGAACGGAAAGTCATCAATTTTGAGATGGATATTTACGCTTCACAGCGCTATCTATAAAGATCGGGGATTGTCTTCACGGTTCGCCAATAGAGGGCAGTTATGTTCGGTACCCAAGTTCTCTGTACACAACGGTACGCCAGCCGGCCCTGTGGAAAAACTATAGCTGTAGCCAGATGGCCCGCCCCCTACCAGCTGACTCGCTACGCTCGACGCGCCGCCCGTGTCACAGTATGTGATGTGATTGTTGGTTTTACGACCCGCCGCCCGTGTCACAGTATGTGATGTGATTGTTGGTTTTACGACGCGCCACCCGTGTCATAGTATGTGATGTGATTGTTGGTTTTACGACGCGCCACCCGTGTCATAGTATGTGATGTGATTGTTGGTTTTACGACGCGCCGCCCGTGTCATAGTATGTGATGTGATTGTTGGTTTTACGATGCGCCGCCCGTGTCATAGTATGTGATGTGATTGTTGGTTTCACGACGCGCCGCCCGTGTCATAGTATGTGATGTGATTGTTGGTTTTACGACGCGCCGCCCGAGTCATAGTATGTGATGTGATTGTTGGTTTTACGACGCGCCGCCCGAGTCATAGTATGTGATGTGATTGTTGGCTTTACGACACGTCGACCGTTGAGTCATGCAGCGTCGCCAATCTTTCACGCCGATTGGCCGCGGGCGAAGAGTAGCGACAGGTGAGACTCGAACCCACAATCTTTCGATCGTGAGATGAGCAAACCCCTGGACTACTCGTCCCCCGGTATCATAGTATAGTATACAGCGACGCATCGAGCATTGCCTTAACATGCGCCCTGGAGGGCCTCTGAAAATAACGCGCACTGGAGGGGGGCGGATTCCGCCCCCTAAGATCTCAGCTCCTATGAAGGCTAGAGCAACGAAATTCACAGGGTGGATGGGCACGACAGTGACCTCTATTGTGTGCAAAGTTCATGACCTTAGGTCAATATCTTCAAGGTCACATTAGGTCAAAATAGCAAAATATTCTGGTTTTGCGTGGCTTCGCTTGTCATTGTTATGGATCGCTTTGGTGGTGCTTAAATACTCCAAAATTGGCATTAATGATGTTTTGAACATTACTAATAATGCAATACAGATGTCAGATCCGCCATTTGACCTCAGGTCACCTATATAGGAGCACTTTATTAGGTCATTACCTGCTCCAGTTATCGGAACCGGGCTCCCATCCCGACTGCTCCGTTGGGCGGCTCGGCACAATCGGCTTCGCAAATAAAGGAGTGAAATACATGAATAAAGTATGGAAATGCTTAGGCACACAATGACAAACAGTAGATTTCGGGATGTACAGGGAGTAACATGTAAAGTGACATCAATCGCATGACAGTCATTTGCATTTATGACACATTCCAATTGACCAAGTTTGGTTCCATTAGCCTATCATGAACTTGACCTGACTTGACCTCGGCGACCTAACATGACTTTTAAGCTATATAGCATAACAATATGCATCAAACAAGTCGCTTGTGTTGTCAAGAACACTTCCCTATTGCCAATATACGGGAAGCGCATGAGCGCCGATTTTTGTGGTCTGGCGCTGCGAATTGTTTTTACTTTAACGGCCCCTAACTTGAAAACTTCTCGGCCGATTTCCAATTTTCTTGCTTTAAACAATGCGCCGGTCATTTCTAAGCAGGTACGCGAAACATTTGGCGTATATCGGCCGGTATAATATGGAGTTATGTACGAAAAATCGGAAGGATTGGCGGATTTCGTCATACCCCCTCTAGGGCGTGTGTTAACCTGTTATGAACCTGACCTGACTTGACCTCGGTGACTTGACATGAATCTGGAACAATGTAGCATGCCAATGTACATCAAACAAGTCGCTAGTTTTGCCAAGAACAGATCCTTTTTGCTAATATACGGGAAGCGCATCAGCGCCGATATTTGTGATCTGGCGCTGAGAAACTTTTTTGACTTTAGCGACCTCTAACTCGAAAAATTTTATGTCGATTTTCATTTTCTTACTTTAAGCAACGCGCTGGTCATTTATTGGCAGGTACACAAACAATGGCGCATATCGGCGGGTAGAATCTGGAGTTATCTACGAAAAACCGGAGGGGTGGGCGGATTTCGCCCCCCTCCAGGGCGCGTGTTAAGCCGGCAACCAATGGCGCGACCAAATTTTTTTATATATATAATAATTAAAAAAAAAAATATATCCAACATCCTCCAAATCTCCACAGAAATCCTCAGATTTATGGAACTTAATTCTTTCGTTCCAGATGTTCTCAACATTTGACTTTTAATGCTGATTTTTTTTCTCGCAAAGGGTGGGTGGGGCCGGCTGCCCCCCAATCGTGGACGCGTTTTTAACAACAGAAGCATCACGTACGTGACTTTCAGCAGTATCTTTTAGGAAGTCATCACAATCGACTTAGCCGTCCAGTACTGGGCCACAGTCACAGTCACAGTCACAGTCACAGTCACAGTCACAGTCACAGTCACGGTCACGGTCACGGTCACGGTCACGGTCACGGTCGCGGTCACGGTCACGGTCACGGTCACGGTCACGGTCACGGTCACGGTCACGGTCACGGTCACGGTCACGGTCACGGTCACGGTCGGTCGCCCTACCGTTTCGACAGGCAGCTGGGGATCTAGAGCGCGCGAGAAGTTCGGGTGCAGGTAGCGCTGCTCCCAGTCCCACCGGTTGGACTCCATCTGCCACAGCTCGTTGTGCAGTCGTGACGTCACAAAATCCGTCGGATCGACCAGGTGGCCGAACTCGACGCGGTTGGAGACGAACAGAAACTTGTCCTGCCGGAGGAGAGGAGCACGGTGGTGAGGTCGCCCACCTGATATAGCTGTACACCTCGACCTGGTGTCTGGGAACAGACTTGGCCAACACGCATCGCAATTAACAATGTTAGCGTCGAATGGCGAGATAGCGAACAGCGAGGGCTAAATGTGGTGGGACATTTGGCTCTGTGAAGGAGACCTGCATCCACTATCGCCATATATGGGCGCCGGATTTATTTCGAGACATGACCACCCGCACACTCTTGCCCAGTGTACACCAACGTGACCTGCTTCCCGCCCGAGTAGCACCGACAGCCGTTATGTTTTTACTGACCCAGACCCCATGATAAATTATTGGTGAAATAAGGTGGAATACATCCCTTTTTGAATACTGAATGGAAATCTTTCCAGTATAAGTGTCGACATAGTGTTTTTTCACATGTGTTTGTGAAGTATCTGCCTCGTTTCTAGCTGTGTCTCTCGTATAAGTAGCATGCTTGTTGTCACCATTGCGTATCGGTGTATACATACACCGATGCGTTACGAGATGCACATGTGCATCTCGTAACGCAATTTCAGGAAAAGGGAATATTTGTTAAGTGGTCTGTCATTCAAACGGCTTGTTTGTAGTATGGTATTGTACTTAATATTAACATAAATTTCCTTATAATATTTTCGCCAAACATAAACCAATAAGTGCACATGGAAGTAGGCAATCGACGAAAAATGTAGTTTCAAGGACACAAACAATACCTAAATTGACATAGATCCGATGACGAATTTCGGCATCCTACTACGCTCCTTTCGACATCTCACACCTACCGAAGAATCATTGTTTTGACACTGCCCCGACCTCAAATCTGTCCCAGTATCTCAGCAACAGGACACCAGCCAATTACACCAGTTTCAATACCCCAACTTCCGGGTCCCAGCCAGAGTGACTCAATCCCACTACTCCTGCACATTAGCATGAGTCTCGGCACCTTAGCCTCTGTACCTCAGGTCCAGTACTCCAGTGCCTCGGCCCCGGTACCCTAGTACCTCAGTACCCTTGCCCAAATACCCAAGCCCCGATACCTAGGCACTTCAGCTAGAGTTCCGCAGTGCCTGAGTACTTCATCCCCAGCCTCCATACTCCAGCCCTGCGCCTCATCCACAGTACCCTAATACCTCAGCTCCAGTTCCTCAGCACCCCAGCCCCCATACCCCAGCCTCTGCGCCTCAGCACCCTAGCACACTAGTTCCTCAGCTCCAGTGGCTCAGCACTGATCCTCAGCTCCAGTGGCTCAGCACTGACCCCCAGCTCCGACACCCCATCCCTACTCCGACATGCGCGATACCCCAGTCCCCGGCCGGGCAGGAAGTACCGCCTGAGTCAGGGTGCGGCTGAACACCAGGTGGGGGCCGGATGTGACGTCATCGGGCCGGCTGAAGTCGGGCCGTGTCTTGTCGTCCTCCAGCACCGTCCTCTTCACCAGGTAGCACTCCGAGATGAACGCCACGTTCCACAGTCCCCTGCAGGCGGTACGTCACGTCACGTCAAGCTACGGCTCAGTGAAAACGTCACGTTCCACAGTCCCCTGCGGGCGGTACGTCACGTCACGGCCACGGCCCAGTGAGAACGTCACGTGAAATTGCGATCACCTAAGAACGTGACATTAAGTTTCTGTGCGGAGTGAACCTCCTCAGGTCTCTGTATCTTCATTGATGTCCTGTGCTTTCACTTATATTTTCTCTGGATACGAAAAGGTCAAACATATTAATGCGAACGTGATTTGAGGAGGTGCCTTCCCTGTATGACTGGTGTGCGCTGTATTCTCACTTACATTAGGATTAATTGTTTAGGGTGAACATTATCCCGTCCGAAATAACTTGAATTTAGGTAAATTTAATGAACTCATTACCAAACAAGACTATTCAGTTGCGTTTCTCATGCCAAACTTTGATTTTCGAAATCTTCGTTCGTGCTGCGATGCGTCATTTGGATTGCGAGTATACGGATTACAAATTTACGATTGCGAAAACACGCATTGCAACTTTACAAATTCGAGTACACGTATTACAACTTCTCGATTACTAGTATAAATACTCGATTACGTATAAAAAATTACGATTACGAAAACACATATTATAACTTTATTATTACGAGTAGGCGTTTTACATATTTCCGATTACCAAAACGTACTACAACTTTACGGTTACAAGTGCACGCATTACAGCTTCACGATTAGAAGTATGCGCATTACAAATTTAACGATTATCAAAATACGTATTACAACTCTACGATTACGAATGCACGCATAGCATTTTCACGATTGCTAGTGCACTTTTCAAAACTTCATACCATTACGAAAGCATGTATTACAATATTACGATTACGAAATCACATATTGCAACTTAGTGCATTACAACTTAGTGTATTACAACTTAGTATATTACAACTTAGTATATTACAACTTAATGTATTACAACTTTGTGTATTACAACTTAGTGTATTACAGCTTAATGTATTACAACTTAGTGCATTACTCTTAGGGCATTGCAACTTAGTGTATTACAACTTTGTATATTACAACTTAGTGTATTGCAACTTTGTCTATTACAACTTAGTGTATTACAACTTTGTATATTACAACTTAGTGTATTACAACTTAGGTCATTACAACTTATGTTATTGCAACTTAGTGTATTACAACTTAGTGTATTACAACTTAGTGTATTACAACTTAGGTTATTGCAACTTAGTGTATTACAACTTAGTGCATTACAACTTAGTGTATTACAACTTTCTGTATTGCAACATAGTGTATTACAACTTAGTGTATTACAACTTAGTGCATTACAACTTTGTGCATTACAACTTAGTGCAGTACAACTTAGTGTATTACAACTTAGTGTATTACAACTTAGGGTATTGCAACTTAGTGTATTACAACTTAGTGTATTACAACTTTGTCATTACAACTTAGTGCAGTACAACTTAACAACTTAGTGTATTACAACTTAGTGTATTACAACTTTGTCTATTACAACTTAGTGTATTACAACTTAATGTATTACAACTTAAGGTATTACAACTTAGTGTATTACAACTTAGTGTATTACAACATAGTGTATTACAACTTAGTGTATTACAACTTAGGGTATTGCAACTTTTTTTTTTTTTTTTTTTATTTAAGTAATAAATTTGATCCGAGTTGTTGCTGGGGTGGCTTGAGGAGCCAGGGTTCTATTGCTAAGCAGAGCTTGTTGCGTGAACCCTGGCCCCACCACCCGATCCATGAGCTCCAGTTCAACAGCAGAATTTAGACCGAAAGTTTAACGTGCCGCCAATGCACCGACACGGCCGCCCGGTAGCTCGTCCCCGGCCTTATCGGGCCAGCTGCCAACTGACATTCCCGGCCGGGGGTTAAATGCGAGCGCGCGAAGCGACTCGAACCCTGTGTTGCCAGAACAGGGGAGACCGGTGCAGGCCAGCGCTCTAACCAACTGAGCTACCAGGGCGGCAAATAAATGGATGTTGTTCCAATGTCCCGGATGTTCCAATATTAATAGCGGCTCAGGTGAACTGCTATAACAGCTTGCTTGTTTGCGTGACTTATGTGACTGTTGTAACTTAGTGTATTACAACTTAGTGTATTACAACATAGTGTATTACAACTTAGTGTATTACAACTTAGTGTACTACAACTTAGTGTATTACAACTTAGTGTATTACAACTTAGTGTATTACAACTTAGTGTATTACAACTTAGTGTATTACAACTTAGTGTATTACAACTTAGTGTATTGCAATTTAGTGTATTACAACTGATGGATTAGCGTGTGGTCCACGACCAGCCGGCGTCAGAGGTTGGTGGCTCCATATGACCCAGCGGTCGGATGTGTCGCAAAACAACCCAAGTACCTATGTGCCTGTCAACAGTAGCCAGTTGGAAATTAAATCATATCGCATGCTCTTGCATAGCCCATGTGCTACCACTCACGTATTGGATGTTCGATTATACCCCTTGCATTATGCCCTTTAGATTACTATTATCTGATTATGCTGCCCACATTACCGCCCCAGAATGCAGTCAGCAGACTATATCACTCGTACTACAGTCCCAGGAATGCAGTCAGCAAATCACATCACGCAGATCTTAATCTCCAGAATGCAGTCAGCAAATTATTATATCACTTAGATTGTAGTCCCCATAATACAGTTAGCAGATACTACCACTCAGATTATAGTCATTAAAATACAGCCAGCAGATAAATTAAAATCAAAATCAAATCGAAGTAATCAAAATACAATTCCGAGCATGCAGTCAAGAGATTATATTGCCCAGATTTTACCGCTCAGATCACAATACCAAGAGTGCGGATCGCAGTTGCAGTAAGCAGATTATACTATTTAGATTAATATACCCACATTACGATCCCAGTTGCAGTCGGCGGATTACAGTCCCGGGTCATGGCTGTCGACAGGAGTGTCACATTCCATGTGCTGAGGGGTCAGTAGCTCTCTCAATCATGGAGAGTTCAATCCACCCACAATCAGACCGAGGCTGAACCATCGGGCCATGGGCGTACGCTAGATGAAATGGCTATCAGGAAACTTTGGTCATCAAATGGCCCATATCGTCACCTCACCAATCAATTTCACAGGTTGTTACGCACAGCACTTGTATTCCAATCTCAAGATTATAATTCTGAGATCATAGGTCCTAGATCGGCTTTCCCAGCGAGCATTTTCTCGATCACAGTGCGAGATCACAGCGTCCCGGTATCGCCTTGGGCGCCGCTCACTGGTAATGGCCTCGCACTCTTCCATCGAACCCAATGGTCAGCCACCCCTGCAATGGTCAGAGTATACCAGAACGTTGCATCACTCACTTGCGCTTCCCGGTGGCTATGGCTTTGTACTCGGCTGAGTCTGTCTGCGCTGAGTCGTCCAGACCGAAGTCGAAGTTGGACCGGATCGAGTAGGAGTGCGCCAGCATAGGAGCCACCACGTCCCTACACGGGCAAATCGCTGTTAGGTAGGGCTGCAGTGGCTGCAAACCTGGTGCTATGACACACACACACACACACCCACCCACACACACACACACACACACGCACACACACATCCATACATCCATACATACATTATATATACACACACATATATATATGTACATATATACATATATATATATATATATATATATATATATATATATATATATATATATATATATATATATATATATATATATATCATTACACATGCCGTCAAGTCGAGTTCTCCCAAGCCACAGCGCAGTTGTCATCTCCCAGGATATGTTCGCCCACCTGTTTTGTTCGATGAGTAGCTTCAATGTGTACGGATTATTGATGTGGGCGGTAGCGTCGACGAACAGGAAGAACTCAGCCTCCGTCTCCAGGCCCGACTGACTGAAAGGTCGCATAGTGTCAGAGTTGTTCACCCACGGTGGCTGATCTAGATCGTACAGACAAAAACACAAGCCGATTTGAATGCCCTCTCCAGTGAATCGCCCTTCCCCGGATGTTCCAATATTAATAGCGGCTCAGGTGAACTGCTATAACAGCTTGCTTGTTTGCGTGACTTATGTGACTGTTGTAACGGCAAGCTTGTTTGTGTGCCTCAGGTGAGTGTTGTAGCAGCAGACTAGTTTGCGCACCAACATCATCAACGTGTGCAAGTTCACCAATGTGTGCAATAGCATCGGCGTTCATGACATTCAACTGTCATGCTCTCAAGCATACACTACATGAAAGTCGCCTGACATGACCCATGATGTTCCTTGCCATCAACGCAAACACAAGCGATATATCATCCGACACTCGAAATTTCCGGGCTATCTCCATCGGTTTGGCGCTCATAGCCAACACGATTAACAGGGAGTGGGAGGTTTGGCGCCCATAGCCAACACGATCAATAGGGAGTGGAAGGTTTGGGGGTGGGGGTCAGTGGTGGCGTGCACCCCATCCCCCTCAGCAGATGAGAGTTAAGTGGAAGGTTTGGGGGTGGGGGTCAGTGGTGGCGTGCACGCCCATCCTCCTCAGCAGATGAAGTTAAGTGGAAGGTTTGGGGGTGGGGTCAGTGGTGGCGTGCACGCCCATCCTCCTCAGCAGATGAGAGTTAAGGGGAGGTTTGGGGGTGGGGTAGTGGTGGCGTGCACGCCCATCCTCCTCAGCAGATGAGAGTTAAGTGGAAGGTTTGGGGGTGGGGGTCAGTGGTGGCGTGCACGCCCATCCTCCTCAGCAGATGAGAGTTAAGTGGGAGGTTTGGGGGTGGGGGTCAGTGGTGGCGTGCACGCCCATCCTCCTCAGCAGAAGAGAGTTAAGTGGGAGGTTTGGGGGTGGGGGTCAGTGGTGGCGTGCACGCCCATCCTCCTCAGCAGATGAGAGTTAAGTGGAAGGTTTGGGGGTGGGGGTCAGTGGTGGCGTGCACCCCATCCCCCTCAGCAGATGAGAGTTAAGTGGAAGGTTTGGGGGTGGGGGTCAGTGGTGGCGTGCACGCCCATCCTCCTCAGCAGATGAGAGTTAAGCCACACCACGGAATCATCGTCACTGCCCAGCTAATGATTTGGAGAGCTAAAAGAACTCCAACCCCGCAGGCCTTCGCGGTCACACCGTACTTACGAGGTCTCAAACGTGGTTAAATATTGTAGGATATTGCTAGTTGCAGACATAGGTGGCAGGCGCATCACTTCTACGCAGTACTTCCAGGCGTGATATTTATATATCAGTGGCTTTTGAAGAGGACCGTCGGCTCTCCGGCCCGCGGCGGAGCTCAAGAGCCTATCAACACGATATGTCGTGCAGAACGGAGCCCGCTACACGGTGCGCACCACGCGGCCACGACACATGGACGTCCCCGCACGCTCACATGGCCCTGGTGCGCGCCTCCATGGCGCCGACGTGCTCCTCAGCCGGCAGCAGGTGGGCGGAGGCGTACACGTCGCCGAACTTGTCGACGAACTGGCGCACGGCGGCGGCGTGGTGGCCGCT
The DNA here is from genome assembly GCA_034440575.1 of Imbricaverruca yamaguchii. Lineage (NCBI taxonomy): Eukaryota > Metazoa > Arthropoda > Thecostraca > Neoverrucidae > Imbricaverruca > Imbricaverruca yamaguchii. The sequence goes on along the minus strand of JAOTOL010001368.1, from coordinate 395,751 downwards.
GCCGCTGTACACCCACAGGTGCAGCCGACGCTTGGGGTAGATCAGCTCGCGCACGTTGTCGAGGAACTCCTCCAGGAACGGCGTGGCCCGCTCGACGAAGAGCGCCAGGAACACGCGCGGGAACGACTCCGGCTGAAACAGAGATGGAGGGAAGGCGTGCGGTTGCTGTTGCTGGTGGCGATGAGGGTTGTGATGATGGTAGGGTTGTTTCCAAACCTTTGTGACTGTGCTGGCTGTGTTGATCTAGTACAGCGTGGCAGCTGATGGGCTTAACGAAGGACATGCAGCTTCGAATAGCGTTCAACCCATAGGTGTTGATTTAGATAAATTATCATTTGGCAATCTAAATTAAATTACGCAAAATCTGACCAACATATTCCAGTGATTTGACGAAATGAAGGACACTATGTGATGACATGATTTTTTTTCGCTACATGAATGCCACGAGTAGCAAAAAATATACCGGGAAATATGTATTCCTTATTATGAAGACTGGGCATCGGATAATGTGTCATGCACCATGCTGTAACACTGGAAAAGAAGACGTGGATGTGCAGGAAAAGCAATTATCAAAACCCAACATTCCAACGTCGGCGACGCGGCGGCCCAGAGAGCTCCGGGGACTCCTGCCAGGGGCGGATCCAGGAATTGTCATGGGGCACTTGTCTGAAGGGGCGCAGCTTCATCGGAGAGTCGCCACTGCGAAAGTACTTGTTAGTTAGTTAGTTATTAGGGCTTTAGGGCGCATCGACTACGTTGGTCATGTAGCGCCCATTGCGAAAGTACTTGGAAATAGAGGCGGACATAGGGGTGGCACTGAAGGAATGTGCACCATGGGAATTGACGCTTCTTCGGCCGTGAAAATGCTCCACTCCGGGAAAGCTCGAGTACATCCTCATCCAATTTTTCAGCCAGAAGCTCCACTCTGAGCGAAAAGAGTGCCGCTTCAATGCGTTGGCGTGCATCCCCCACGAATTAATCAGCCAGGGCTCTCCCTGCAGGGAAAAGGCCCCCATTCAGTGTGTTTGAGTGAACCCTCGAATTTTTCATCCAGAGGCTCACCTTGGAAGGTAAAGGCTCCAGGATGGCTCGAGTGCACCCACCCTTAGTTTTTGTTTGCTATGGTGCCCCTCCGGAGACCAAGTTCCCCTCATGCCAATTTCCAAACTCACTCGTGCCTGGAGGGGTGTCTTTTCCTTCCGAGGGGAGCCTCTGGCCGAACAATTCGAGAATTATCCATTCGAGCACACTGAAGAGCACACTGAAGTTGGCGCAATCGCGAGCGGCCCTCCTGGAAACCCTATTTCCCCGCCAGCAGCTCAGCGACCAGAAGCCGCTCCAGTTTCTTTCCCGGGTGCACTCAGAACTGGGTGCAAAAAGAGCCCCACACGTCCATGAGCTGTTAAAAACTACTTCTTCAATGGCTGCCGCGGACGACTTAGTCAGCATTATCGCTGCCGTCGGAGGGAGCTCCTCTGAGCCAACTGGCTACCACAGCTCACACATTCTTGGAAGCCTCGGCTTCAGGCCTGTTGTCAGCAATGGCGGCAGGATGCGCAGCAGTGCAGACGGTGCCAGTCGGCGCAGTGTCTCCGGATACCAGTACGCCGGCCACACTGCAGCTTATAGTCGCGACGCTAACGGTGGCGGTCGGTCGCCTGGAGGTCGTCCTGCTTTGACAGGTCACCGGATTGAACCGGCGGACGTCACTGGTTCCAGGGCCCTCGGCGGGACCATCGGTGGGACCATCGGCGGGACCATCGGTGGGACCATCGGCGGGACCTTCGGGGGACCATCGGTGGGACCATCGGTGGGACCATCGGCGGGACCATCGGTGGGACCATCGGCGGGACCTTCGGTGGGACCATCGGTGGGACCTTCGGTGGGGACCATCGACATGGCCATCAATGGGACCATCGGCTCAGCCGTCCACGCTCCCACTCCGATCGCAGCCCACAATTTTGTGCTTTTCGCTGCATGCCAATTTCAATTTCGTATTGGGGTCGGGGCAAATTCGCTATTTGAGGGGCAAAATTGAATATGGTGGAGGGGCGTATGCCTCCCAAAAGTGTGCAGAACAACACCCCTGGCTTGACCTTTTAAAATATTCATGAACAAAGAATATCGGACAAACGTGCTTCATATACCCTTATATTGCATTTTGTCCCATCTTCAGTCCAATTTTACCTTAGATATGCAGCTTAAATCTGGGAAAACGCTGGCGCGAAAACCTTCGGTTTACCGATAGGATTTTCCCCACCCTCCAGCCACTATATGCATGCAACCGTGGATGGATTTTAAATCACCCTCAAGCTCTGCCCTCTAATCTCCTTAACTGTAATCGGCCTGCTCAGCAGACATCCGCCAGTTATAGCCTCGTCTCCAGAATATATAGGAGATGACCCGATGCCCAGAACTTGTTCCCGCAGCATATGCTCTCCCCATCATATCCACCTTCCCGGCCACCCGAAATGAAAGACATGACATCTAACCTCGATGCCCAGCGGAAAACCTGCAGAAAATCTTGTTCCTTAGAAAGACCCCACCAGACAGCAATCTGCGTGGTCTAGTTTCACAGCAGATGATTTCCTCCTCTCGGTAGACAATCGCTGGCTTGACGTTGCCTGCCCGCCAGGCGGCCTCCCGGCTGGACCTTGCTGCCCAGCAGACAGTTTTCGACAGCGACGTTTCTTCTCCAGCAGACGACCCCACCCTCACCTTGGTCGTGGTGGGTTTGAGCTTTATGGCGCGTCGTCTGCATTGGCCATTTTGCGCCGATACCCTCACCTTGTTGCTCAGAGTGTGGTGGTCGTCCCAGCAGGCCGCGCAGCCGCCGTGGGGCCTCCAGGCGTCGGCCAGGTAGTTGCCCAGGGTGTTGAGGTACCGTCGGGACTCAGGCTCCGCGTGCACCACCAGTGGCACGGTGCTGTACTTCAGCTGCTGCAGGAAGGACGACTTGCCGCGGTACCGAGTCACTACGTCATCTGCGATGGTGATGCACGGGCGTACGGGGTCAGCGAAGGTGTAGCGCAGGCATGGCCCATCATCATGATCATCATCATGATCATCATCATGATCACCATGATCATGATTATGATCATCATCACCACCATCATGAGCATGAGCATCACAACGAACAACAATAACAACAGCGACGACAACAGCGACGGCAGCATTGTCACAATCATCTGATATGCTCTCGCCCTGATCTACATTCTTGGCCACCCGTCAAGAAAGTCGTCATCAATGGCGAAGGGCTGGAGGAACGAAATGATGTCCACATGCAGCCTCAATAGCATTCAAAACCAGTGTAACGCTGGGTTTTCCGAGTGCCTGAGCCTGTAGAAGAGCCACAGCCTAGGTCCGGTGCCAGCACACTAGCGGGCGGACCCGTCTCACCATGCGCGCCGGTTAGACTCTGGAACACCTCGGCCTGTCCGTCCAGCTGGACGCCGTATTTGTGGCGCAGCGCCTTGTCCAGGAAGAGCCGGGTGAAGGCCTCCTGGCCGCCGTCAGAGTCGACCAGCGCCGGGTCCGACAGCATCGTCAGCAGGTGTCGAACAGAGCCCATGTAGGCTGCAGCACAGTGTTACAGGAGCATTGTCAGCGGTGAGCCCTGGGAGGCTGTTACAGGACGACAAATACTGTGGATCGACAGGCTATACAGTGCAACACAGAAGACACTTCACATACACCCAATCTTTCACGGGGCGGTAAATGATAACGCTTTGGTCGAAGCGATCTTGAACTCAAATAACTAACAACCAAACTTCCTGCGATATATATATATATATATATATATATATATATATATATATATATATATATATATATATATATATATATATAATATATATATATAGGATAACTCATAGTACTCATAGTGGTCTCAACCCAAGTACTCATATTACTTGGAAGTACTTTGCTTCGCTTAGTATTGTCATGACTTGAAGAAACTATTATCATTAGAGCAATGGCGGCCCGACTTTGCTCTACGGGACTACGGGAAGCAGCAGCATCATCACGTGGTCATCGAACTTGCACAGAGTGACCCACAGAGTGACCACCAATCTCGCGGATCGCATGCGAGGCGCTACCGAGGATATAGTGCGGCTTCATTTTGGATATTCTAAACAAATTCGGTTCCTCTTTTTCGCCCCACTCCAAACCTGCCTGTACAGTGCGCTCAGCACTTTTCTGGACTGATGTCTGGTGCATCATGTCAGTCATCTCGTCGTTTATTCTAAACACCGTGTGCTAACGAAGCAGAAAACAACATATCGTGAGTGGTATCTGATAAAATTGTTTCATGTTCTATTCCTGTAATATATTACATTAAAATACGCTACGTCTTAACAACATTGGTTGACTTAACGATATTATTACGTTGTTGTATGCTACATTATATGTTTGTTTTTCATGTATATTTTAGTGATGAATTATCACAAGTAATATCCGACTACGTGACTTGCGCTTGCGTTGAATTGCGTGACTTTACAAGTCAGGTCCCAGGTACAATTTTAGACGAATGACTCACATTTACCAACTCAAATGTATTGAAGCTGCAAGAGTACTTTTAACCATTTACTGGCGTGTTCTTCTTTTGGTGCCTTGAAATTTTCGCGACGTACCACAAGTCACGTTTGGATGTATCGACAACAGACCATGTCAGATCATGCTGTTGACCGCGACTCAGAAATGGTTGTACTAGGTACCGGAAAGGCGAAGAGCGTCCTGCCACCGACGTTTTCGGCGGATGGTGCCGCTCTTCTAGGCGATCCTTGAGAAGAGGGACCGGCAGCTCTTCAGAATGTCCGAGTGAATTCTCCATCCTCTCGCATTCTTCTCGAGTAGGGATACCCTGAGGGAAGCATGGCGCCCCAGGTGCGGAAGCCCCGCCCCATGAGGTGCACATTCCACCAGTGTACTTGTAGCACCCACCGTCAGAGTTGATGAACCGGTACCCGTCCGTGGATGGGTGGTACCGGTCGGCCAGGCTGTCGTCCGGCTGACATCTTGCGTCAGCCGAGAACAGCACGCGCGCCTTCTGCTGCCCGAACGCCGCCGATATTTCCGCGGCCGTGCCGGACACGATGACGTCAGAGGCGGCGCCGGCGAGGACCAATGAGAGCTGCCGGCGGTCGTCGCGCCGCTTGAGCGCCTCCCGCAGGCGGCTGACCTCGTGACCCCGCCCGGCGGACCGGTCGGGCGGGGTGACGACAACCTGTCGCGGACCGGTCGTCAGTCGGGAAGGAAGCGAGGCCGGAAAAAAGCCGGTCATCGCTGCCTCTGTACTGCCTGTGAGGGTATGGACAGCGAATAAAGTTCTTCACTGGGTGAGAGATGGGTGGGTATTTGTAATGGAAATATCATCCATGCGGGAAATGGATATTTCGTATTGAACTGCACTTTCATCTGCATTATCATGGTGTCGATGGCTGCCAGATTATTCGCATTGTTTAAATTAGACTTGCGATTTGAGCTAACCATATTCGAATGGCCAACAATGTCTAAATAGGATATATTTCTGGTTGACCGCCACTTTTCTGAACCAGAAATGTCCGGTTCCGATCCGAAGAAACCGCAGCCCGAAGGATAGCCACCTTCTGCACATTGTTCGACCATTTCGTTCCGACATAAGCAAAACTTGCAAACGTTATGGTTTGGTGTCGTTGCTAATTGTTTATCATGACAAATCATTACGTGCCAAGGAGGTACATACTGACTGGCCAGCGACACTAGCGCCACGTATCGGATGAAGCGGAAGCTGAGCAGCTAAAATACACGCATTAAAAAAAGAAAACTGACCAACCCAGCACGTTGTTGAAAAAAAACCATGCGGCAGAAAAGTAGTGTATGTCAGAACCTTTTATTTGAGGTGTGTTTAATCCACATTCGCCCGACTTCTTGACCGTCGCTATACCGGTGAAGATGAACACAGTCCCCACTCCATGCTCCAGCAGGGAACATCTGACTAGTTTTCAGTGGAATTTCGTTGGCCCGTTCACAAAAACCACGACATGAGATGATAATGCCGTTAACTTCCTGTCGACGGATGTAAATCTCACCACCTTGCCCTAGTGTCATGGACCGTCATTTTACTGCCGGAGATGAACACAGCCAATATCCAAAATTTAGAGGTGAACATCTAACCAGTTTTCTTACGTTGCATTGACTGATTAATAAAACATTGAATTGAGCGGTGGTGTAGTTAATTATCCGCCAACTGACGTAAATTCCACGATCCTGGAACGACCTACAAACTAATTATACTTATATTCGTTTTAATGTTTCCATGCTATTTCTTCAGTTCACCTGAATGTCCGCATTTACACTGTTCTTGAAGCGTAACATATTGTTTTATGCTGCACCTGTCACATACGCTGCACCTGTCATATACGCTGCACCTGCACCTGTCACATACGCTGCACCTGTGACATACGCTGCACCTGTCACATACGCTGCACCTATCACATACGCTGCACCTGTCATATACGCTGCACCTGTCATATACGCTGCACCTGTCACATACGCTGCACCTGTCACATACGCTGCACAGCTGCACCTGTCACATACGCTGCACCTGTCACATACGCTGCACCTGTCACATACGCTGCACCTGTCACATACGCTGCACCTGTCACATACGCTGCACCTGTCACATACGCTGCACCTGTCACATACGCTGCACCTGTCATATACGCTGCACCTGTCATATACGCTGCACCTGCACCTGTCATATACGCTGCACCTGCACCTGTCACATACGCTGCACCTGTCACATACGCTGCACCTGTCACATACGCTGCACCTGTCACATACGCTGCACCTATCACATACGCTGCACCTGTCACATACGCTGCACCTGTCACATACGCTGCACCTGTCACATACGCTGCACCTGTCACATACGCTGCACCTGTCACATACGCTGCACCTGTCACATACGCTGCACCTGTCACATACGCTGCACCTGTCACATACGCTGCACCTGTCACATACGCTGCACCTGTCATATACGCTGCACCTGTCACATACGCTGCACCTGTCACATACGCTGCACCTATCACATACGCTGCACCTGTCATATACGCTGCACCTGCACCTGTCACATACGCTGCACCTGTCATATATGCTGCACCTGCACCTGTCACATATGCTGCACCTGTCATATATGCTGCACCTGTCACATATGCTGCACCTGCACCTGTCATACGCTGCACCACCTGTCACATACGCTGCACCTGTCACATACGCTGCACCTGTCACATACGCTGCACCTGTCACATACGCTGCACCTGTCACATACGCTGCACCTGCACCTGTCATATACGCTGCACCTGTCACATACGCTGCACCTGTCACATACGCTGCACCTGTCACATACGCTGCACCTGTCACATACGCTGCACCTGTCACATACGCTGCACCTGTCACATACGCTGCACCTGTCACATACGCTGCACCTGTCATATACGCTGCACCTGTCACATACGCTGCACCTGTCACATACGCTGCACCTGCACCTGTCACATATGCTGCACCTGCACCTGTCACATACGCTGCACCTGTCACATACGCTGCACCTGTCATATACGCTGCACCTGTCACACGCTGCACCTGTCACATACGCTGCACCTGCACCTCACATACGCTGCACCTGCACCTGTCACATACGCTGCACCTGTCACATACGCTCTGCACCTGTCACATACGCTGCACCTGTCACATACGCTGCACCTGTCACATACGCTGCACCTGTCACATACGCTGCACCTGCACCTGTCACATACGCTGCACCTGCACCTGTCACATACGCTGCACCTGTCACATACGCTGCACCTGTCACATACGCTGCACCTGTCACATACGCTGCACCTGTCACATACGCTGCACCTGTCACATACGCTGCACCTGCACCTGTCACATACGCTGCACCTGTCACATACGCTGCACCTGTCACATACGCTGCACCTGTCACATACGCTGCACCTGTCACATACGCTGCACCTGTCACATACCACATACGCTGCACCTGTCACATACGCTGCACCTGTCACATACATACGCTGCACCTGCACCTGTCACATACGCTGCACCTGCACCTGTCACATACGCTGCACCTATCACATACGCTGCACCTGTCACATACGCTGCACCTGTCACATACGCTGCACCTATCACATACGCTGCACCTGTCACATACGCTGCACCTGCACCTGTCACATACGCTGCACCTGCACCTGTCACATACGCTGCACCTGTCACATACGCTGCACCTGTCACATACGCTGCACCTGCACCTGTCACATACGCTGCACCTGTCATATATGCTGCACCTGTCACATACGCTGCACCTGTCACATACGCTGCACCTGTCACATACGCTGCACCTGCAATTCACATACGCTGCACCTGTCACCGCTGCACCTGTCACATACGCTGCACCTGTCACATACGCTGCACCTGTCACATACGCTGCACCTATCACATACGCTGCACCTGTCACCTGCACCTCACATACGCTGCACCTGCACCTGTCACATACGCTGCACCTGCACCTGTCACATACGCTGCACCTGTCACATACCTGCACCTCACATACGCTGCACCTGTCACATACGCTGCACCTGCACCTGCATCACATACGCTGCACCTGTCACATACGCTGCACCTGTCACATACGCTGCACCTGTCACGCTGCACCTGCACCTGTCATATACGCTGCACCTGCACCTGTCATATACGCTGCACCTGCACCTGTCACATACGCTGCACCTGCACCTGTCACATACGCTGCACCTGTCACATACGCTGCACCACATACGCTGCACCTGCACCTGTCATACGCTGTCACATACGCTGCACCTGTCACATACGCTGCACCTATCACATACGCTGCACCTGTCACATACGCTGCACCTGCACCTGTCACATACGCTGCACCTGTCACATACGCTGCACCTGCACCGCTGCATAATACGCTGCACCTGTCACATACGCTGCACCTGTCACATACGCTGCACCTGCACCTGTCACATACGCTGCACCTGCACCTGTCACATACGCTTGCACCTGCACCTGTCACATACGCTGCACCTGTCACATACGCTGCACCTGCACCTTCATACGCTGCACCTGCACCTACATACGCTGCACCTGCACCTGTCACATACGCTGCACCTGCACCTGTCACATACGCTGCACCTGTCACATACGCTGCACCTGCACCTGCATGTCACATACGCTGCACCTGTCACATACGCTGCACCTGCACCTGCACCTTCACATACGCTGCACCTGTCACATACGCTGCACCTATCACATACGCTGCACCTGTCACATACGCTGCACCTGTCACATACGCTGCACACACGCTGCACCTGCACCTGTCACATACGCTGCACCTGCACCTGTCACATACGCTGCACCTGCACCTGTCACATACGCTGCACCTGTCACCTGATCACATACGCTGCACCTGTCACATACGCTGCACCTGTCACATACGCTGCACCTGCACCTGTCACATACGCTGCACCTGTCACATACGCTGCACCTGTCACATACGCTGCACCTGTCACATACGCTGCACCTGCACCTGTCATATACGCTTGCAGCTGCACCTGTCACATACGCTGCACTTGTAATATATGCTGCACCTGCACCTGTCACATATGCTGCACCTGTCACATATGCTGCACCTGCACCTGTCACATACGCTGCACCTGTCACATATGCTGCACCTGTCACATATGCTGCACCTGCACCTGTCACATACGCTGCACCTGTCATATACGCTGCACCTGCACTGCACTCACATACGCTGCACCTGTCACATACGCTGCACCTGCACCTGTCACATACGCTGCACCTGTCACATACGCTGCACCTGTCACATACGCTGCACCTGCACCTGTCACATACGCTGCACCTGCACCTGTCACATACGCTGCACCTGTCATATATGCTGCACCTGCACCTGTCACATATGCTGCACCTGTCATATATGCTGCACCTGTCACATATGCTGCACCTGCACCTGTCACATACGCTGAACCTGTCACATACGCTGCACCTGTCACATACGCTGCACCTGTCACATACGCTGCACCTGTCACATACGCTGCACCTGTCACATACGCTGCACCTGTCACATACGCTGCACCTGTCACATACGCTGCACCTGTCACATACGCTGCACCTGCACCTGTCACATACGCTGCACCTGTCACATACGCTGCACCTATCACATACGCTGCACCTGTCATATACGCTGCACTGTATACGCTGCACCTGATCACATACGCTGCACCTGCACTCGCTGACTCACATAGTGCACCTGCACCGTGCTCACATACGCTGCACCTATCACATACGCTGCACCTGTCATATACGCTGCACCTGCACCTGTCACATACGCTGCACCTGTCACATACGCTGCACCTATCACATACGCTGCACCTGTCACATACGCTGCACCTGTCACATACGCTGCACCTGCACCTGTCACATACGCTGCACCTGCACCTGTCACATACGCTGCACCTGCACCTGTCACATACGCTGCACCTGTCACATACGCTGCACCTGTCACATACGCTGCACCTGCACCTGTCACATACGCTGCACCTGTCACATACGCTGCACCTGTCACATACGCTGCACCTATCACATACGCTGCACCTGTCACATACGCTGCACCTGCACCTGTCACATACGCTGCACCTGCACCTCACATACGCTGCACCTGTCATATACGCTGCACCTGCACCTGTCACATACGCTGCACCTGTCACATACGCTGCACCTGTCACATACGCTGCACCTGTCACATACGCTGCACCTGCACCTGTCACATACGCTGCACCTGCACCTGTCACATACGCTGCACCTGCACCTGTCACATACGCTGCACCTGTCACATACGCTGCACCTGTCACATACGCTGCACCTATCACATACGCTGCACCTGTCACATACGCTGCACCTGCACCTGTCACATACGCTGCACCTGCACCTGTCACATACGCTGCACACTGCACCTGTCACATACGCTGCACCTGTCAATACGCTGCACCTGTCACATACGCTGCACCTGTCACATACGCTGCACCTATCACATACGCTGCACCTGTCAATCACTGCACCTGTCACATACGCTGCACCTGTCACATACGCTGCACCTGTCACATACGCTGCACCTGCACCTGTCACATACGCTGCACCTGTCACATACGCTGCACCTGTCACATATGCTGCACCTGCACCTGTCATCACCTGTCACATACGCTGCACCTGTCACATACATGCACCTGTCATATACGCTGCTGCACCTGTCACATACGCTGCACCTGTCACATACGCTGCACCTGCACCTGTCACATACGCTGCACCTGTCACATACGCTGCACCTGTCACATACGCTGCACCTGTCACATACGCTGCACCTGTCACATACGCTGCACCTGTCACATACGCTGCACCTCACATACGCTGCACTACCTGTCACCGTCACATACGCTGACTGCACCTGTCACATACGCTGCACCTAAACGCACCTGTCACATACGCTGCACCTGCACCTGTCACATACGCTGCACCTGTCACATACGCTGCTGCACCTGTCACATACGCTGCACCTGCACCTGTCACATACGCTGCACCTGCACCTGTCACATACGCTGCACCTGCACCTGTCACATACGCTGCACCTGCACCTGTCACATACGCTGCACCTGTCACATACGCTGCACCTGCACCTGTCACATACGCTGCACCTGCACCTGTCACATACGCTGCACCTGCACCTGTCACATACGCTGCACCTGCACCTGTCACATACGCTGCACCTGTCATATACGCTGCACCTATCACATACGCTGCACCTGTCACATACGCTGCACCTGTCACATACGCTGCACCTGTCATATACGCTGCACCTGTCACACCGGTGACCCATGTCACCACGTGACATTATCAGCGGTCCGCTGTCACAGTACATCACCCCATGTCACCACGTGACATTGTCAACGGTCCACAATCTTGACAATCGTCACGAAAGTTTCCCCTCTTGGACCTGCAGCCTGCGCTGGCGTTCGCCCTGGTCGGTGCCGCGGCAGCTCATTGCCAGGCCCCGGTCGGTGTGGTGGCAGCTCGTTGCCAGGCCCCGGTCGGTGTGGTGGCAGCTCGTTGCCAGGCCCCGGTCGGTGTGGTGGCAGCTCGTTGCCAGGCCCCGGTCGGTGTGGTGGCAGCTCGTTGCCAGGCCCCGGTCGGTGCCGTGGCAGCTCGTTGCCAGGCCCCGGTCGGTGTGGTGGCAGCTCGTTGCCAGGCCCCGGTCGGTGTGGTGGCAGCTCGTTGCCATGCCCCGGTCGGTGTGGTGGCAGCTCGTTGCCAGGCCCCGGTCGGTGTGGTGGCAGCTCGTTGCCAGGCCCCGGTCGGTGTGGTGGCAGCTCGTTGCCAGGCCCCGGTCGGTGTGGTGGCAGCTCGTTGCCAGGCCCCGGTCGGTGTGGTGGCAGCTCGTTGCCAGGCCCCGGTCGGTGTGGTGGCAGCTCGTTGCCAGGCCCCGGTCGGTGTGGTGGCAGCTCGTTGCCAGGCCCCGGTCGGTGTGGTGGCAGCTCGTTGCCAGGCCCCGGTCGGTGTGGTGGCAGCTCGTTGCCAGGCCCCGGTCGGTGTGGTGGCAGCTCGTTGCCAGGCCCCGGTCGGTGGGAGCGCGTTGCTTGGCCGTCGGTGTGGTGGCAGCTCGTTGCCAGGCCCCGGTCGGTGCCCGTTCGGCTGCCAGGCCCCGGTCGGTGTGGTGGCAGCTCGCCAGGCCCGGTCGCGTGTGGTGGCGGCTGGTTGCCAGGCCCCGGTCGGTGTGGTGGCAGCTCGTTGCCAGGCCCCGGTCGGTGTGGTGGCAGCTCGTTGCCAGGCCCCGGTCGGTGTGGTGGCAGCTCGTTGCCAGGCCCCGGTCGGTGTGGTGGCAGCTCGTTGCCAGGCCCCGGTCGGTGTGGTGGCAGCTCGTTGTTGCCAGGCCCCGGTCGGTGTGGTGGCAGCTCGTTGCCAGGCCCCGGTCGGTGTGGTGGCAGCTCGTTGCCAGGCCCCGGTCGGTGTGGTGGCAGCTCGTTGCCAGGCCCCGGTCGGTGTGGTGGCAGCTCGTTGCCAGGCCCCGGTCGGTGTGGTGGCAGCTCGTTGCCAGGCCCCGGTCGGTGTGGTGGCAGCTCGTTGCCAGGCCCCGGTCGGTGTGGTGGCAGCTCGTTGCCAGGCCCCGGTCGGTGTGGTGGCAGCTCGTTGCCAGGCCCCGGTCGGTGTGGTGGCAGCTCGTTGCCAGGCCCCGGTCGGTGTGGTGGCAGCTCGTTGCCAGGCCCTCAGGCCCCGGTCGGTGTGGTGGCAGCTCGTTGCCAGGCCCCGGTCGGTGTGGTGGCAGCTCGTTGTCAGGCCCCGGTCGGTGTGGTGGCAGCTCGTTGCCAGGCCTCGGTCGGTGTGGTGGCAGCTCGTTGTCAGGCACCGGTCGGTGCCGTGGCAGCTCGTTGCCAGGCCCCGGTCGGTGCCGTGGCAGCTCGTTGCCAGGCAGCCGACTGGCCGCACTGAATGGCCGTTTTTGCGACTCGTATATCCGTTAGAGGTCGGTGGCGAAAAACCGATGGATTCTCGACGCTGTACGGCTCGAGCTGAATGCCCGCCTGCTCGGGGAATGAGTCGGTGGTGGTCATGTTGAGTGGTGTGTGCTGGTCAGAATGTGCATGGCGTGGAAAGCATGTATCACAAGCTGGCTGTACTGTCATTGCTTTTAATCACGAAGCAGCCTGGGCACATTAACCCCTGTGACAATCCGGAGGGAAGTTACGATGCATTCAAAGTTCGATGAATTAAGGTCAATGTTTGATCAATTATACACCAGACAGTTTTCTTTTCTTATTCTAATCATCAAGGAAAGGTTATCATATGAGATTCACGAAGGTCGCCGTTTTTTCCACGTATCTCTTCATTTTGCTATAGTGCCGTTGTGTTGCGGACCTTAGCGACTTTTCCATTAGCAGCGGAACTGTCCAAGTTGTCGGCGCGCACAAGGCTAGCGAAGCGACACGGTCGACCCGTTCAGTAGTGCCAAGTCAAACGACAAAGTCAGTCCATCGCTCCGTCTGACGCAACACCCGCCGTACGGAGGTGACACGCCATCCGACGTCCTGCACTCTTGGCACGCAGCCACACAGCTGACCTGCGAAACCGCGACCAGGTTTGTCGGTGGTGTCAGATAGTGTCAGGTGGTGTCAGGTGGTGTCAGGTGTTATGTGGTGTCGGGTGGTGTCAGGTGGTGTCAGGTGGTGTTAGATGTTGTCAGGTAGTGTCAGGTGGTGTCAGGTGATGATAGGTGGTATCATGAGGTGTCAGGTGGTGGCAGGTGGATTGTGTATGTGTGGGTATGTGTGTATGCATGTATGTTCTTTTGTGTGTGTGTGTGTGTTCGGGGCATGCGAATGGATGACAGTGTGGGCTGATTTTGATCGCCTTGATACCGTCCCCATGGGTTACATAAGAAAATAGTGCAGCAAGATCATTCCAGACGCACTTGATAGCATGCGTATGTGAAGATGATGAACAAAAGAACAAAATAATACTTAGTCCATTTTCGAATACTTGAATCCACGCATTTAATAGACACGCATGAATTCTCTTGCCATGGATGTCGCTATTTTTCTTGTATAAATTTCCCTACCCATTAATAGATAAGCAATAATACCTTTCCTTACTCTTGTGACGGCACACCGCCATTATTCCTTCAGGCATCTACAGGCGGGATGCAAACCATGTCAGCTCACACCATTCCCCGCTCCTTTTGTACTCTTCTGTACTCGACTACATCAGCGACATACCTGGGAAGTTTTACAATGGTGTTCGCTCGAGCTACAATAATCACCCCTCTGCCAGACCCACCTCGGCGCCTGCCAGCTCGGCTGATCGGAGGAACCGCCGGTAGCCATCCGGGCTTCCTCTGTTTGACACGATTATCAGCAATTCTGAAAAGTGAGAAGGCGGTTGTCAACAATGCACCGAATTGAGACCCTTACGTAGGTTTCAATATCGCTGCATGGCGTTCATTCAGTGCTGACCGGGAATACCCGGCAGACTGCGTGCGGATGCGGTGGAGTGAGCTGGCCTGGGCTGGGCTGGCCTGGGCTGGCCTGGGCTGGGCTGGGCTGGCCTGGGCTGGCCTGGGCTGGGCTGGGCTGGGCTGGGCTGGGCTGGGCTGGGCTGGGCTGGCCTGGGCTGGGCTGGGCTGGGCTGGGCTGGACTGGGCTGGGCTGGGCTGGGCTGGGCTGGACTGGGCTGGGCTGGGCTGGGCTGGGCTGGGCTGGGCTGGGCTGGGCTGGGCTGGGCTGGGCTGGGCTGGGCTGGGCTGGGCTGGGCTGGGCTGGGCTGGGCTGGGCTGGGCTGGGCTGGGCTGGGCTGGGCTGGGCTGGCCTGGGCTGGCCTGGGCTGGGCTGGGCTGGCCTGGGCTGGCCTGGGCTGGGCTGGGCTGGGCTGGGCTGGCTTGATGGACTGCAACTGAAACTGAACGTGACTGGGTTTGGCTGGACTGGCTGGGTTGAGCGGGGCTGGTATGAGATGGGCTGGGTTAATCGGCGTTTCAGACATTCGATGTTTTTGATTCATTATTTGAACGATTCAAGGATTCATCTAGATGGTCTACTTGCACTTGGAACTCGACCGTCTTACGAGCCTGAAACACAAAATGGATTGCATTTGGATGCACTGGAGCAGCAGTTGACCCACTTGGAGTTTTAGGTCACCGAGAGAATGGCACGCAATCTGAAATTCCAGTTAATCAATACAAAAATGGAAAAGGATGGCGATCATCGCGGATAAGCTGCAATGTCCGAGTACGTATATTGTAAGACGAAAAAAACAATTTACTATTGGTAAAAATATTCTGCATACTAGAAAGCCAAGCAAAGGTACGAAATTCGGCTCTCCCAAGCATCTCAGATTGAAGTTTTACTAAGAGTGAAGACGTATATCATATCATCAAGCCACAGTCGACAGCTCCTCGCTCGACCCCTACTGCAATATATGCCCAACTTTCTGCCGTACTTTCCGTTTCACTTTTTATCCTTTCTTTAGCCATAGCTGAGGTTGGGTTAAGAACAAGACCGGCAGATTAAGAAATCAGCAATATTTGACAAATGAGCCACGAGTGTATGCAAGAATCGAGCGTGATATCGGGCTAAGCGGTTCCGCTTAAATCGACGCATGATATAAATATTTGATCCAACACATAGGAAGGAACTGGAATAGGGTCAAGGTCATTAGAGACATAGTCTATATCCTGTCTACGGCCCTATACCCTATGCTTATTCCCCGACATGCGTTATGAATATCGCCAAAAAACGTACCAGTGAAAACATTCACAATGTATCTGCGTATGCTCCTCCATAACATGCAAGCATACATATAATGCGTCTGGAGAACTACCTGCATTTACGTCCGCAGAGACCAGTTATTTCTTGCATATTTCTTTCTCTGTCCATGCCAACGGACATAAGTTAACCGTGCTCCGCCCATTTCACATCCGGGACTTTGGACCAACTTCACACATTTCTTTGTCCCGAGCTCAGTTCCCTGGGCTGTCTAGCTGCCAGCTGCAACGACTTGCTGCCGCTGCCGTTACAAGGGCGATCCATATCAAGATCGAGATTATGCTCACCCCTCCGTCACTTCCTGTCGCTCCTCTCCCCGGACTCGTCAGTCGGTTGAGTCGGAGGAACAGTGACCTCTCTGGAGGTCAGCCACCCCATGCTGGCCTAATCGTCCGACTGCGTGACGTCGGTATTATCCTGGTTGTAAGCCTACGCTGGCGGTAGGCTCAGCTGCCGACCGGTCTGGCCTGACTCTGGCTGTCTCGGCCGCTGATCCCACTGCTGAGGCGAGACCTGCTACCCACTGTCAGGTGGGCGCAGGTCTGGCCTGTCTCTCCGGCTGTCTCGGCCGCTGATCCCACTGCTGAGGCGAGACCTGCTACCCACTGTCAGGTGGGCGCAGGTCTGGCCTGTCTCTCGGACCGTCTCGGCCGCTGATCCCACTGCTGAGGCGAGACCTGCTACCCACTGTCAGGTGGGCGCAGGTCTGGCCTGTCTCTCGGACCGTCTCGGCCGCTGATCCCACTGCTGAGGCGAGACCTGCTACCCACTGTCAGGTGGCGCAGGTCTGGCCTGTCTCTCGGGCTGTCTCGGCCGCTGATCCCACTGCTGAGGCGAGACCTGCTACCCACTGTCAGGTGGGCGCAGGTCTGGCTCTCTCTTGTCTTCTCGGCCGCTGATCCCACTGCCCACTCGGCCGCTGATCCCACTGCTGAGGCGAGACCTGCTACCCACTGTCAGGTGGGCGCAGGTCTGGCCTGTCTCTCGGGCCATCTCGGCCGCTGATCCCACTGCTGAGGCGAGACCTGCTACCCACTGTCAGGTGGGCGCAGGTCTGGCCTGTCTCTCGGGCTGTCTCGGCCGCTGATCCCACTGCTGAGGCGAGACCTGCTACCCACTGTCAGGTGGGCGCAGGTCTGGCCTGTCTCTCGGGCTGTCTCGGCCGCTGATCCCACTGCTGAGGCGAGACCTGCTACCCACTGTCAGGTGGGCGCAGGTCTGGCCTGTCTCTCGGACCGTCTCGGCCGCTGATCCCACTGCTGAGGCGAGACCTGCTACCCACTGTCAGGTGGGCGCAGGTCTGGCCTGTCTCTCGGGCCGTCTCGGCCGCTGATCCCACTGCTGAGGCGAGACCTGCTACCCACTGTCAGGTGGGCGCAGGTCTGGCCTGTCTCTCCGGCCGTCTCGGCCGCTGATCCCACTGCTGAGGCGAGACCTGCTACCCACTGTCAGGTGGGCGCAGGTCTGGCCTGTCTCTCGGGCTGTCTCGGCCGCTGATCCCACTGCTGAGGCGAGACCTGCTACCCACTGTCAGGTGGGCGCAGGTCTGGCCTGTCTCTCGGACCGTCTCGGCCGCTGATCCCACTGCTGAGGCGAGACCTGCTACCCACTGTCAGGTGGGCGCAGGTCTGGCCTGTCTCTCGGACCGTCTCGGCCGCTGATCCCACTGCTGAGGCGAGACCTGCTACCCACTGTCAGTGGGCGGGGGTGTGGCCTGTCTCTCCGGCTGTCTCGGCCGCTGATCCCACTGCTGAGGCGAGACCTGCTACCCACTGTCAGGTGGGCGCAGGTCTGGCCTGTCTCTCGGGCTGTCTCGGCCGCTGATCCCACTGCTGAGGCGAGACCTGCTACCCACTGTCAGGTGGGCGCAGGTCTGGCCTGTCTCTCGGGCCGTCTCGGCCGCTGATCCCACTGCTGAGGCGAGACCTGCTACCCACTGTCAGGTGGGCGCAGGTCTGGCCTGTCTCTCGGACTGTCTCGGCCGCTGATCCCACTGCTGAGGCGAGACCTGCTACCCACTGTCAGGTGGGCGCAGGTCTGGCCTGTCTCTCGGACCGTCTCGGCCGCTGATCCCACTGCTGAGGCGAGACCTGCTACCCACTGTCAGGTGGGCGCAGGTCTGGCCTGTCTCTCGGGCTGTCTCGGCCGCTGATCCCACTGCTGAGGCGAGACCTGCTACCCACTGTCAGGTGGGCGCAGGTCTGGCCTGTCTCTCCGGACTGTCTCGGCCGCTGATCCCACTGCTGAGGCGAGACCTGCTACCCACTGTCAGGTGGGCGCAGGTCTGGCCTGTCTCTCCGGCTGTCTCGGCCGCTGATCCCACTGCTGAGGCGAGACCTGCTACCCACTGTCAGGTGGGCGCAGGTCTGGCCTGTCTCTCGGGCCGTCTCGGCCGCTGATCCCACTGCTGAGGCGAGACCTGCTACCCACTGTCAGGTGGGCGCAGGTCTGGCCTGTCTCTCGGGCTGTCTCGGCCGCTGATCCCACTGCTGAGGCGAGACCTGCTACCCACTGTCAGGTGGGCGCAGGTCTGGCCTGTCTCTCGGACCGTCTCGGCCGCTGATCCCACTGCTGAGGCGAGACCTGCTACCCACTGTCAGGTGGGCGCAGGTCTGGCCTGTCTCTCGGACCGTCTCGGCCGCTGATCCCACTGCTGAGGCGAGACCTGCTACCCACTGTCAGGTGGGCGCAGGTCTGGCCTGTCTCTCCGGCCGTCTCGGCCGCTGATCCCACTGCTGAGGCGAGACCTGCTACCCACTGTCAGGTGGGCGCAGGTCTGGCCTGATCTCTCGCCCTCAGGGCGCCGTCTCGGCCGCTGATCCCACTGCTGAGGCGAGACCTGCTACCCACTGTCAGGTGGGCGCAGGTCTGGCCTGTCTCTCGGCCGTCTCGGCCGCTGATCCCACTGCTGAGGCGAGACCTGCTCCACCCACTGTCAGGTGGGCGCAGGTCTGGCCTGTCTCTCGGGCCGTCTCGGCCGCTGATCCCACTGCTGAGGCGAGACCTGCTACCCACTGTCAGGTGGGCGCAGGTCTGGCCTGTCTCTCGGGCTGTCTCGGCCGCTGATCCCACTGCTGAGGCGAGACCTGCTACCCACTGTCAGGTGGGCGCAGGTCTGGCCTGTCTCTCGGGCCGTCTCGGCCGCTGATCCCACTGCTGAGGCGAGACCTGCTACCCACTGTCAGGTGGGCGCAGGTCTGGCCTGTCTCTGGCTGTCTCGGCCGCTGATCCCACTGCTGAGGCGAGACCTGCTACCCACTGTCAGGTGGGCGCAGGTCTGGCCTGTCTCTCCGGCTGTCTCGGCCGCTGATCCCACTGCTGAGGCGAGACCTGCTACCCACTGTCAGGTGGGCGCAGGTCTGGCCTGTCTCTCGGACCGTCTCGGCCGCTGATCCCACTGCTGAGGCGAGACCTGCTACCCACTGGCAGGTGGGCGCAGGTCTGGCCTGTCTCTCGGGCTGTCTCGGCCGCTGATCCCACTGCTGAGGCGAGACCTGCTACCCACTGTCAGGTGGGCGCAGGTCTGGCCTGTCTCTCCGGACTGTCTCGGCCGCTGATCCCACTGCTGAGGCGAGACCTGCTACCCACTGTCAGGTGGGCGCAGGTCTGGCCTGTCTCTCGGCCGTCTCGGCCGCTGATCCCACTGCTGAGGCGAGACCTGCTACCCACTGTCAGGTGGGCGCAGGTCTGGCCTGTCTCTCGGGACCCACACTGTCAGGTGGGCGCAGGTCTGGCCTGTCTCGGCCGCTGATCCCACTGCTGAGGCGAGACCTGCTACCCACTGTCAGGTGGGCGCAGGTCTGGCCTGTCTCTCGGACCGTCTCGGCCGCTGATCCCACTGCTGAGGCGAGACCTGCTACCCACTGTCAGGTGGGCGCAGGTCTGGCCTGTCTCTCCCCCGGCCGTGAAGGCAACTGCAGGGGGGGGGGGGCTTTTCTCTCGGCCGTCTCGGCCGCTGATCCCACTGCTGAGGCGAGACCTGCTACCCACTGTCAGGTGGGCGCAGGTCTGGCCTGTCTCTCGGGCCATCTCGGCCGCTGATCCCACTGCTGAGGCGAGACCTGCTACCCACTGTCAGGTGGGCGCAGGTCAGCGCAGTGTGAGGGCAGTTGTAAACGAGGTGGTCGAAGCGTTCTGGTATTCTCGTCAACGGGTCATAAGGGCGCATCAGGCGTGGAAGGCAACTTCCACGCCTGATTACATAAATTACATTTCTAACGCAAAAGGAACAGCATACACTTTATTGTTAGAAATTGAGTACTCAAATAGTGCGCACCAATTTGAGTCATGAGCTCTTAGACCACAAAGATAAACTTACGACTGTTTGAGATTTTCCGCCACTAATTTTTGTGATAGATGCATTCCTTGATGGCATGACACGCAAACTTCCGTAGGCGCGGTAAATCAGCTGAATTTACCTAGTAGGACAAACATTAATACTTTTGCAAGGGAGAGTACAACCAAAAATGAACAGAACACCATGACGAGCTGCTGCCAAAAAGAGAAAATAGAACAACCCCGCTTCAAAGGAGAGGACAATTCTCCCCTATACGTTCCTCCATAAACTGCGTTACCGTACGCAAGGGAAACAAGTCCAAGAGAAGGGCAGTGCTTGTATAACCAGTGGACGCTGGTGAAAACAAGCATCAACAGTCCAACAGAATTTACTGCATGTTTCCAGCGCGAAATAATTTCGTAATTTGCTGCCAATCATGATCGTAGCAAAAATCATGTGGACGTAGAAACACTTACCACGCGCACCGGAGGAGAATGGACATGGCGGCGGAATCCGACCCTCCGTCATGCTTCTCCATTATACCTCACAACCGGCCCTGAGTATTGCAATCAAGTATTGCGACTGTGTCGTAAGTTGAGAAGCGTATCTTGTCCAATGAATGCAATTCTTTCGTAAATATAGTAACAACAGGGGTGTAAAGTCGACCGACCGTCCGCCAGTCAGCCAAGAGTATAAGATAGCAGAGGTTTGGTCGGTGAGGTGCCGAAGCGGCGCGGTGTGCCGACAGCTCTATTGACCTCATTTGACCCTGAGGGTATTGGCTCCGGGTCATTAAATTTATACTGCTGAGTGTTTACTACAGTGCCGAGAGATCTCCTCTAAATCTCTTCTCCGAAATCTCCGAATCTCTCGAAACCTCTCCTCCAAATCTTGTGCTTCCATCGTCAACAGTTTCCGAGATCTTAGTGGGGGGTATTGAATCTGTCCCTAAGAGTATATTTACGACGTAGTTTGCCATGCATGAAAACTACATTTTATGATGTGGGGTGAGCATGAATATGCATATATATATATATATATATATATATATATATATATATATATATATATATATATATATATATATATATATAGCGGGCGTGTTGATACGTCAGGTTGTGTGCGTGTGTGGGATGCGTGAGTTTGTGCGCCTGTCCGTGCCTGCGTGGGCATGCCTGTTCATAGTTTTACGTGCCCTCTTCACGTTTCCCCGATGCAACTCACCATTGGTGTTGCCTTTGGAGGAGTTGAGCGGGCCAGCTGTCAGCAGGACCACCAGCGCAACACCCCACGCGGCGTGCATGACTGCTCCGCCTGCCACCATCACCGCGCCGTTTCGCCGAGTGACGGCGGGTTCAGGAGCTCGGGGCGGCCGCCGCTCCCCGCCGACCGGTATGGGGGCACTGCGGCACAGCATGGCTCGACCGGTCCAGGGGCTGCCGCCGCACCGGACCGGAACTGGCCAGACCGGACCGGACCAGGCCCCACCAGACCGCACCAGACCCCACCAGACCCCACCAGACCCCACCAGATCCCACCATACCCTACCAGGCCGCACCAGGCCCCACCAGACCCCACCAGACCCCACCAGGCCGCACCAGGCCCCACCAGACCCCACCAGACCCCACCAGACCCCACCAGACCCCACCAGATCCCACCAGACTCCACCAGACCGGACCAGAAGACCCCACTAGGCTTCCCAGACGACCTTTGTTCGTGCAATATGTTCCTGCTAGGGGACACTACATGATATGAGACCATAATCTCTATGCTTTAAATGAAGTCTGAGCGACCATTCAACACAGATTCAGCTGTTTCATCTTCTTCGTCGGTAAAAATGTGTCCGCAAAATCTCATCATGATCTCAGAGAGGTCTCTTCTGATACTATGGCATTAGGCACGTGCCCCTGTCTGTCCGTGTGTGTGTCTCAACCTACACCACCTCGTAGTCGTCCTTGCATTACCTTGGCACCTCACGGGTCCACCCAGAGACCATTCTGAAGCAGCTTACATCCACTTAACGGCCGTATATTACAAACTACCATGTCTCCAGTCCCACACCGTGATTAAAGCTATGAAATCCCCAGACACGAAACACGGCTCAGTATTTCAATGTTGTTCACAGATTGTAACGTCTCAGCCTCCTGATGACCCGGCTACCGCATCTACAGATCTACAGAACAAGGTTAAGCTGCTATCGCATCTACAGAACAGGCCCAGACTGCTACCGCATCTACAGAACCGGCTCAGACTGTTGCTGCTATAGGACATGCTCAGACTACTACTTCTATATAACAGGCTCAGACCACTGCTTTTAAAGGATAGGTTGAGACTGCCGCTTCTACAGGAAAGGCTGAGGCACCCGTGCCCACAAAAAAATGCTTATGCTACTGCTTATATATGACAGGCTCATGCTCCGATAACTACAGAGCATGCTCAGACTACTCCTTCTATAGGAGATGCTCAGACCCCTGTGTCTACAGAAGATACCCAGACTACTGTGTCTGTAGAACAGGCTCTGGTTGCTGTGTACTATATAGGACAGGCTCATGCTCCTGTGTCTACAGAACAGACTCTATACTACTGTAGTAATCTGCAGAGCAGGTTCCGGCTTGGATCATCAGGTGCGCAATGGTACAGATCAGGGGTCACACTGACATGACCTGTACTGTCATTGCTGTTGCTGCTGCCGCTGCTGTAAATCAATACCGCGGTGAGAGCTGTAACGCATGCGGGAATGGGGTATCATGTGTCATGGTGTAGTCGGAATGAAAAGTGAGACACCCGGCCTATTTTCACCAGCCAGGTTCCGCTAGATCAGAGATGGAGTCAAGGAATCTGACTACGCTGCAGAGTTCGGAGATGTGACGTTCTGTAGAGCTAGAAGTAGGAGGGAACAGCGCGGTGTAGGTCGCCGACCTCGGAGGGTGCGGAGCTGGCGCCATCTGTCCTGCTGGTGCTGCCATCTAATGCGACGGTCCCTCGTGGGCTCGCCAGTCTTGGTTCTATCGATAATGATCGAGCTCCCTTCAGGAACAATTCAGGTGCATATTCGTCAGTAAGTGCAATATATTTTTTTTTCAAGTGACGTGCATTAAAAAATAGTTGGACTCCTTTGACCCTCGCTGGTGCAGGGGGCGGGGCTTGTGGCAACTCCCAATAAGGTTCTACGTGGATAGCTTCTGAGCCGCCTAACGAAACTCCGGAAAGCTTATGGTATCCTTAGAGGCGTATTTGTCGCAGTTTTCGGTGTTTTTTTCCTTTATCAGGTCAGTTGGCCGAGGCACGACGTCGTAAAGGGAAACACCGACCATTCTTGGACGAATTTACGGATTATGGTATCCTAACATCGGGACACATTTTGTGTGGTTTAGGTTCATAGATGAGTATAATTCATACCCGAACATGGACCCTGCACATTTTAAGTGTCATTCAATGTCATTGACATAGGTTGACCCCCGGTGAACTTTGCTATCATACGAACAACCAAGGTTTTTATCCTGAAGTCGAATTCGTCCTCGATTTATATCCTAACACGTCCTCGATTTATATCCTAACACGTCCTCGATTTATATCCTAACACGTCCTCGATTTATATCCTAACACGTCCTCGATTTATATCCTAACACGTCCTCGATTTATATCCTAACACGTCTTTTTTTTTTTTTTTTTTTTTTTTTTTTTTTCCCTCATTTTTTTTTTTTCTCTCCTCCTTTTTTTTTTTTTTCCTTCCCCCCTTCATTTTATTCCTTACCATCCTCACTTCTATCTTAACCTCTATGTATGGTTTAGCCATTACATCCGGAATTCAACAAATCTGAAGCAGCTCGTATTTAGGTAGTGGGGATATGATCGCCAGTCGGTTAAGCTTTCCCTATATGGTGATGCGATGTCCGACATATTTTACACCGTCTGTGAGTACATATTAAGTGGACTTTGGTATCCCAGCACCGCCGTGCATACACCGACACATTGGTGAGCCAGTCCTCATCAGTCAGTCCTCAGCAGTCAGTCCTCAGCAGTCATTCCGCAGCAGTCAGTCCTCAGTCAATCCTTAGCAGTCAGTCCTCAGTCAATCCTCAGTCAATCCTCAGCAGTCAGTCCTCAGTCAGTTCTCCTCAGCGGTCAGTTCTCAGTCCTCCTCAGCAGTCAGTCCTCAGTTAGTCCTCAGTCAATCCTCAGTCAGTCCCCAGTCAGTCCTCAGTCAGTCCTCTTCAGCAGTCAGTCCTCAGTCAGTCCTCAGTCAGTCCTCTTCAGGAGTCAGTCCTCAGTAAGTCCTCAGTCAGTCCTCAGTCAGTCCTCAGCAGTCACACCTCAGTCCTCCTCGACAGTCAGTCCTTAGTCAGTCCTCAGTCAGTCCTCAGTCAGTCCTCAGTCAGTCCTCAGTCAGTCCTCAGTCAGTCCTCAGTCAGTCCTCAGTCAGTCCTCAGTCAGTCCTCAGTCAGTCCTCTTCAGCAATCAGTTCTCAGTCAGTCCTCAGTCAGTCCTCCTCAGCAGTCAGTCCTCAGTCAGTCCTCCTTAGCAGTCAGACCTCAGTCAGACCTCAGTCAGTCCTCGGCAGCAGGTACAGGCCCAGCCCTCGCCACCACTATTGCTGCTTGTAATGAACATCATACCTTTGTTCGAAAAAAATATGCTGTGACGGGAAAGTGACGGATTACGATGTAAAGGCTGAATTATGTTAACACGCACCCTGGAGGGGGAGGGGCGAAATCCGCCCACCCCTCAGGTTTTTCGTGCATAACTCCAGAGTTTACCGGGCGATATACGCCATTGTTTTGCGTGCCTGCTTAGAAATGACCGGCGAGTTGCTTAAAGCAAGAAAAACGAAAATCGGCTGAAATTTTCCGAGTTAGAGGTCGTTATAGTCACAACAATTTATAAGCGCTAGACTACAAAAATCGGCGTTGATGCAGTTCCCGTATATTGACAACAGGGAAGTGTTCTTAGAAACACTAGCGACCTGTTTGATGTATATTGTTATGCTTGATAGCTCAAAAGTCATGTTCGGTCATCGAGGTCAAGTCAGGTCAAGTTCATGGCAGGTCAACCCGCGCCCTGCAGGGCCTCGGAAAATTTCGCGCACTGGAGGGGGGGGGCGGATTCCGCCCCCGCCCGTAAGATCTCGGCTCCTACTGAGGGTAGAGCAACGAAATTCGCGGTGGATGGGCACGATAGTGAACTCTGTTGCGTGCAAATTTCATGACCTTAGGTCAATATCTTCAAGGTGAAATTAGGTCAAAATAGCAACATTTTCTGGTTTTGCGTGGCTTGGCTTGTCATTGCTATGGATCGCTATGATTGTATTTAAATGCGGAAAAATTGGCATTAATGATGTTTTGGACATTACTGATAATGCAATACAGATGCCAGATCCGCCATATGACCTCAGGTCACCTATTTAGGAGCATTTTATCAGGTCATTACCTGCTCCAGTTACCGGAACCGGGCTGCCCACCCGACTGCTCCGTTGGGCGGCTCAGCACAATCGGCTTCGCAAAGAAAGGAGTAAATTACATGAATAAAGTATGGAAATGCTTAGGCACACAATGGCAAACAATATATTTCGGGATGTATAGGGAGTACCAAAGAAAGTGACATCAATCGCATGACAGTCATTTGCATTTATGACAACATTCCAGTTGACCAAGTTTGGTTCCATTAGCCTGTCACGAGCTTGACCTGATTTGACCTCGGCGACCTAACATGACTTTTAAATTATATAGCATAACAATATTCATCAAACAAGTCGCTAGTGTTGTCAAGAACATTTCCCTTTTGCCAACATACGGAAGCGCATCAGCGCCGATTTTTATGGTCTCGAGTTGCGAATTTATTTTACTTTAACGGCCCCTAACTTGAAACATTTTCGGCCGATTGTCATTGTTCGTACTTCAAACAATGCGCCAGTCATTTCTCAGCAGGTACGCAAAAAACGGCCTATATCGGCCGGTATAATATGGAGTTATGTACGAAAATTCGGAGGGGTGGGCTGATTTCGCCATCCCCCTCCAGGGCGTGTGTTAACCTGTCGTGAACTTGACCTGATTTGACCTCGCTGACCTAACATGACTTCGAAACAACATAGCATAACAATATACATCAAAGAAGTCGCTAGTTTTGCCAAGAACACTTCATTTTTGCCAGTATACGGGAAGCGCATCAGCGCCGATATTTGCGGTCTGGCTCTGAGAAAATGTTTGGACTCTAGCGATCCCTACCTCGAAAAACTTTCCGGCGAGTTCCATTTTTCTTCCTTTAAGCAACGCGGCGGTCATTTGTAAGCAGGTACACAAACAATGGCGTATATCGGCCTTTAAAATCTGGAGTTATCGACGAAAATCCGGAGGGGTGGGCGGATTTCGTCCCCCCTCCAGGGCGCGTGTTAATTGAACCAAACTTGATCAACTGGAATGTTGTCATAAATGCAAATGACTGTCACGCGATTGATGTCATCTTGCATGTTACTCTGGCAGGCAGCCCGGTTCCGGTAACTGGAGCAGGTATTGACCTGATAAAGTCCTGTTATATAGGTGACCTGAGGTATTGCATCTGTATTGCATCATTAGTAATGTCCAAAACATCATTCTTGCCCATTTTAGAACATTTAACCACAATCACAGCGGTCCATAACAATGACAAGCCAAGCCACGCAAAACCAGATTAAAAAAAATATTTTGACCTCATTTGACATCGAAGACATTGATCCAAGGTCATGAAATTTGCACAAAATAGAGTTTACTACCGTACCCATCGACTCTGCGAATTTCGTTTCCCCAGCTTTGATAGGACCCGAGATCTTTTGGGGGGAGGGCGGAATCAGCCCCCCTCCAGCGCGAGTAATTTTCAGAGGCCCTCCAGGGCGCGTGTTAAGTCAATGCACTCACCTTTAAGTGCATCTATATAATATTTTTTGTCCCCAATAAATCAATGACTAAGGAAAATCAATGTTTGCACTCCCAAGAGTAATTAGGTAATGATCTGCGTCTTCAGTGGCGGCACTGTGCGCTGGAATGTACGCCTAAAGAAGTAGAGCGGCATATGATAGATAACGAAGCTTGCCTTTGGTATCAAGAGAAGCATCCGATTGACACATTT
This sequence comes from Imbricaverruca yamaguchii, assembly GCA_034440575.1. Classification (NCBI taxonomy): domain Eukaryota; kingdom Metazoa; phylum Arthropoda; class Thecostraca; family Neoverrucidae; genus Imbricaverruca; species Imbricaverruca yamaguchii. The sequence continues at coordinate 367,980 of JAOTOL010001368.1, read as the reverse complement.
TTGCACCTCTGGAGGCTGGCACCAATTTTAAGGGGGCCTCGACCCCTCCCGAAGGTATATACAGTAGGGTGGAGTGATTTCCAAAATTTTTGGTGTTAAAGTCTTAAAACTTGCGTTTGGTTCTAAAAAGACGATCTGCAAAGTTTTAGAGCAATCTGAGGCCGGGAAGCCGCCGCGCCTCAGGGCTTTCTGAGGCCGAAATGACGTTTTTCTACCAACTTGCGGGATCAAGCCCGATTTCAGGAATTTAAATAATTAGATAGCAAATAAATATTTATTTCATTGCATTGTATAGTTTTTCATCCACCGTTGTGCCAATTTTCACTTCCCTAACTTGAAAATTGTGCCTGCCACGACGCAGAGTTCCGGAAGGTGTGCCGCCCGCAGCGCCACCACTCCCCTCTATCGGCAGAAGTATGAACTGCGACCATTCACCGTTCATTCCGCAATATAAGTATCTTTCTTGGTCAATTGAGGGGCAGGTAGATGGCGGATTTGAGACAGTGCACAGTGTGCTGACTTCTTATGCGCACAGCGCTATTTTATTACGATTCCAGCGACTTCTATCGACAGCTACACGCGATTGGAGCGTAGCCACAGCCGGCTTTGGCATATTGTGGCCTGCCTTTCAGCCTCCAAGCTCACAATGTTTACCTGAGATACCTTGCTAGCATGTTTTCTTGGCTGCATGTGAATTGTTGCTGCAGATATTTGAACTTAATTAATTTACTTTGGCAGAAACACTGACAATCCCACACCTTACTGAGTGGGTACTCGGTTGCACGACTAACGCATACCGCTCAAATTTAGCGGTACTGGCGATGATTGTGTACTCCGACCATCGATTGTCCACCAACTGTTACATTTGCTCACCATCACCACCATGATCATGGGTAAAGAGTTGCTTTGTAAGTTATCCCACTGGCGGCCAATATATTGCGCGGCCACGGCCGGGGTGGCCGAGGCATATTCTCCAACAATGACCATGGTTGAAACCGAAAATAAGGATCTACGAGGGCGTGTGTCGCACGCGGAATTTCCAATGCCGTTATGCACCCTGAACTTCCTGGTATAGCAAAAAAAAACCTTTGTGATACATTTTTATCCTATGGCGAGGGATGAATTTTGAAACTTACCAGTTGCCTAACCAGTTTTTGCCTCTTTTCCAGACTAGTGAACCTATCAGATTTCGAGTATGAAAGTAAAAAAGGTTAAGGGAAGTTCATTCCGATCGAAGACGGCTCGCTTTGCGTTGGGCCATCCCTGCGAACTGCCGAAGAACCAACTGCCACTTCAGATTCATGTATACAACTTCTACAGACTACAGTCTAACAGACTTCGGGCTGTCGACAACCATGCAGCGGGCGAAAGGCAAATCGCCACGAGCGTTGCCAAGGGCGTTGTATACCTTTGGGGGAAAGCAAGCGTCCCTGTTAAATCGTTTCAGTCGATTGTCCGGGGTGACCTGGTGATTATGAAGAAAGGAAATGATCTAACAAAGACCCCAATAAAGAAACGCGCTGGCGCAAGCAAAACGATTCCCCTCCATGAGCTGATTGACATCTGCGCGTGCAGTTGTCATTCGAGAAATGCCTGCAGCTGCCCCAGCGAGAACAAGGTTCCATACCGCGAGTGGAATTTCTTACAAGACCAGCGAGGTGAGAGGAAGCGAAGCATCGGCGGCATTGACATGAAGGCCTCCAATGCATTGGGGAGGAGGCGAAGAGATCAGAACCGTCTGCGGCCTGACCCGGCTTTCCTTCAGACGGACGCCAACGACTCGGATCCTGGTCCCTCGGGTCTGACCGAGCACAGCACGGGACACGAGCCCGAAAGCATGGACGAGGGAAGCAATGGTGACGATGCATATGACACAGGGAGTGTCCACGAACCAACACAGACTAGGGCTCCGTACAATATGATGCCTCTGGAGAATTTCGCTAAGGAGTGTGACCGGTACATTGAGGTCACTGATAGGATTGCAGCGGCCCTTGGCACCGCTCTCTTGAAGGACCTTGGCCTCGTCACTGAGAACGACACGAGGCACGTCATCACACGAGATAAAGTGATAAGAGCCAGAAAAAGGGCACAGGAGAAAGAAAAACGAAAGCTAAAGGATGGCATAGGCGGTAAGGTGCAGTGCATGGGATTCGATGGGAGACAGGATATCACAAAGATACCAGAGAAAACAAATGAGCAAGACGTATGGCTTACGGGAAAAGAGAAGCATCTGGTATTTGTGATCGAGCCAGGTAGAACCTACATCGCTCACAGAACACTGACATCAGAAAATAGTGTATCAATTGCTGGCAAGGCTTTAGAAGTCGTTCGGGAGTGCGACTCAGAAGAATCCCTGCAGGCAGTATTTGGCACTGCCGTCAACACAGGCCGCGAAAACGGTGCACTCACGAGGATGGAGCGCCAGCTGGGCCGTAGCGTCCAGTGGCTCATCTACCTTCTTCATGGCAACGTGCTCCCGATGAGGTATGTGCCGCTTGTTTTTTTAATAATAAAACAAGAATTGACTGAAATACATCGCCACTATCCACGTGATCCTTACAAATTACATGACATACAATAATATACTGCGTCATCTGCATACCTATCTAGAACCATGGCAATTTGTGAGTCCGTAGTACAATCCAAACACTTGCCATGCCATTTGCCCATTTAGACCCTGATAAATGTTAATTCAATTCCTTCCTTGTCCCAATCCCATTCTGTCCTGGGCTTTTTCGCAGGCATGTGTTCGTGGAGCTGGATGAAGGCCACGGTACCAGTGGGTCCAATTCCTTCAAGGGCCCGCTGGGACAAACTATAGCTGGTGACATTCACCGCCAGCCGGGGGTGGACTTCCGTCCCATACCATTCAACGCACCTGACATCGCGGAGCAGGTTGTCGCGGACCTATCTGCTGACCAGCGCATCCTTCTCCGATACTGCCGAGCCGTCGCCACCGGCGTTGTCAGTGCTGAGCTGGCACGCACCAGGCCGGGTCTGCTTAACCACGCGCGGTGGCTAACTCTCGGCATCAGAGTGCTCGTACTGTACACGATAACTGCGTCGCCAACCTTGGCTCTGACAAAGATGACAGAGTTTGTCCAGCAGGTGTATGCCCCTATGTGGTTCGACATCAAGGCGCGCCCACTCTTCACACAAGGAGTTGTGCATCTCTTCAGAACGATGGGACTTATTCAGACACAGACACCTGAAGTGCAGACAGTAGCGAAACGTTCAGTGCAACGAAACGCGTGGTTCGCCCACCCGAAGAACCTAATCGCGGCCATGGTTGTCGACGCTGAGAGGTCGATCCGGGAGAGGGGGGGGTGAAACTGAGCATGAGTGCGCGGAGTAACTCGGTATCCCGGTGCCGACAGTTCATGGTGCCCCCATTGAACTGGGAGGCGGTCACATACACCGACATGATTCAATGGGACCATGTCGAGGTGATCGAACCGCCAGTTACCGCTCACATGTCGAACGACGAGATTATGTCAGCCGTCGACCAACCTCTCTCTCTCGCTACCGGCATTCCCATGCCACGCACAAAGTGTCGAGCGATGCGTTACGGCGTCCACGCGTGTGTTCGGCGAGGACAGGCGACACGGCATTATCGTATCGCGCCAGGCCAGCTGTGCCTCGAGACCGAAATCCGCCAAGAAAAGTGACTTCGTGTAGCGGTAAATGTGAGAGAGATGGGGAGAGAGAGAGAGAGTGAGAGAGTGAGAGAGAGGGAGAGAGATATAGACAGTCAGGCAGAGACAGAGACAGAGAGATAGCCGTGTGCAATTCGTAGTCGTATGGTGGTCCAGGATCTTATTTAGATGAGTAGGTCTTAGGACTAACTGCGCTTAGTTCGTTCTGTTCGTGTGCCTATTTGTAGGCATAACAACCATCCGAATATACCCTGTCTTAGATCCGCCCCCTCCCTGCCTTCAGTTGTCACAGAGAGGAACTAAAACGGGAAAAACGACCAATACACACAGTTTACACTTCCACCGATAGAGGGCAGTGATGTCGCTGCGGTCGGTACACCTTACGAGACTCTGCGTAATGACGGGCACAATTTTCAAGTCAGAGAAGTGAAAATTGGCATAGCGGTCAATAAAAGACTGTAGAATGCAATGAAACAACTCTTTATTTTCTATCTAATTATTCGAATTCTTGAAATGGTGATTTATCCCGCAAGTTCGTTAGAAAACGTCATTTCGGTCTCAGAAAGCCCTGAGGCGCGGCGGCTTCCCGGCCTCAGATTGCTCTAAAACTTTGCAGATCATCTTTTTAGAACCAAACGCAAGTTTTAAGACTTTATCCCCCAGCGTTTTTACAAAAACGCATAAAATCACTCCACCCAAATATACAGTTCTGCTCTGGGTAGCTAGCCACATTCGGCGGATGGGCTGGAAACACGGAGCACTAGAAGCGGCATGAAGAATGTATTGGTGGTATTCCCTAGCAATGCGTTGAATGTTTTAGTTGGATCCTTCCAAAAAAACACTTCTACACGTCTGCGTAGTCGACCTGGTCAGCTTCGGTTCTGGTTCCGGTTCAGAGCATGCATGGAGGATCGTAATCAAAGTTCGTGGGGCAAACAGCGCTTTGCGTGTGATTCTTTCCAATCAATGCTGGCAGGCCACGTGATAAACATCGGCAACAATGCCGTGGAGCAACAATCGGCAACAATAAACATCAGCGACAATGCACGCCACACCTACCCCACAGCAGTGCCGGAGCTGAGAGCAGTGCCAAGTGGCGTCGGGAGAGACTAGCACAGGGAGCGCCGCCAGCCCGTCCCTGATATCACAGCCGCTGCAGGAAACACGGAGAACAGGAGCAAAACCGTGCGACACGAGCACATACCAGCAGAGGGAGAGCCGCCAGCCCGTCTCTGATCACAGCCGCTGCAGGAAAACAGGCCCAGCCCGACCCTGATCACAGCCGCTGAAGGAAAACACGCCCAGCCCGACCCTGATCACAGCCGCTGCAGGAAAACACGCCCAGCCCGACCCTGACCATAGCCGCTGCAGGAAAACGCTCCAACAGGACGTCAGGAGCGGGTGACTCGATCACAGGGAGCGCACCAGCACAGGGAGCGCCGCCGGTCCATACAATCATACAGTCGTTAAGTAATAAGGCCTAGTAGCTAGTGTTTCGAACACGGCGTGTGTAGTGCAGAGTGATTGTATTATGTTTGTGTACGAATGTTTGTTGCGCATCTGCTCCCGCTACTGACCACTAATCTATCCTTTCCTTGTAAATACCTGTGAAAACCCAGACTGTCCGTAACAGCCACTGCACGTGGAGGGCATGTATTGTGAAATAAATAAATAAATAAATAGCAACGGCCACAGGGGCCCATCTGGGTTAAGCCTATGTAAACAAGATCCTGGAAAAGTATATGGTCACACCCCAATCAATATATTATGTCAAGGTTCAAGGGGACTATCTATCCCAGCCTATCCGGCACCATTCACCTGATATTGGATAATGCACTCCTCAACAATTCCGAACTCCTCGGAGGAGATCAGGCTCCGCCCCTGAACACTTCCGCAACAGCAAACCCGGAGAACATGAGGAAAACCGGACAACATGACACCACACACGGCAAAGACGGTGACACATGACCGGCAGTGTGAGGGTAGACACCATATCGCTGGCTGGTGATGCACTTGCTCTGCGCTCTGCCGACTGCCCGTCTCTCTGCGCTCTGCCGAGCAGAGTTCTGGCGCATCCAACCGATGCGCACATGCAGCCCAGCGCGAGTCAGCCTTCGTGCCCCACGGACGTCCAGCCTCGGCTGCCGGCTGCTGATGACGCCTGGCAGGCGCCTTACGATGCCCGCCTCGCCGGTACAGGCTGGACCCATGTTGGAGAGCAGAAATCTTAACCCGCGCCGTCTTTCCGGTTAAGTCCTCACACCCCATCTCCGGGGGGGGGGCGGGGCGGTTGAAGACCCCTCTAAAATTAAAACTAAGCATCGCACGAAAACGAAAGAGGTGTCATCGGAAAGCGCTCGACGAGTAGGGTCCGGGTCCACCCCAAAAAAAAAACATTCCCTGAGAAGTGACGTCACCAGGGGAGCTAGATTTTCACACGACTTTTCACGACTTACATTATGTTTTTTTTACTCTGGGGAGTTCATATTGGGGGATATATGAAAAGAAAAGAAAATTATTTTGAATGAGAAAAGGGCAGCGAAATTGACCAGGGCTATAATTTTTATGTGCCCACCCAATTTCTGTCCTCAAAATTTCAAAATTTTTCGTTTCCAAATTTTCTTTAATTTTCCTTTTCCATTGGGTAGACCAGACCGAGAAACGTAAATTCAACTCGTATGTTTTGTTGCATCCGTAAAGATAAGCAAACGCTATAAGTTTCATTAAAATATATGTATCCGTTAAAGTGTAACGACCGATTGAACTATTTTGGAGGTGACCTCACTTGACCTTGACTAACTCGTTGACCCTAAATGACCTGACCTAAAAATTGTGAATCAGCATGTCAAATTGATGTGGGAAAAGGTATGCCAAATTTTGGCGAGCTGCCGCGCGCCGTTCGTCCGCAGAGCTTCGCGAAATTAGCGGAAAATGGATAGCATTTATAGTGTCATATTTCTCATCTCAATATTCAGTCCCCGGGGTATGAGTAGTCTAGAGGTAAGTTACCCGTCTCACGATCGAAAGAGTGTGGGTTCGAGTTTCACCTGTCGCTACTCTTCGCCTGCGACCAATCGGCATGAGAGATTGGCGATGCTATATGACTCAACGGTCGTTGTGTCGTGAAGCCAACAACCACGACCACCACCAATATCCAGCCCTGAACTTGAGTTTCAGGCGAAAAATTCGATGCTCCCAAAAACTGTGCCAATATCTTTATATTTGTGGTGATCAGTAGCAACAGGAATCAAAGTCTATGAGTTTTACTGGAAGTGGAAGTTGCTGGAAGCATTTGGAAATGTACTTCGTTTTCATTTGGCTGTAAACGTGGGAGAATCGGTTATTAATTTCTTGTGAAATGAAGTAGATGTGTCCAACACTCTGTTCCTCTTCTTTGACGTATATTTACACCGACTTCGACCACTTCGGCACTCGTATGTTGGATTTATCATCAAGCTTATATTCTTCTGTATTCTATCCGAATTGGTTCAGCAGGCCTTTTGACAGACGGGTAAAGAGTAAAACTACCCACACGTTTTTTCTCTCATCGCGACGCATGATTCTAAAGTTCAAAGATCACGCGCGAGCACAAATGCTGAGTGGTTAACCTTCTACAGTAAATTGTGAGCAAAATGGCTTAGCAGGAGCAGCAAATCTGCACACCCGGTGCTGCACATTCCTGTGGTGTGAATCGTGCATGACACGGGGCCGACGTCGGCTGGAAGGGGGTGGGGTGGGGGGTTGTGGCCGGCCGCAGGTCTAAAACTGGGCTGGCACTGTGTCAGCGGGCACCGCCGCTAACTCGCCGTCCGACGGCGCATTCCAGGCCGACCTAATGCTGGCACCTCCAGAGCGCCGGTCAGCACGTCTGGGGCACGTCACGTCCACCACAGAGCGGCGGTCAGCACGTCTGTGGCACGTCACGTCTACCACAGGGCGGCGGTCAGCACGTCTGGGGCACGTCACGTCCACCACAGGGCGGCGGTCAGCACGTCTGGGGCACGTCACGTCCACCACAGAGCGGCGGTCAGCACGTCTGGGGCACTTCACGTCCACACAGGGCGGCGGTCAGCACGTCTGGGCACGTCCGTCCGACCACAGGGCGGCGTAGCACGTCTGGGGCACGTCACGTCCACCACAGGGCGGCGGTCAGCACGTCTGGGGCACGTCACGTCCACCACAAGGGCGGCGGTCAGCACGTCTGGGGCACTCACGTCCACCACGGGGGGCGGCGGTCAGCACGTCTGGGGCACGTCACGTCCACCACAGGGCGGCGGTAGCACGTCATGGGGCACGTCACGTCTCACCCAGGGTGGGCTATGTGAGGGTGTCTCCTCCAAGGGTGGGCTATGTGAGGTGTCTCCTCCAGGGTGGGCTATGTGAGGTGTCTCCCCCAGGGTGGGCTATGTGAGGTGTCTCCTCCAGGGTGGGCTATGTGAGGTGTCTCCTCCATGGTGGGCTATGTGAGGTGTCTCCCCCAGGGTGGGCTATGTGAGGTGTCTCCCCCAGGGTGGGCTATGTGAGGTGTCTCCCCCAGGGTGGGCTATGTGAGGTGTCTCCTCCATGGTGGGCTATGTGAGGTGTCTCCTCCAGGGTGGGCTATGTGAGGTGTCTCCTCCAGGGTGGGCTATGTGAGGTGTCTCCTACCAGGGTGGGCTATGTGAGGTGTCTCCTCCAGGGTGGGCTATGATGAGGTGTCTCCTCCATGGTGGGCTATGTGAGGTGTCTCCTCCATGGTGGGCTATGTGAGGTGTCTCCTCCAGGGTGGGCTATGTGAGGTGTCTCCTCCAGGGTGGGCTATGTGAGGTGTCTCCTCCAGGGTGGGCTATGTGAGGTGTCTCCTCCAGGGTGGGCTATGTGAGGTGTCTCCTCCAGGGTGGGCTATGTGAGGTGTCTCCTCCAGGGTGGGCTATGTGAGGTGTCTCCTCCATGGTGGGCTATGTGAGGTGTCTCCTCCATGGGTGGGCTATGTGAGGTGTCTCCTCCAGGGTGGGCTATGTGAGGTGTCTCCTCCAGGGTGGGCTATGTGAGGTGTCTCCTCCATGGGTGGGCTATGAGAGGTGTCTCCTCCAAGGTGCGCTATGTGAGGTGTCTCCTCCAGGGTGGGCTATGTGAGGTGTCTCCTCCAGGGTGGGCTATGTGAGGTGTCTCCTCCATGGGTGGGCTATGTGAGGTGTCTCCTCCAGGGTGGGCTATGTGAGGTGTCTCCATATGTGAGGTGTCTCCTCCATGGTGGGCTATGTGAGGTGTCTCCTCCATGGTGGGCTATGTGAGGTGTCTCCTCCATGGTGGGCTATGTGAGGTGTCTCCTCCAGGGTGGGCTATGTGAGGTGTCTCCTCCAGGGTGGGCTATGTGAGGTGTCTCCTCCAGGGTGGGCTATGTGAGGTGTCTCCTCCATGGTGGGCTATGTGAGGTGTCTCCTCCATGGTGGGCTATGTGAGGTGTCTCCTCCATGGTGGGCTATGTGAGGTGTCTCCTCCATGGTGGGCTATGTGAGGTGTCTCCTCCAGGGTGGGCTATGTGAGGTGTCTCCTCCATGGTGGGCTATGTGAGGTGTCTCCTCCATGGTGGGCTATGTGAGGTGTCTCCTCCAAGGTGGGCTATGGGCTATGGGTGGGTATGTGTCTCCTCCATGGGTGGGCTATGTGAGGTGTCTCCTCCAGGGTGGGCTATGTGAGGTGTCTCCTCCAGGGTGGGCTATGTGAGGTGTCTCCTCCAGGGTGGGCTATGTGAGGTGTCTCCTCCATGGTGGGCTATGTGAGGTGTCTCCTCCAGGGTGGGCTATGTGAGGTGTCTCCTCCATGGGGGGCTATGTGAGGTGTCTCCTCCATGGTGGGCTATGTGAGGTGTCTCCTCCATGGTGGGCTATGTGAGGTGTCTCCTCCAGGGTGGGCTATGTGAGGTGTCTCCTCCAGGGTGGGCTATGTGAGGTGTCTCCTCCATGGGTGGGCTATGTGAGGTGTCTCCTCCAGGGTGGGCTATGTGAGGTGTCTCCTCCAGGGTGGGCTATGTGAGGTGTCTCCCACGGTGGGGCTATGTGAGGTGTCTCCTCCAGGGTGGGCTATGTGAGGTGTCTCCTCCATGGTGGGCTATGTGAGGTGTCTCCAGGCGCCATGTGAGGTGTCTCCTCCAGGGTGGGCTATGTGAGGTGTCTCCTCCAGGGTGGGCTATGTGAGGTGTCTCCTCCATGGTGGGCTATGTGAGGTGTCTCCTCCAGGGTGGGCTATGAGGTGTAGTGTCTCCTCCATGGTGGGCTATGTGAGGTGTCTCCTCCATGGGTGGGCTATGTGAGGTGTCTCCTCCAGGGTGGGCTATGTGAGGTGTCTCCTCCAGGGTGGTGGGCTATGTGAGGTGTCTCCTCCATGGGTGGGCTATGTGAGGTGTCTCCTCCAGGGTGGGCTATGTGAGGTGTCTCCTCCAGGGTGGGCTATGTGAGGTGTCTCCTCCATGGTGGGCTATGTGAGGTGTCTCCTCCAAGGTGGGCTATGTGAGGTGTCTCCTCCAAGGTGGGCTATGTGAGGTGTCTCCTCCATGGTGGGCTATGTGAGGTGTCTCCTCCAAGGTGGGCTATGTGAGGTGTCTCCCCTCCAGGGTGGGCTATGTGAGGTGTCTCCTCCAGGGTGGGCTATGTGAGGTGTCTCCTCCAAGGTGGGCTAGGGCTCCATGGGTATGAGGTGTCTCCTCCAGGGTGGGCTATGTGAGGTGTCTCCTCCAGGGTGGGCTATGTGAGGTGTCTCCTCCAGGGTGGGCTATGATGAGGTGTCTCCTCCATGGTGGGCTATGTGAGGTGTCTCCTCCATGGTGAGCTACGTGAGGTGTATCCCACAAGGTGGGCTATGTGAGGTGTCTCCTCCAGGGTGGGCTATGTGAGGTGTCTCCTCCAAGGTGGGCTATGTGAGGTGTCTCCTCCATGGTGGGCTATGTGAGGTGTCTCCTCCATGGTGGGCTATGTGAGGTGTCTCCTCCAAGGTGGGCTATGTGAGGTGTCTCCTCCAGGGTGGGCTATGTGAGGTGTCTCCTCCATGGTGGGCTATGTGAGGTGTCTCCTCCAGGGTGGGCTATGTGAGGTGTCTCCTCCATGGTGGGCTATGTGAGGTGTCTCCTCCAGGGTGGGCTATGTGAGGTGTCTCCAAGGCGCTATGTGAGGTGTCTCCTCCATGGTGGGCTATGTGAGGTGTCTCCTCCAGGGTGGGCTATGTGAGGTGTCTCCTCCATGGTGGGCTATGTGAGTTTCCTCCATGGTGGGCTATGTGAGGTGTCTCCTCCAGGGTGGGCTATGTGAGGTGTCTCCTCCATGGTGGGCTATGTGAGGTGTCTCCTCCAGGGTGGGCTATGTGAGGTGTCTCCTCCAGGGTGGGCTATGTGGGAGGTGTCTCCTCCAGGGTGGGCTATGTGAGGTGTCTCCTCCAGGTCTATGCCCCAAGGTGGGCTATGTGAGGTGTCTCCTCCATGGTGGGCTATGAGAGGTGTCTCCTCCATGGTGGGCTATGTGAGGTGTCTCCTCCAGGGTGGTGGGCTATGTGAGGTGTCTCCTCCAGGGTGGGCTATGTGAGGTGTCTCCTCCATGGTGGGCTGGGCTATGTGAGGTGTCTCCTCCATGGTGGGCTATGTGAGGTGTCTCCTCCATGGAGGCATGTCAGTGTCCCTCCATGGGTGGGCTATGTGAGGTGTCTCCTCCATGGGTGGGCTATGTGAGGTGTCTCCTCCAAGGTGCGCTATGTGAGGTGTCTCCTCCATGGTGGGCTATGTGAGGTGTCTCCTCCATGGTGGGCTATGTGAGGTGTCTCCTCCATGGGTGGGCTATGTGAGGTGTCTCCTCCAGGGTGGGCTATGTGAGGTGTCTCCTCCATGGGTGGGCTATGTGAGGTGTCTCCTCCAGGGTGGGCTATGTGAGGTGTGTCTCCTCCATGGTGGGCTATGTGAGGTGTCTCCCCCAAGGTGCGCTATGTGAGGTGTCTCCTCCATGGTGGGCTATGTGAGGTGTCTCCTCCATGGGTGGGCTATGTGGGAGGGTGTCTCCTCCAGGGTGGGCTATGTGAGGTGTCTCCTCCATGGGTGGGCTATGTGAGGTGTCTCCTCCAGGGTGGGCTATGTGAGGTGTCTCCTCCATGGTGGGCTATGTGAGGTGTCTCCTCCATGGTGAGGTGTCTCCTCCATGGTGGGCTATGTGAGGTGTCTCCTCCAGGGTGGGCTATGTGAGGTGTCTCCTCCAGGGTGGGCTATGTGAGGTGTCTCCTCCAGGGGGGCTATGTGAGGTGTCTCCTCCAGGGTGGGCTATGTGAGGTGTCTCCTCCAGGGTGCGCTATGTGAGGTGTCTCCTCCAGGGTGGGCTATGTGAGGTGTCTCCTCCAGGGGTGGGCTATGTGAGGTGTCTCCTCCATGGGTGGGCTATGTGAGGTGTCTCCTCCAGGGTGGGCTATGTGAGTGGCTCCCATGGTGGCTATGGAGGTGTCTCCTCCATGGTGGGCTATGAGAGGTGTCTCCTCCATGGTGGGCTATGTGAGGTGTCTCCTCCAAGGTGGGCTATGTGAGGTGTCTCCTCCAGGGTGCGCTATGTGAGGTGTCTCCTCCAGGGTGGGCTATGTGAGGGTTCCTCCAAGGTGAGTGTCCTCCAGGTGTCTCCTCCAGGGTGGGCTATGAGAAGGTGGGCTATGTGAGGTGTCTCCTCCATGGTGGGCTATGTGAGGTGTCTCCTCCAGGGTGGGCTATGTGAGGTGTCTCAGCTATGTGAGGTGTCTCCTCCAGGGTGGGCTATGTGAGGTGTCTCCTCCAGGGTGGGCTATGTGAGGTGTCTCCTCCAGGGTGGGCTATGTGAGGTGTCTCCTCCAGGGTGGGCTATGTGAGGTGTCTCCTCCATGGTGGGCTATGTGAGGTGTCTCCTCCATGGTGGGCTATGTGAGGTGTCTCCTCCAGGGTGGGCTATGTGAGGTGTCTCCTCCATGGTGGGCTATGTGAGGTGTCTCCTCCAAGGTGGGCTATGTGAGGTGTCTCCCCCAAGGTGGGCTATGTGAGGTGTCTCCTCCAAGGTGGGCTATGTGAGGTGTCTCCTCCAGGGTGGGCTATGTGAGGTGTCTCCTCCAGGTGCTTGGGCTATGTGGGCTATGAGGTGTCTCCTCCATGGTGGGCTATGTGAGGTGTCTCCTCCCATGGTGGGCTATGTGAGGTGTCTCCTCCAAGGGTGGGCTATGTGAGGTGTCTCCTCCAGGGTGGGCTATGTGAGGTGTCTCCTCCAGGGTGGGCTATGTGAGGTGTCTCCTCCAGGGTGGGCTATGTGAGGTGTCTCCTCCATGGTGGGCTATGTGAGGTGTCTCCTCCATGGTGGGCTATGTGAGGTGTCTCCCCCAAGGTGGGCTATGTGAGGTGTCTCCTCCAGGGTGGGCTATGTGAGGTGTCTCCTCCATGGTGGGCTATGTGAGGTGTCTCCTCCATGGTGGGCTATGTGAGGTGTCTCCTCCAGGGTGGGCTATGTGAGGTGTCTCCTCCAGGGTGGGCTATGTGAGGTGTCTCCTCCATGGGTGGGCTATGTGAGGTGTCTCCTCCAGGGTGGGCTATGTGAGGTGTCTCCTCCAGGGTGGGCTATGTGAGGTGTCTCCTCCATGGGTGGGCTATGTGAGGTGTCTCCTCCAAGGTGCGGCTATGTGAGGTGTCTCCTCCAGGGTGGTGGGCTATGTGAGGTGTCTCCTCCAGGGTGGGCTATGTGAGGTGTCTCCTCCATGGGTGGGCTATGTGAGGTGTCTCCTCCATGGTGGGCTATGTGAGGTGTCTCCTCCAGGGTGGGCTATGTGAGGTGTAGTGTCTCCTCCAAGGGTGGGCTATGTGAGGTGTCTCCTCCATGGTGGGCTATGTGAGGTGTCTCCTCCAGGGTGGGCTATGTGAGGTGTCTCCTCCATGGTGGGCTATGTGAGGTGTCTCCTCCATGGTGGGCTATGTGAGGCGCTATGTGAGGTGTCTCCTCCATGGGTGGGCTATGTGAGGTGTCTCCTCCATGGGTGGGCTATGTGAGGTGTCTCCTCCATGGTGGGCTATGTGAGGTGTCTCCTCCATGGTGGGCTATGTGAGGTGTCTCCTCCATGGTGGGCTATGTGAGGTGTCTCCTCCAGGGTGGGCTATGTGAGGTGTCTCCTCCATGGTGGGCTATGTGAGGTGTCTCCTCCATGGTGGGCTATGTGAGGTGTCTCCTCCAGGGTGGGCTATGCTCCTCCATGGGTATGAGGTGTCTCCTCCATGGTGTGGGCTATGTGAGGTGTCTCCCTCCAGGGTGGGCTATGTGAGGTGTCTCCTCCATGGTGGGCTATGTGAGGTGTCTCCTCCAGGGTGGGCTATGTGAGGTGTCTCCTCCAGGGTGGGCTATGTGAGGTGTCTCCTCCATGGTGGGCTATGTGAGGTGTCTCCTCCATGGTGGGCTATGTGAGGTGTCTCCTCCATGGTGGGCTATGTGAGGTGTCTCCTCCAGGGTGGGCTATGTGAGGTGTCTCCTCCAGGGTGGGCTATGTGAGGTGTCTCCTCCAGGGTGGGCTATGTGAGGTGTCTCCTCCAGGGTGGGCTATGTGAGGTGTCTCCTCCAGGGTGGGCTATGTGAGGTGTCTCCTCCATGGTGGGCTATGTGAGGTGTCTCCTCCAAGGTGGGCTATGTGAGGTGTCTCCTCCAGGGTGGGCTATGTGAGGTGTCTCCTCCATGGGTGGGCTATGTGAGAGTGTCTCCTCCAGGGTGGGCTATGTGAGGTGTCTCCTCCATGGGTGCGCTATGTGAGGTGTCTCCTCCATGGGTGGGCTATGTGAGGTGTCTCCTCCATGGTGGGCTATGTGAGGTGTCTCCTCCATGGGTGGGCTATGTGAGGTGTCTCCTCCAGGGTGGGCTATGTGAGGTGTCTCCTCCAGGGTGGGCTATGTGAGGTGTCTCCTCCATGGTGGGCTATGTGAGGTGTCTCCTCCAGGGTGGGCTATGTGAGGTGTCTCCTCCATGGTGGGCTATGTGAGGTGTCTCCTCCAAGGTGGGCTATGTGAGGTGTCTCCTCCAGGGTGGGCTATGTGAGGTGTCTCCTCCAGGGTGGGCTATGTGAGGTGTCTCCCCCAGGGTGGGCTATGTGAGGTGTCTCCTCCAGGTGCCCTCCAGGTGGGCTATGTGAGGTGTCTCCTCCAGGGTGGGCTATGTGAGGTGTCTCCTCCAAGGTGGGCTATGTGAGGTGTCTCCTCCATGGTGGGCTATGTGAGGTGTCTCCCCCAAGGTGGGCTATGTGAGGTGTCTCCTCCATGGTGCTCATGGTGAGGTGTCTCCTCCAGGGTGGGCTATGTGAGGTGTCTCCTCCATGGGTGGGCTATGTGAGGTGTCTCCTCCAGGGTGGGCTATGATGAAGGTGTCTCCTCCAGGGTGGGCTATGTGAGGTCCCATGTCTCCTCCAGGGTGGGCTATGTGAGGTGTCTCCTCCAGGGTGGGCTATGTGAGGTGTCTCCTCCAGGGTGGGCTATGTGAGGTGTCTCCTCCATGGGTGGGCTATGTGAGGTGTCTCCTCCATGGGTGGGCTATGTGAGGTGTCTCCTCCATGGGTGGGCTATGTGAGGTGTCTCCTCCATGGGTGGGCTATGTGAGGTGTCTCCTCCAGGGTGGGCTATGTAGGTGTCTCCTCCAGGGTGGGCTATGTGAGGTGTCTCCTCCAGGGTGGGCTATGTGAGGTGTCTCCTCCATGGGTGGGCTATGTGAGGTGTCTCCTCCAAGGTGGGCTATGTGAGGTGTCTCCTCCAGGGTGGGCTATGAGTGAGTGTCTCCTCCATGGGTGGGCTATGTGAGGTGTCTCCTCCATGGTGGGCTATGTGAGGTGTCTCCCCAAGGTGCGCTATGTGAGGTGTCTCCTCCAGGGTGGGCTATGTGAGGTGTCTCCTCCAAGGTGGGCTATGTGAGGTGTCTCCTCCATGGGTGGGCTATGTAGGAGTGTCTCCTCCATGGGTGGGCTATGTGAGGTGTCTCCTCCAGGGTGGGCTATGTGAGGTGTCTCCTCCATGGGTGGGCTATGTGAGGTGTCTCCTCCATGGTGTTGAGGTGTCTCCTCCAGGGTGGGCTATGTGAGGTGTCTCCTCCAGGGTGGGCTATGTGAGGTGTCTCCTCCAAGGTGGGCTATGTGAGGTGTCTCCTCCATGGTGGGCTATGTGAGGTGTCTCCTCCATGGTGGGCTATGTGAGGTGTCTCCTCCATGGTGGGCTATGTGAGGTGTCTCCCCCAAGGTGGGCTATGTGAGGTGTCTCCTCCAAGGTGGGCTATGTGAGGTGTCTCCCCCAAGGTGCGCTATGTGAGGTGTCTCCTCCATGGTGGGCTATGTGAGGTGTCTCCTCCATGGTGGGCTATGTGAGGTGTCTCCTCCAAGGTGGGCTATGTGAGGTGTCTCCTCCATGGTGGGCTATGTGAGGTGTCTCCTCCAGGGTGGGCTATGTGAGGTGTCTCCTCCATGGTGGGCTATGTGAGGTGTCTCCTCCATGGTGGGCTATGTGAGGTGTCTCCTCCAAGGTGGGCTATGTGAGGTGTCTCCTCCAGGGTGGGCTATGTGAGGTGTCTCCTCCAAGGTGGGCTATGTGAGGTGTCTCCTCCATGGTGGGCTATGTGAGGTGTCTCCTCCATGGGTGGGCTATGTGAGGTGTCTCCTCCAGGTGGGCTATGTGAGGTGTCTCCTCCAGGGTGGGCTATGTGAGGTGTCTCCTCCAGGGTGGGCTATGTGAGGTGTCTCCTCCAGGGTGGGCTATGTGAGGTGTCTCCTCCATGGTGGGCTATGTGAGGTGTCTCCTCCATGGTGGGCTATGTGAGGTGTCTCCTCCATGGTGGGCTATGTGAGGTGTCTCCTCCATGGTGGGCTATGTGAGGTGTCTCCTCCATGGTGAGGAGGTCCCCCAGGTGGGCTATGTGAGGTGTCTCCTCCAAGGTGGGCTATGTGAGGTGTCTCCTCCAAGGTGGGCTATGTGAGGTGTCTCCTCCATGGTGGGCTATGTGAGGTGTCTCCTCCATGGTGGGCTATGTGAGGTGTCTCCTCCAGGGTGGGCTATGTGAGGTGTCTCCTCCATGGTGGGCTATGTGAGGTGTCTCCTCCAAGGTGGGCTATCGTCGTGCTGCCACACGCCGTTTTTACACTATCCGTGGAAAACCGTGGGGGGGGGGGCGCTTATCAACTCACCCGAGACCGCGCGGGTTAAGGGCTGCATCGGTGTGTCTGATGTATATTGCCTTCAAGGCAAGAAGGCGTGTTTGTTGTGGGTAGTTGAAGTATTTCGGTGTTATTGACAAGTAATATCCTTGCTAGCGCTGTGTTGTGGTGTTTGTGTCAATGACAGAGTTGTCCGCCGTTTTGTAGGCGCATTGTGAGTCTTCGACTGAGCGTAGTGGTTGTTTTCCAGATGTGCCCACTATGAGGTAGGACTCCTGGATTCCCAACCTCCTTTGGCGGGAGGTTGGGAACCTCCTCCAATGTTAAATTTTGTCCCTCCAATAATGAATTTCCTCCCATATCAAATGAAGATGGACTTAAGCAAAAAGCATAAGACTGGGGACTGCGATCGGAGCGTGAGCGCCGATGGCCCCGCCGATGGTGCCACCGATGGTCCCGACGATGGTCCCGACTATGGTCCCGCCGATGGTGCCACCGATGGTCCCGACGATGGTGCCACCGATGGTCCCGACGATGGTCCCGACGATGGTGCCACCGATGGTCCCGACGATGGTGCCACCGATGGTCCCGACGATGGTGCCACCGATGGTCCCGACGATGGTGCCACCGATGGTCCCGACGATGGTGCCACCGATGGTTCCGACGATGGTCCCGACTATGGTCCCGCCGATGGTGCCACCGATGGTCCCGACGATGGTGCCACCGATGGTCCCGACGATGGTGCCACCGATGGTCCCGACGATGGTGCCACCGATGGTCCCGACGATGGTGCCACCGATGGTCCCGACAATGGCCCCAACGATGTTTCCACGGATACTCTCTGTCCCACAGATTACAGCGAGTATAGAGAGTACAGTGTCCCACGGATACTCAGTACTCTGTATACCACGATGAGGTTCAGCTGGCCGGCACTGGGCGGTACTCTGTAGACCACGGTGAGGTTCAGCTGGCCGGCACTGGGCGGTACTCTGTAGACCACGGTGGGGTTCAGCTGGCCGGCACTGGGCGGTACTCTGTAGACCACGGTGAGGTTCAGCTGGCCGGCACTGGGCGGTACTCTGTAGACCACGGTGGGGTTCAGCTGGCCGGAAGTAAAACCGGTGTCCCAGGATACTCAGACTGGGCGGTACTCTGTAGACCACGGTGAGGTTCAGCTGGCCGGCACTGGGCGGTACTCTGTAGACCACGGTGGGGTTCAGCTGGCCGGCACTGGGCGGTACTCTGTAGACCACGGTGAGGTTCAGCTGGCCGGAACTGGGCGGTACTCTGTAGACCATGGTGGGGTTCAGCTGGCCGGAAGGGGGCGGTACTCTGTAGACCACGGTGAGGTTCAGCTGGCCGGAAGGGGGCGGTACTCTGTATACCACGGTGAGGTTCAGCTGGCCGGCACTGGGCGGTACTCTGTAGACCACGGTGAGGTTCAGCTGGCCGGCACTGGGCGGTACTCTGTAGACCACGGTGGGGTTCAGCTGGCCGGAAGGGGGCGGTACTCTGTAGACCATGGTGGGGTTTAGCTGGCCGGAAGGGGGCGGTACTCTGTAGACCACGGTGAGGTTTAGCTGGCCGGAAGCCTATGCAGGTGCTAAGATAATCCACAAAACATATCCCAGCGCTTCGCCTTAGCTTGGCTCGGATCCAGAACGTGAGGTGCAGAAGCCTTGCTGGTGAGGGGGAGGGAAGTAGATTGGGAAAATAATCTCAGATTTCGAAAAGCTCATCAGATGTGAAGGGCTGGCGTACGTCGGGTCTGTTTAAAACAATTTTTATGTCATAACATGCTTTTAATGTTCGAGAAAATGCTTTATTAGTTCAAATATCGGCCAACAATAGGCCACTTTGTGGTGGGATGGGGCAGGGGATTGCCAATTTGTGCCCCCTGGATCTGTCCCCGGGGGTGCAGCACTGCAAAACGGTATTCCGATTTGCCATAATGCGATCATCTAGCCAGGAAGCTGCCAAGTTCAGATGATACCTCTGAGTGGGCGCCCGCGTTTCCGTCTACCCGTCCAGCTGGGCCCGGACATATTTGTCGCTGGCTTATGAGTCGCGCTGCAAGAGGGAAAGAGCGCGCGGGCAGCACCCCCCCCCCCTTCTCCACCTGTCTCGGGACTGGTGCCAGAGCCCCTCCCGGAGCTGCTGGCAGCCAGACCAGGCTCGGACGCCGCCCGAATATTTCCAGCGCAGCCGCCAAAACTGTCCGGCGGCGGCGCGTGCGCCGGCACCGCCCATTGGCCGCCCGGACGGAGCGCTGCCCGCAGGCGACCAATGGGCGGCGTCGGCACGGCGTCGGCGGCCGGCTCGGGTGACGCGAGGTGAGCAGAGCCGCCCCGGCAGCTCCCGCTCTCACAGCCGACCGCAGGCGTGAGTGGACAGGAGCGCGTGCAGTGCCCCCGTGAGGAGAGATAATTCGGCGTCGGTCTCTGCTGACCCCCCCACCCCCGCTCACCCCTGTCGGTCGTCGTGTGGCCCCTGACCGCTGACCTGACCGCCCCGAGGGTTCGGTCTGCCTACTGATCGCCTGTGACCTACATCAGGCTGACCTGACCTGGCCTCCCACGTGCCCGCCCCTCCCCCTCTGCATCTGGTGATGGCTTTGAGGCCGTGTGTTGCCTGCGAAGCTCCCGGTACCTGCCTGAAGACGGTGCTTGCTCCTGGTGATACTGTGTTGCTCGCCGTCCTTTGAGATGCATGTCACGTCTAGCGGTTGTGCGCGATATCCCACTTCTTCGTTCCAAATTGTTACCCAGGCGTATGGGCGGAGCTTCACAAAACTATGGGAGGAGGGAGGAGCGTGACATCCCATATACCTATGGATTCCTCAGCACCATAAATAGTGCTGCTCGCACTAGTCTGTACCGTGATACGAAACTGGTCCGAAGCATGCAAGGAGTAATGGGCAGATGCGTTATTTGAAGCTTCGCTCGACATTGAAAGAGGCATGAAGCTCATCTAGCGGTTGTTGCGTGGCTATTGTTCAGTCTCGTCACTTGCAGATGCATACAGCATCATACAGCATCATATATCGTACATCATACATCATACCGCTTATTAATTCATCACGCAGATTGAAGCAAATGGGTACCCTTGTCAGATATTATGCACGTCCGTTGGGCATACCAACAATTACCATCTATTGCTGCATACACGCACGTACAATTATCTGGATGATATATGTATATAATCCAAATAACTTAATATATGTACGCAGCAATAGGTTGTAA
Source organism: Imbricaverruca yamaguchii (assembly GCA_034440575.1). Taxonomy (NCBI): domain Eukaryota; kingdom Metazoa; phylum Arthropoda; class Thecostraca; family Neoverrucidae; genus Imbricaverruca; species Imbricaverruca yamaguchii. The sequence goes on along the minus strand of JAOTOL010001368.1, from coordinate 347,957 downwards.
TTGCTGGTATGCTCAACGGACATGCAAAATATCTGGAAATATATTATGTATATATGTATATATGTATATATATAGTTATTTACATAGCATTTACAGCATAAATAGCATGATAATTACGGGTTGGTTAGGCATGCTATCAATTTCAGCCCTGTCTTGAAGTAACACAATTTCATCGCAATACACCAGGGGCGTCGCAATACACCACCATTAAACATTGATAGTCATCGGCACCACCAGAAGCCGCACACCTGATGCCTGACCCCGTCGGGGAACCACTGACGTCATAATGTCGTCACGCACCTGGAAGCTCGCACCGTGTCCAGTAGCGAATGTTAGGCCCCCGCCTGCCAGCCTGTGTAGTACCCACCAGGGGCCACAGTGATGACCCGGTGGGCGGTCTGCTGTCCCGCCGTCGTCTGCCGTCCCTGTCCCACCGTCCCACTGCGGGACTGGCGCAGCAACGTGACCCGTCGTGACCTGACACGTGATTGACCTCGGACCGTCTGCGTGTGTGTGTAATACACGTCCGTGTGAGCGGTGCCCCTGTTTCTGTGTGACCCGCATGCGCCTGTGGCTGTGCACTTGAGCGCTGGCAGCGGAGGACCGCAGAGCAGGTGACCTGGGTGGCGGTCGTCCGGAAGGGTGAGAGCGGGCGAACTGCTGGTCGTTGGTGTACGTCTGTAGGTGCTGGGTCCTGTGAAGTGCTGGAGAGGGAGCCGCTCCAGCTGGGAGGAATTCCCATCTGCAGCCAAGCGGCACGCTTTCCGGCAATTATATATTGGGAATTTCGCATGATACGTCATGAATGCACTTATTTGCATACCTGACGTCATAACTACACTATATGCATACTTATCAATGATATGTGCATCCTTAAGTATATATGCATATATATATATATATATATATATATATATATATATATATATATATATGCACATATATGTATATATATGTACATATATATGTATAATGTGAACGGAGATGGTACAGAGGTTATGTTGAAACTCGAGCTATGAACCCGCCGATTTGGTGGTGACGTTTGGTATGCTTTTTGTTACCATCTTGCGCTTGAAACTAATATGGAAAGATTATCTTTCTTTCAATGAACCATCTTAAAAGAAAGGCTACAATAGTTTCATCAGAAGGAACACCCTCCTCTGGGTACACCATTCGACCTTACAGAATGCAATAGGTATTCACTTAGACTTCAGTGTGCTCTTTTTTTCCTGCAAGGTCTCACCTCCTGGGTGGAGGGACGTGGCTAGTGATAGCGGGCGAGGGTGAAGCCTGAGAAAGCCTACTCCGGGGTATATGTGACGAACAGTAATCCGAGTAACTCACCCCGGTCCGGCCGTCACGCTTTCGAATCCGTTTTTGTCGCGACCCTTCAAGCCGCCATCCTTGAAACTTAACCAGCGCCGTTTTGGGGTGGGGGTCTTCAACCGACCCCCTCAGACTATTCGCGGATAGTGAGTGTCGCGCGGTAGCGCGCGGAAATATGGCATACCTTTTCCCACATTAAGTTGGCATGTTGTGTCAAACGTTTGAAGTCGGGTCACTTAGGGTCAACGAGTTAGTCTAGGTCAAGTGAGGTCACCTAAAAGATAGTTCAACCAGTCGTCACGCTTTAGCGGATACAGATATTTTAATGAAACTTTCAGCGTTTGCTCATCCTTAGTCATGCAACAAAGGTACGAGAGAAATTCTTCATTTTGTCGTTGTTTACTACTTATTAATTTTGCATATTTGCTTATTAGAGTTCAAATAGCAGATTACGGCTAAAGTAAGCATTTCTTTATTCGAGCAAGTTGACTTCGAGCAACGTTCTTCGGTCTGCTCTGCCCATTAGAAAAAGAAAATTAAAGAAAACTTGAAAACTAAATTGTGAAATTTCAAAAAAATAGGATTTTGATTTTTGGTGACCAAAAGGTTGTGTGGTCCTGCTCAATTTTGCTTTCCTTTTCTGATTCCAAGTACCTTTTTCCTGAAATATCCCCGAAAATTAACACTCCAGAGCCAAAAACAGAATGTAGATCGTGAAAATCTAGGCACTGAGTGACGTCACTTTTGGGGCGACATATTTTTGCGGGGTGGTGTGGGGGGCCCTACTCGTCGAGCGCTCCCCGATCACAGCTCTTTGGCTTTCGTGCGGCGCTTAGTTTGGATATTAGAGGGGGTTCCTATCAGTCAGGTTGGTACTAATCAGGTTAGTAAGGCGAAACTTCGCATAGCTGCTCATTGGTCTTTTTCGCATATCCTCATATATTTTTAACCCTGGGTCGCCTCAGGTCAGGTCACCAGGTCAGGCGAAGTGACCCAACTACACTCGGAGTTCTAGTTTTTTTTCGTATCATTGACCCGAGGTCAGGTTGCGGTCATGGGTTCCCCATTATTGGGCTATGGTAAAATATACAAATGTTTCCTGGTTACATATTTGTTCTTGGAATGCCATCACAGCGATTGTGGCTTGTAGTTTGAAGCTATGCTCAATGCTACCGCTGATATTTTTGCCCAGTGGCCTCACCAAGGTCATCTGAGGTCACCTGAGGTCACTGGTACATTTCTGCGCATTATATCGCACTGCATCGAGCTAGAAGGCTCAAATTACCGTCATTGTGCTTGTATCGCCAAGACGTGTCGATTGATACATTACATGCCCTGTCTAGGCTACATCATGACCTTGACCTGAGGTCATAGTTTCGGTTGACCTGACCTTAAATTATACCGCCTATTGACGGTATTTCAAGGACTGTCGAATAGCGTCCGCCGTTCGTTTCTATCTGTTACAGGTCCTGAGATATGTGTCAATATCTGAGTCCCACCTGATCTGGTCGAATTTGACCTATGATGAGTCAGTGAGCTGAATGTTGACATGGGCGAAAAAAAAATGGCCGAAACACTTTCGATAGAACCCGTCACCAGCTATCCAACGCCATTTTTTGTTTGTCGCTAGCTAGCATAGTTCTGGAGATCTTAGGGGGGGGGGCAGACATGTGCCCCCCCCCCCGGACATGCGAAGTTGGCGCGGACCTCCGGCCGTGCGAGTGTTAAGAACGGCTTCCTGCATTGTGCAAGAAGCTGTTGGCGGACCTTGGAATATGTATCTGCTTCTTTGTAGCATGCACTTTTTATGCGAACCCAAACACGAACTTCTGTTTCCCGTGAATGCATGCCGCCGTAGGCGACAGAAGAAAGAACTTTCATTTGACCATCCAAATAAAAATTTGCGCAGAATAAGATGTAGATAAAACATGATTGGGGTGTTTGTGTTGTATGGAGATTAATAACTAAGGTGGAGCCCATGTAGCACCAAGGTCGTTTTTCTGAACGTTTACACTCTTTATGGTGGCTGTAAATACACGCTGTAATTGCAAACAGAGAAAATGTTAAAATTACAAGAGAAGTAATGAATGCCGGCAGCTTCCAAGCTGAAATGGTTACTAACGTGTCCCTGGAACCTTTGCCCTTTAATAATCTATCGGTGGTCATGGTAGCTCAGCCAGTATGGTATCGGACTTGATCGTTAGATTGCAGGTTCGCATCGGGCAACCGGCGGAAATACCGGGTCTACCCGCGACCAATCGGCATGAGATATTGGCCACGGTATATGACCTAGCAGTTGAATACGCCGTAAAAGGAGCCAAGGTTCATCTTCTTCATTCAGAATCGATCAAAACATTTGCACCGAAATCCTTGAAATATTGTAAAATGCATTGGCACATTACCGTGCACCATTCATTCAACCAGTGCCACACATTTTGATGGAGACCGACACAATATGACCCAAGTGCCTGTGCCCTGAGGTCAGTTAATCATTGATAGTGCTGCAGAATATACTGCGTTGAACGTACGCACGGTGTAACTTGAGCAGAAGAGCCGCGAAACACAAAGGAACGAGGCAGGCGCACATTTTGCAACGCCATCTATTTCGCGACAGTTCGGCATAGCGCGCTTGGCCGTGTGATGCATGCACAGTATTCGTCGACGGAGTCGAGTTTCGGCAAGAGCGCATGCAATTTCAACTGCAAATGAGTGCATGCAATTTCGACTGCAGCGACTTGAGTTCAAGACTCTTATGAAGACAAAGCTGCGACGTTTGGCGGCGTTGATGAACACTATGTGCGTGTGAGTCGTACAGCAATACACTGCCGAAATCCGCTGCATTTATTTCTGAGATGTTTTCACTCCCTCTAAAATTAGGAAAGATTGTTTTATCTCCGCGGGCTATCAAGAGCTATTGGGGATGTTGAGACTGTTGCTTGTCATGGTCCTCGATCTTGTGACTGGAGTCCACATTGTAAACCGTATGTCCCTGCTTGTCTCTCGCATCGAATGGATCCTCATACTGGTAGTATGATTGTGAATAACATGGAAACACGATACTAACCGAGTTTCACATCATACTAGCGTTCCAGTAGGATAAAGCCAAGAGCAATTGCGCCCATACCACACTACATTCATTTTGGGACTTAACTAACATAATAACTAACATAATAATAGGGGCCGCGGTGGCTCAGTTGGTGGAGCGTCGGAATCTTGATCGCAAGATTGTTGGTTCGAATCTCACAACCGACGGCATTTACCGAGTCCGCCCGCGACCAATGGGCGTGAGAGGCTGGCGACGCTATATGACCTAGCGGTTGAATGCGTCGTAAAAGAACCCAAGGTTCTTCTTCTGTCTAACATAATGGACCACACACACACGAACTATTGGGAAGACAAACAAGCCACCGTTGCTAGCCAGTTGGCACATCATCTTGTTGTTCTTTTTCTGCGGAGTAGCGCTCAACTAGGCCAAGATGTCGGCTTGTGATGCCCACTAATTAATTGGGTGTACTCCCACACCTAGCGATGCTGGCCTGACTCGCCTAACCCGCGCCGTCTCGGGGGGGGGTGATACGCGCCCCATAATGTTTTCCACGGATAGTGAAGGAACGGCGCGCGGTAGCGCACCGACATTTAGCATACCTTTTCACACATCAATTTGGCATGTTGTAACACAATTTTGAAGTTATGTCATATAAAGCCAACGAGTTAGTCAAGGTCAAGTGTGGTCAACTCCAGAAACGTTCAACCGGTCGTCATGCTTTATCGGATAAAGATATTTTACTGAATCTTTCAGCGTTTGCTTATCCTTAGGGATAAAACAAAACGGACCAGAGGGATTTTTATTTTCCCCTCTTTGACTATTTATTAGTTTTGCATATTTGCCCATTGGGGCTAAAATCGAAGATTCGGGCTAAGGTAAGCAATTTCATGAGAGCAAATTGACTTCAAACAACATATGTTGGTCCGCTCTACCAATTATACAAAAATAATGAAAGAAAAATGAGAACTCAAAAATTGTGAAATTTAACAACCAAATTTGGGTGTTAAAAAACAAATTATGGCCATGGTCGATTTCGCCTTCCTTTTCTGATTCTAAATCACTTTTGTCTTCAAATCTCCCCCAAAATGAACTCCGAAGAGTCAAAAACATATGAAAGTCGTAAAAACCTAGGTCCCCTAGTGACGTCACTTTTGGGCACGATACAATTTTGGTGGTAGTGTCTGGCCATGCTGGTCGAGCGCTTTCCGATGACACCTCTTTTGTTTTCGTACGACGCTTAGTTTTGAGGGTAGAGGGGGGGGGGTCGTATCAACTCCCCCGAGACCGACTGGGGGATATGACCGGAAAGACGGAGAGGGATAAGTCCTTCGTTAGTAGTATATGATTATCTGCGTTCATATTTTCACAATTTGTTTATCGGATCTAATCGGAATGGTGTCAGTATGAACTAGCCCATCCAGAAGAGTTTCGTTTCTGTGGGACCTCATTTAGACACACATTGTATCATGCTCTGGCTCTATGTTTTCCACAGTCGCATCTAAGGAATATAACAGTATGCTTTGGAACAAACCTTAGTTCCCATGGATCGCACGTTCACATTCTTCGCATTCCGGAATGTCAGTCGGATTTGAAGTAAATGGGAACAAATAATCTATTTCAGGCAGTTGTCACTCACAACGTTGAGACTCTTCATTATACATCGGGAGCAGACCTTTTCCCACCAATTAAAATCGCTGAGGCCAAAGCAACCGTGCTGTTTCCAAGATGATTGTTGCCAGGAAAGCTGCCAGACTACAGCTAACAAGGGCACGGGACATGAGCATCATCTCAAGCATCTAGGTCATGTCTATGTGTAGGTGAGACATCTAGGTCATCGCACCATCACCTGCAGTGAGGGAAACTTTGATCCAACGGGACGAGACCTGACCAGAGGTGATTTACATTGCATCATAGCAACTGTGACGTCACATAAATAAATTGCTCTCTGAGAAGAGGTGCGGACAAGAGGGATAGGGGGCCCCCTTAGCAACTAGAATCTCCTTGGATCTAAAATATTGACATTTTCACGAGGAAAAGCAAATAAAAATTGTCGCCAAAGACGTCATCTGTTCGTAGCATTTGTTCTGGTCAGGCCCCCTTTAATGGAATTAGAGCCGAGCCACGGTCTCTGAGTATAGTTCTGACACCACTGAGGACTTAGTAATGCCACCAGCTCTAGTGCCAGCTCGGCCGAATCAAACAAATATCCACGCTTGGAAGGTGAATGACTCAAACACTCTGTCAACCTGATACAAATCCGTTGTTGCGATATCTCATCAAAGTTCGTAGCTGGTCGGGAAGTGAGCAATTCATGCCATTTTCCATACGTTCTACCAAGCACAAGCGGGCGACTGGCACAGAGGTCTACTGTTGCTAATATTGGCGCACGGGTGCAAAACAATGCGTAGGATTTCGGATAATATGATTGTATGCAGCTCAGCTCTGTTACGTCACCTCATCACCTCAGATACTTCTGTTGGCTTACTATCTGCTGCAGATGATTCAGCATGAAACGTAGATGCACTGGAATGTGGATGCACTGAACTTGCTGGCGCATCAGAGCGCGGTGCGTAGGCCGTAAACTACTTCCCGGTAAAACAAAACGACAAATCAACAAACAAAAAAACAAGCAAAGCAAAGTGACAAAGCATATTTAACGGTGGCAACGGTAAAATGATGGATTTCATGATCGCACTTATAAACTTAAGTGAGATCAGAAGCGGCCAGGGTGGAAAAAGACGTTTATCAGAACTAAAACCCGATCAGACGGCCGGCCTCTGAATTGGCCACATGCGGCGCCCACGTACTATGCTATCCCGGCGTCGACCAACAGCGCCCGGGTTCAGCGGCGGCGTGACGTTCACATCCGGGACTGTTGGGTCAGCCGTCCCGCGCCGCCCACCGTCACGCTCCCGCCGTTTCTCTCTTCTGGTGACGGGAAACGTGGAACAATCGCGGCACGCGCGCCGGCCGCGAGACCAACCTAACAGCAGGCCAATTTTCTGCCAATTTCTAAAGACCATTGTGGGTTCCGTAGGATGCCATGCTAAACATTTTAATTGTTGGTGGTAAAGCTAACATCCAATGGCCAGGAATTTGGCGGGTACATGCCAAATCGATACCCAAGATGCTAGTGTATCTATTTACACAAATACAAATTAAAAGCTGTAACGCGCCAGCCCGGCGGCGTGGCAGATAACGGTCGCCATATGTCGCAAATTCACCACAAAAGTTGTGCATGGCCGATTTGGCCATGTGAGGCACATACCCAACGTGAAGAGCAAAACAACCGCAATATTGTGGGTAGGCTTGTTCAAATGTGTCGACAGTGTTCGGGTTCGTGTGCTCTTACATCCCATGTTTCCAGTCACACTCCCCGTGCACGAATTTAGAGAAACATTTTCAGGGTGTGTGCATAAACAACCTGTTGCTGGACAAAAAAGGGCATTTTAGGTAAGTTAGGATGCTTGTGTATTGATGTATAGGTTAACTTCGTCACTATGTAATTTAGGCGTTTTCAGACTAGCGTAATTGAGGTGGCCTGAGCTCGCCATTGAGATGCCGTGACGGTTACTTCCCATTGGCGGGCGTTGTGAAACTGGCCATCGTAGCTGACCTTAACAGACGCACAGATAACATGTTATTAAGCTTACCTGAAGCTGAGACCAAGTTTTGAATGTAAATGGAATGGCAATAGTTTGGAATATATTGCTCCAACACGAGCGCCGGGCGACCCAGCTCACATAACGCTAACCAAAGGAAGGGGATACCGGTCCATCAAAATTTCGCAAATCAGTGAAGATAGAACGAGATTTTGGCGGGAGATTACGGCGGTCGTGAACAGTATAACATTGGTCAATGTTTTCAAGGTCAAATGAGGTCCAGATCGGCCGACGCACCTTGCCGATGAAGCCTTTGTGACCTTGTCCTCCAGGAGGACGGCTGGTGGCCGATCGGTAGACTTCGCACTCCGACATTTACTATGTTTACCAACGCACTAAAAAAAATTGCATCCGCTACGCTTATCCATTTGCAACACAGTCACAGTCAGAACACAATATTGCATTACGTTATCGCTGCCAGTGTGTGAGGCATAGTCGGAAAATAGTTGGGTTGATGGAGTCCGCCCCCTTCCCAACCCCCCTGTAGCGCGCGTTCAGGCGAGTGTTTATTGGCAATTTTATGGAATAAAAGTCGTTAACCTGAATGTGGGCCACCAAGCCGCCCTGGTCTGTCACGAGAGCCAAAACAGTCAGTCACCTAGCATCCATTGGTGTAACGATCTGATATAACTTGGAACAGGTCACGAATCAAATTGCATGTTCTTCAATTTACAAGTTGCAATTTGTAATTGCAAATTTATTTTGTTAGATGTTTATGCAATATTAGCAAAATTAAACATGAACCACGCAAGCACAATATCCACAGTAAAATAGCGACAACACCATCTTAACAGAATTGATTCAGGTATCCAGGAGCGATGACGTCAGCTAGAGACCTGGCGCACACCGGACAATATTTTTTTACTGGAAAAAATGTTGCACATCCAGCCAAAGAGCGGCGTGTTGCCACCGCTGCTCTTCCAGCGGGTCGCAGCCAAACCTGCCGCTGGTGCTACCCATTCCACTCGGGAAGGGTTAGCTTACAGAGAGCCCAGGATATCAGCCGCCTCATCGCCTCTCTCTCTCTCTCTCTCTCTCTCTCTCTCTCTCTCTCTCTCTCTCCACTCTCTCCCCCTCTCTCTCCCTCTACCTCTCTCTCTCTCTCTCTCTCTCTCTCTCTCTCTCTCTCTCTCTCTCCTCTCTCTCTCTCTCTCTCTCTCTCTCTCCTCTCTACCCTCTCTCTCTCTCTCTCTCTCTCTCTCTCTCTCTCTCTCTCTCTCTCTCTCCCTCTCTCTCTCTCTCTCTCTCTCTCCCTCTACCCTCTCTCTCTCTCTGCTCTCTTTTCTACGCCTCCTTGCTGAGGTTATCGGGAAAGCCTTCACAGCGCCCGGATGACCTGAAGATCCACACACTGACACCAGACACTCCCGCGGCCACCATCAGTGGGCCGACGCCGCAGAGTCCAGCCAAAAACAACACCCCTCCCCGCCCAGCCTCCCCTCCCTCCCGCCGGCTGCCGGGCGGATATTCTGGGCGTGCAGGTGCCCCGCGGCGCCTCGGAGGCCAGGCTGGATGTCAGCCACCCGGCCGAGCATTAGTTACATCCCGGCTGTGGCAGGTCGGTCCGAGCAGCTGAGTATGTGGCACAGCTGCCGGCACATGTGGCACAGCTGCCGACACATGTGGCACAGCTGCCGACACATGTGGCACATCTGCCGACACATGTGGCACATCTGCCGACACATGTGGCATATCTGCCGACACATGTGACACATCTGCCGACACATGTGGCACATCTGCCGACACATGTGGCACATCTGCCGACACATGTGGCACATCTGCAGAACATGTGGCACATCTGTTGAACATGTGGCACATCTGCAGAACATGTGGCACATCTGCAGAACATGTGGCATATCTGCCGACACATGTGGCACATCTGCCGACACATGTGGCACATCTGCCGAATCATGTGGCACATCTGCAGAACATGTGGCATATCTGTTGAACATGTGACACATCTGTCTGGTCTGCCGAGGTACTTCGCTCCAGTCGAAGTTGCAGTGGCATAGCGGCGGGCATGTGGAGATGCCACGCGATCTGACGTATTTGCACTTCTTTCCTGGAGATTCTTGATTGGTGAAGATTACCCTAGTTCAGCTTAATATGGTGCAGGCTTAGCTCATGTTATTAGCCCTATCTAACAAGGGGGTGGGGAGAAAGGACGTTGATGCAATACCTCCAAGGTTTCGAAATATAGCGCTTGAGTACGCCGGCCGGTTTTGATGAAATTTGTACGAAGGAACGTTTCGGGTTTGGGGTTGGGGCATCATGAGCAGTAGGTTTGCTGAAAGTTGCAGAGTTCTCGAAGTGTTTCCATTTCGCCCATTCGACTTATGCCCTCGCCCCAATTATCCCAAGGAAGCACGGCTAGTGTCAATCAAGATGTCGGGTAGGAGGCCATGCACTGGTGTCGCTTCGTTTCCCTTCTAGCTAGCTTGGTTCGGGGTCGAGGGGCGACGGTCGTAGGCGGCACCATACAGTACTCCGCCGAGCGTTAGCTTATCATACTCTATATCTAAGTTCGCGCTTAGGTTAATGATCAACTAAGCGTTAATAATAAAACAATAGTCAGAATTAATGTTGCCCTATCACCATAATCTCAATTGCGTAATGCCGTGCTACATATTACGTAGCATTTCCATATCCACCTGGTCGTGGTAGTGTTCTGACAAGTCGTGGAACCTCGCACCAAAAACATCCTGACGTCTCTCAACAGGTGCGGCAGGCCTCCCTCCGAAGTTCCGGTGAAGAATAGCACGATATTCTAGCAAATTTATTATGTAAATGCACACTATTCCCACAAATATAAGTAAATAACCTTAAAAGACACCTTACAGCCCTCAGAGGCGGTGCTTGGTAGGGTCGGAGGCACTAAATTCGGCTGACACACCGGCGGCGGAGGCTCGGCGCGCTTTGTAATGGCCAGTACCAGGAGCCGCCGCCACGTGCGTGCTTTTACAAAGCGCGCGACAGGCAACAGGCCGCCAATTTCGACAGACCTATGCCACTGCTGTTGCCACCAGGTTGCGCTACATCTCTACATACGTGCGTTTGATTGTTTGTGCCACAGGTGTGGAATAAGATCGTCGGCGATTTGCACACAAAACAGCGTCGGCGACGGCGCCCCCCCCCCAAATGTACAGGTGGTTACGCAAACAGCATTTGACGTCGGCCTTGCAGCCCACCGGGAACTGACGGCACTCTCTCCGGAGAGAGTGCCGGAGCTGACATCACTCTGTCCGGAGAGAGTGCCGGAGCTGACATCACTCTGTCCGGAGAGAGTGCCGGAGCTGACATCACTCTGTCCGGAGAGAGTGCTACATCACTCTGTCCGGAGAGAGTGCCGGAGCTGACATCACTCTGTCCGGAGAGAGTGCCGGAGCTGACATCACTCTGTCCGGAGAGAGTGCCGGAGCTGACATCACTCTGTCCGGAGAGAGTGCCGGAGCTGACATCACTCTGTCCGGAGAGAGTGCCGGAGCTGACATCACTCTGTCCGGAGAGAGTGCCGGAGCTGACATCACTCTGTCCGGAGAGAGTGCCGGAGCTGACATCACTCTGTCCGGAGAGAGTGCCGGAGCTGACATCACTTTTTCCGGAGAGAGTGCCGGAGCTGACATCACTCTGTCCGGAGAGAGTGCCGGAGCTGACATCACTCTGTCCGGAGAGAGTGCCGGAGCTGACATCACTCTGTCCGGAGAGAGTGCCGGAGCTGACATCACTCTGTCCGGAGAGAGTGCCGGAGCTGACATCACTCTGTCCGGAGAGAGTGCCGGAGCTGACATCACTCTGTCCGGAGAGAGTGCCGGAGCTGACATCACTCTGTCCGGAGAGAGTGCCGGAGCTGACATCACTCTGTCCGGAGAGAGTGCCGGAGCTGACATCACTCTGTCCGGAGAGAGATGCCGGAGCTGACATCACTCTGTCCGAGAGAGAGTGCCGGAGCTGACATCACTCTGTCCGGAGAGAGTGCCGGAGCTGACATCACTCTGTCCGGAGAGAGTGCCGGAGCTGACATCACTCTGTCCGGAGAGAGTGCCGGAGCTGACATCACTCTGTCCGGAGAGAGTGCCGGAGCTGACATCACTCTGTCCGGAGAGAGTGCCGGAGCTGACATCACTCTCTTGTCCGGAGAGAGTGCCGGAGCTGACATCACTCTGTCCGGAGAGAGTGCCGGAGCTGACATCACTCTGTCCGGAGAGAGTGCCGGAGCTGACATCACTCTGTCCGGAGAGAGTGCCGGAGCTGACATCACTCTGTCCGGAGAGAGTGCCGGAGCTGACATCACTCTGTCCGGAGAGAGTGCCGGAGCTGACATCACTCTGTCCGGAGAGAGTGCCGGAGCTGACGACATCACTCTGTCCGGAGAGAGTGCCGGAGCTGACATCACTCTGTCCGGAGAGAGTGCCGGAGCTGACATCACTCTGTCCGGAGAGAGTGCCGGAGCTGACATCACTCTGTCCGGAGAGAGTGCCGGAGCTGACATCACTCTGTCCGGAGAGAGTGCCGGAGCTGACATCACTCTGTCCGGAGAGAGTGCCGGAGCTGACATCACTCTGTCCGGAGAGAGTGCCGGAGCTGACATCACTCTGTCCGGAGAGAGTGCCGGAGCTGACATCACTCTGTCCGGAGAGAGTGCCGGAGCTGACATCACTCTGTCCGGAGAGAGTGCCGGAGCTGACATCACTCTGTCCGGAGAGAGTGCCGGAGCTGACATCACTCTGTCCGGAGAGAGTGCCGGAGCTGACATCACTCTGTCCGGAGAGAGTGCCGGAGCTGACATCACTCTGTCCGGAGAGAGTGCCGGAGCTGACATCACTCTGTCCGGAGAGAGTGCCGGAGCTGACATCACTCTGTCCGGAGAGAGTGCCGGAGCTGACATCACTCTGTCCGGAGAGAGTGCCGGAGCTGACATCACTCTGTCCGGAGAGAGTGCCGGAGCTGACATCACTCTGTCCGGAGAGAGTGCCGGAACTGACATCACTCTGTCCGGAGAGAGTGCCGGAGCTGACATCACTCTGTCCGGAGAGAGTGCCGGAGCTGACATCACTCTGTCCGGAGAGAGTGCCGGAGCTGACATCACTCTGTCCGGAGAGAGTGCCGGAGCTGACATCACTCTGTCCGGAGAGAGTGCCGGAGCTGACATCACTCCGACACACACTCTGTCCGGAGAGAGTGCCGGAGCTGACATCACTCTGTCCGGAGAGAGTGCCGGAGCTGACATCACTCTGTCCCGGAGAGAGTGCCGGAGCTGACATCACTCTGTCCGGAGAGAGTGCCGGAGCTGACATCACTCTGTCCGGAGAGAGTGCCGGAGCTGACATCACTCTGTCCGGAGAGAGTGCCGGAGCTGACATCACTCTGTCCGGAGAGAGTGCCGGAGCTGACATCACTCTGTCCGGAGAGAGTGCCGGAGCTGACATCACTCTGTCCGGAGAGAGTGCCGGAGCTGACATCACTCTCTCCGGAGAGAGTGCCGGAGCTGACATCACTCTGTCCGGAGAGAGTGCCGGAGCTGACATCACTCTGTCCGGAGAGAGTGCCGGAGCTGACATCACTCTGTCCGGAGAGAGTGCCGGAGCTGACATCACTCTGTCCGGAGAGAGTGCCGGAGCTGACATCACTCTGTCCGGAGAGAGTGCCGGAGCTGACATCACTCTGTCCGGAGAGAGTGCCGGAGCTGACATCACTCTGTCCGGAGAGAGTGCCGGAGCTGACATCACTCTGTCCGGAGAGAGTGCCGGAGCTGACATCACTCTGTCCGGAGAGAGTGCCGGAGCTGACATCACTCTGTCCGGAGAGAGTGCCGGAGCTGACATCACTCTGTCCGGAGAGAGTGCCGGAGCTACACCCCCCCCGCAGAGAGTGCCGGAGCTGACATCACTCTGTCCGGAGAGAGTGCCGGAGCTGACATCACTTTCCGGGTGCCGGAGCTGACTCACTCTGTCCGGAGAGAGTGCCGGAGCTGACATCACTCTGTCCGGAGAGAGTGCCGGAGCTGACATCACTCTGTCCGGAGAGAGTGCCGGAGCTGACATCACTCTGTCCGGAGAGAGTGCCGGAGCTGACATCACTCTCTCCGGAGAGAGTGCCGGAGCTGACATCACTCTGTCCCCGCAGATCGCCTTGGCTTGTCTGTCGATTTTGTCTGCTGGTGACTTCACGCGTCCATCATGGTCATCGAGAAGAAGTACAAGCCGGACGAGGAGCCCGACCCGGAGCCCTATCTGTGAGTACCGGTCTGTTGGCCGCTCAGACGGGCCTCGAGGCCGTCCCGGGACCAACACTCGCCTCCTGCTACATCTTGGCGGATCAAAAGTGACTCATGAACAAGGTCTTGTGCGAAACATAGCCTCATGATTGTGTGTGGGTAAGAGAGATGGACGTATGACTGCCCGAAAATAGTAGGTGTCGCATGAGTCAATTTGTATCTTGTCTTGGATTATGTCGTGCAACAATGATCACCACCAGATATTCCAACCGTATCCGTTTGCTACCACCAGATATTCCCACCAGATGCATCTATCCTAACCTTTACCGGGCCGGGGGAGGGGGAGGGACTCTCGTGAACCCTCACCCTCTGAGATATTTCTGCGATGGCGACGAAAGGAGTAGATACAAACACCAAATTTTCGGTAACGTGCTCTGAATCCGCTTTACATATTCTGAAAGAATTCCAGGTCCACATTAACCTGGAATGGGTTAAAGGGAGTAATTTTCCAAAATATTCCAAGTATCGTCAAATCAAAGTGGTTGCGGCATGTATGCACCAAACTCAGAGCATACTGTGCTTCTATGAAGAAGAAAAAAAAACGCTTCTCTAAAAATGGTCAAATCAGCTGACCTGATCTGACCTGATTTGACCTTTCTTTTGAATTGCTTCCCAAGGAGTGCACACTAAGGCAAAGGCTGAAGAGATTGGTTTATCAATGTGAGCGTTGTCCCAGAGTAATCTGGGGTTAGGTCAGGAGGTCAGAAACTGGACAGTTCACAAAGACGTTTCATTATCATATCAGTTATTCTTGATTATTTTATATAGTTATTCATTTTATGCTTCAAAAGTGATTTTCCGGACATGCTCATGATTTAATTTACTTCACTTGACCATATTGCATGATTTGGCCTCATCATGGAATTTTTGGATGTCAGTCAGTTACAATCATCTTGCTTCACTGGTTCTGTTGGAGGAACCCGATGCATATATATTCATATTTTCCAGGACATTCTCCAAGGTAGAGGTCATGTCACTGGGTTCAACTAGTACAACCTTTAGCTGCCTTGGCATGGCTGGAAATTGAAAAAATGAGGTGATTTGAACCATAGGCTATATTGGCTTACAATGACATTTTCACCGTGTATCCACCGTGCAAAACTTGGAAGTTGATTTTCAAGCCTGATAATGATCTGACTTGACCTTTTTTCACTGTGATCAATACAAATGCATTCATCAATGTTAATCCTTGCAAAACAATGTCGAAGGAACACAAGCGATGTCTTTTTGTAACAACTTCCAGTGAGTTCAGTCAGTTTCCATGTAGTCACCTAATAACCCCGGTGATATCATTATCAATCAAAGTATACAATGTAAGGTAGCTTCAGTCTCCCCACGACCAGAGCTTTCAAGCGGTGTTCCGCATTTCATCCTAGCATGCGCAGATCGCACGTTAGAGGTCTTCAAGAGCCGCCCCCCCCCACCCAGCTCGGTGAAGGTGGAATAGCCGGCCGGTCCGGCGAGGGCTCAACTTCATCCCCCCGCCAGTGAAGCGGCGCTTCTTCCGCGCACTTCACCTCGCCCACCAGTGCCGGGCGCTTCGTTCTCTCCGGATTCCCCAGGGTTCTGTTTTCGGCCCGCCAGGTTTGTGTCTCTCGAGCAGAAGAGAATCGACCAAACCAAGCCGTACGACTCCAAGACCGCCTGCTGGGTTCCCGACGAGAAGGAGGGCTATGTGCAGGGCAAGATCTTGGACGCGTCCGGGGACAAGACGACCAAAGTCCAGCTGCCCAGCTTTGAGGCAAGTGCACGACGGTGGTACCGTGACGGCGTACGTGTCGCATAATATGTACCGCCGCGACATCATGATACCGCACGTGTCGCATATTATGTACCGCCGCGATACCACGATAGCGCACGTGACGCATAATATGTACCGCCGCGATGCCACGATAGCGCACCTGTCGCATAGTATGCACAGCCGCGATATCACGATAGCGCACGTGTCGCATAGTATGCACAGCCGCGATATCATGATAGCGCACGCCCAAAAGCGCCGCCAAACCACGAGAGCGCATGTGCCGCATAGTATGCACCGCCGTGATATCATGATACCGCACGTGCCGCATAATATGTACCACCGCGATGTCACGATAGCGCACGTGTCGCATAATATGTACCGCCGCCATACTGTGAAAATTAAATCGACAACTTAATTTGGAACGTCAATAGTCGGTCCTGCGGACATTAGAGACAGACACTGAAAGTAAGTCGACAAAGTCGCCTGATTTCGTGTTCGCTGTGCGGGGTTTCCGTGCGTCCGACCCTCGCCTTATGCTCTCGACGTGGGTATTCAACTATCCATCAGTCTTGTCTTGGTCAGTTCACCATGCGACAGGACAGATATTTAGCATATCCAATGATACAATTCACTTCTTAGAAAGTCGTGCCAATGCATGTGTTCGAAAGCATTGTGCCTACACAGTACTGGAGCAATGATGGCACCTCAAATGGCCACGAGCTTCAAAGTTTCAGTTCCAAGAGTTTTAGAGCACGGTATCTTTATATAGGATCAAGCAGTTCAGGAGTACACCACGAACACTGCACACAGCATAAAATTGCGCTACCGTCTCGTGAAGTATTCAGGGTTACTAAGAGCCACAGGGGTCCATCTCGGCTAAACGTATCGAGGAAAGATACAATAAGATCGGAAAAAGGCACTCAGTCGACAACGTTTGAGAGTAATAAGACATTGCTGAAATACATCGTAAATTAAATAGTATCGCAACCGCCAGAGCACGTCAAGCAAAAGCTGCTGATGGATTTGGCGTGAGGGTACCGTGGTATGAAATGTACATCGACTTACTCCACTACCCACGAGTCTTGCTGCTTTCCACGTACCTACATTTAGAAGTGTGCCCTCCGGACATCTGGGCACCGTTCCTGCAGTCGTTCATCAGCCAACAGTCGGCACTGACGTATATACGTGGTTGAATGTCTTCCTTTCAATATGGCGGACCCGAAGTGTGGTGAAAATTGTGAGCCACTGTAGATCGTGTACAATTTCGCGGTCATGGTTTCAGTTGCTCAGTCTACTCTGGTCACGTGATTCACGCACGCCTTCGTGACGATGTGAGCAGTCACACGCAATCACGTATTACAGCTCTGGTCTTGAGAAGCATCGTCGTCGGCCTCATTATCGGCAGCCGCCTGTAGTTACCCTCGAAAGTGACCACCGCTATGCTGGCAACTCATAGCTGCCTGGCTGTCAGCGCCCGCGACACCATGCGGCTTGGCATCAGAGCGAGAAGCGTGACCAGGTCGGGCCACTACCGTCTGCATCGTCAACATCATCATGGTCACCAGCATCACCATCTGGCCTGGTCGCGGTCCGCCCAGCGCAGAAGTTCGGATGTGATTCGCCAGCTCTGTTCGCTGGTCCTCAGAGGATGCGGCCCAAGGAAGGCAAAGTCGCCTGGGCACGCCTATCAGCCTCCCACCTGACCAGGCACCCCTGTCCACAGGAGAAAGACTTCAAGAAGGACCAGGTCGGTCAGGTCAACCCGCCCAAGTACGAGAAATGCGACGACATGTCCAACTTGACCTACCTCAACGACGCTTCGGTGCTGCACAACCTGAAGCAGCGCTACTACAACAAGCTCATCTACGTGAGTATGGGGTGGGCCCGACCCTACGCGAGGTGAATCAAAGGAGCTGCCGTGAGGCGATGCACGCAAGGCCGTGAGCGGGCAGTGGGCTGAGCGGGTCGTAGTCTGGTTTGTACCCGCTCACTTCATCAGTGGCATGTGCGCCCCATGCTCAGAACTTGCCGATATTGTGTCGACTATGGACTCGGAGGCAGCTGGAGTTCGGCATTCATCGGGTACAGCTCCACTCGTGTATGCACGTTTACCAGCGACGGTACGTGTTCTGGATAATACGCGTAGGTTGTGTTTCCGTCAACCAATTGAGGGAAAGTGTATTGGCCATTGGTCTATCCCAACTTTTGGAATATCACAACAACCCCACTTCCTCCCCTTACTTCTCATCGATTCCATGAAGTACTCCGATGGAGCTAAATGTCCTCTGTTATATGAGTTGGGATTTTAAACGAAATACCCGGACACAAAATTTCCGGCTCTGTTAGCACGCGTACCGAGGGGAGAGGAGGAGAATCCACGAAATTCCTCCTGCATTCCGACGATATTTCATAAATAGGCAGGAACATTTTAGTGAAAACTTGCACGTTGCTACAAATTGATGAACGCAGTATATGGAAAATAGTTTTGTTTTAAAAACAAAAACAAATCCGTTGGTAGGTACAGAAATGCGAAGAAGCAAAGTGGGCTGACCAGTCGTCGGCAGGTCAGAGCAAGGATGCGGAGCCGGAGCCGGAGCCGGAGCCGGAGCCGGAGCCGGAGCTGCCGGAGCCGGAGCTGCCGGAGCCGGAACATTTTGCCTGGAGTAGGAGCCGGAGTCGGAGCCGCTGAGACATTTCACTCGGAGCCTGAGTCGGAGACGGAGCCGTCAAAAGCATGGCGGCTCCGACTACGAAAGAGGTGTAAATTAAACAAAATTAGCAAACGTGAAATGAAGACATGAAGACTCTTTCTACCTAGTATAAAGAGAGATACAGGTTTTTTATGGGAAAGTTGCTTATAATTGTCTGAAGTTTGCGCCCCAGAGTGGTCGCGGCTAACTTTTTTTAACATCCCCCTAGCTCTTACTTAATGGATCGATCACGTTTCGGATGTACCGAGCCGGAGCCGGAGCCGGAGCCGCCGGAGCCGATACATTTCGCCCGGAGTCGGGGCCGGAGCCGGAGTCGGAGCCGGAGCCGTCCAAAATTTTCCCGGCTCCGCATCCCTGGTTCAGAGTTGGAAAGGTTTCGTCGAAGCGGCAGCGCGGCTGCTCGGTGTGGGTGCCGATCTCGACCTCATTTGACCCGGAAGGTATTGGCCAGGGCCCATGACATGCTGAGGCTCGTTCACTACAGCCCTCCAAATGTCATGCTTCTAGACTTGGTTGTTCCCGAGACATTAGGGGAGAGCGAATCCTCCCCCGCCTTCCCTCCGATTCGCGTGATGTGAGAGGCCCTCCGAAACGCGTGTTAAATCTCAGTGGGCAATTGGTGACATTATTATTTGTTCATCGCGGAATACATGCTGTGGAAAATAAAGCAAGCACATTTTCCACTACTTGCACGACATGATATACGTCAGCATTTTTATAGACAATTATATGGATAGCTCAGTTGTCCAGAGCGCCGGCTTGCAGTGGTCTCCCCTTTCCTGGCCAGACATAGTCCGAGTCGCTTCACGCACCTGCATCTAGCTCCCGGTCGGGAGGGTCAGCTGGCAGCGGGCTCGATAAGGCCTGGGACGTGGTGCCGTGACGATCTTTCCGCTGCATTGACGGTGCGTGAAGCTGGCGGCCAAAATTCTGCCGCTGAGTTGGAACTCTCGGATCGTTAGTTAGCTATTGTAGTTTTGTGGCGCATCGACTGCATGGGTCATACAGCGTCCACTGGAATTCTTGGATCGTGTGCCGGTATCAGGGTTCACACATCAAGCTCTGCTTGGCCGATGATTATGTTCCATAAACCCACCGCAGCGAGAATTCTGCCAACAGGTAGACCTGGCGGTCAGCTAAAGAGTGGGTTCTCGAGCGACCGTGAGCGGCATTATCGCTGCACTCTGGGACCAGTGTTGCTGGCCACAAGTCTGCATTCTGTCTCTCAGATTAGCAATTGTGACGTGCTATTGTGTTCACAATTGGCAACACGTCGGGAGATGCTGTTACGTTCACAATTCGCCGACAAGCTCGGCATAGCGCCCATAACCAGCGGGAACTACAGAACACCTCACCGGACCTGGCCTCACTTACCTACCCCACCTGGTGCCGCTATCAGACCTAAACCTAACCTGACCCCACTGCAACACCTGACCTCACTTACCTACCCCACCTGGTGCCGCTATCAGACCTAAACCTAACCTGACCCCACTGCAACACCTGACCTCACGTCCTCCTCAGACCCACGCCAACCTCACGCCAGTGTGGCAACCTCCCTCTCTCTCTCCCTCTCTCTCTCTCTCTCTCTCTCTCTCTCTCTCTCTCTCTCTCTCTCTCTCTCTCTCTCTCTCTCTCTCTCTCTCTCTCTCTCTCTCTCTCTCTCTCTCTCTCATTCTCACTTTCTCATTCCCAGACGTACTCTGGCCTGTTCTGCGTGGCCATCAACCCGTACAAGCGGTTCCCCATCTACACGCTGCGCGCCATCAAGATCTACCTGGGCCGGCGGCGTAACGAGGTGCCGCCGCACATCTTCGCCCTGTCCGACGGCGCCTACTCCGACATGATGGCCAGTGAGTGTCGAGTGTTGAGTGTCGAATGTCGAGTGTCGAGTGTCGAGTGTTGAGTGTCGAGTATCGAGTGAGTGTCGAGTGTCGAGATGGCCAGTGAGTGTCGAGTGTCGAGTGTCGAGTGTTGAGTGTCGAGTATCGAGTGAGTGTCGAGTGTCGAGATGGCCAGTGAGTGTCGAACCTCGTCGCCGGCATCACCGGGCAAGTGTTGTGTCACTGGAGGTGAGTATCGGCGCAGGTCAAGGTCATCAGCGGAATCGATGAACCCACATTGTCGTGTCTGTTGTCGGCACTGAGTTCATGCAGCAGGCTGCACGCTAGTGTTTGTTTTGCTTGTCTGACCTGCTGTTTGAATATGCCAGTGGGCCGTGCCAACCCCTCCCGTGCCATACAAAGGCGACAGACAACCTGACTGACTGACTGACTGACTGACTGACTGACTGACTGACTGACTGACTGACTGACTGACTGACTGACTGACTGACTGACTGACTGACTGACTGACTGACTGACTGACTGACTGACTGACTGACTGACTGACTGACTGACTGACTGACTGACTGACTGACTGACTGACTGACTGACTGACTGACTGACTGACTGACTGACTGACTGACTGACTGACTGACTGACTGACTGACTGACTGACTGACTGACTGACTGACTGACTGACTGACTGACTGACTGACTGACTGACTGACTGACTGACTGACTGACTGACTGACTGACTGACTGACTGACTGACTGACTGACTGACTGACTGACTGACTGACTGACTGACTGACTGACTGACTGACTGACTGACTGACTGACTGACTGACTGACTGACTGACTGACTGACTGACTGACTGACTGACTGACTGACTGACTGACTGACTGACTGACTGACTGACTGACTGACTGACTGACTGACTGACTGACTGACTGACTGACTGACTGACTGACTGACTGACTGACTGACTGACTGACTGACTGACTGACTGACTGACTGACTGACTGACTGACTGACTGACTGACTGACTGACTGACTGACTGACTGACTGACTGACTGACTGACTGACTGACTGACTGACTGACTGACTGACTGACTGACTGACTGACTGACTGACTGACTGACTGACTGACTGACTGACTGACTGACTGACTGACTGACTGACTGACTGACTGACTGACTGACTGACTGACTGACGGACTGACTGACCGACTGACGCACTGACAGACTGACGGACTGACGCAATGACTGGCTGACTGACTGACGGCCTGACTGACTGACGGCCTGACTGACTGACTGACTGACTGACTGACTGACTGACTGACTGACTGACTGACTGACTGACTGACTGACGACTGACCTGACTGACTGACTGACTGACTGACTGACTGACTGACTGACGACTGACTGACTGACTGACTGACTGACTGACTGACTGACTGACTGACTGACTGACTGACTGACTGACTGACTGACTGACTGACTGACTGACTGACTGACTGACTGACTGACTGACTGACTGACTGACTGACTGACTGACTGACTGACTGACTGACTGACTGACTGACTGACTGACTGACTGACTGACTGACTGACTGACTGACTGACTGACTGACTGACTGACTGACTGACTGACTGACTGACTGACTGACTGACTGACTGACTGACTGACTCAAATATGTATCAGAACTATCCGCAGTGGACATGTGGCTATTACGTCACATGAGTGGTATAAAAAGAGGTAAGCTATTGTAGCATACCCACACGCAGCACTTCCATATAAATATCGTATAGTGGTGCACGGAATAAAGCTGGGTACCAGTCCGGATCCATGCGTAGGTGGATCTTCAGACAGGTTCCGAACGATGGAACGCCACGGGAAAGGACGTTGTATTGCCGCTAACTATATCTTCATCGGTAGATGGCGGAAATGATTCGGTCGGATGTGGAAATATGGGCGGTCTCCGAGTAGTAACGTGGACCTGGAAAGCGTGCTGAGTGGGGGTAGGGGGATGCGGTGGTTTTGGGACGCATAGTTGTAGAACAGCTGGTGGACGGCGCGCTCCACAATCTTGGCCATGGCAGGGACAATGGAAGGGCAGTGATCTTGTGTGATGTTGAGAAGGCCAGCAACCTTATGTCAAGTGGGGAAAGCTCAAACACTCACTCTCTGGACATATTTGATTAATTAAACATCAGTTTATACGGAATGAGGACCATTAGTTTACTAATGCTGATGTGTGTGTGGGTAACATCATGGCCGTCGTAGGAAAATTTGGCCGACATGCCTGTGACGGCATATATCAGTGACCTGATGTGAATGGATTTGTAAATGCATGCTGTGTAGTGATGATTGTATGTCGATCATTGGACACTGTACACTATGCAGTGAAAGCGCATGCTGTGTAGTGAATATTGTATGTTCATCAGTGGATTATGTAAACTATACAGTGAAGGTGCGTTCTGTGTAGTGAATATTGTATGTCGATAGCGTATACTGTACACTATGTAATGAAGGTGCATGCTGTGCAGTGAAGCTTGCATATTCGATCAGTGTATGCTATATAATATGCAGTGAAGCTGCATTCTGTATAGCCCGTGTGGATGTGAATCGAGCGCTACTTTGAAATCAGTTCGTGTTCGTGGCTGATGACAAGTCGGGTTTTACGTCCGTGTTATCTCCTTTTTTCAGACGGACAGAACCAGTCTATTCTTATCACGTGAGTCACATCGTTATCCCACGAGGAACCAGTCTATTCTTATCACGTGAGTCTCGTCGTTATCCCACGGGGAACCAGTCTATTCTTATCACGTGAGTCACATCGTTATCCCACGAGGAACCAGTCTATTCTTATCACGTGAGTCTCGTCGTTATCCCACGAGGAACCAGTCTATTCTTATCACGTGAGTCTCGTCGTTATCCCACGAGGAACCAGTCTATTCTTATCACGTGAGTCACATCGTTATCCCACGAGGAACCAGTCTATTCTTATCACGTGAGTCTCGTCGCTCTCCAGAGGAACCAGTCTATTCTTATCACGTGAGTCTCGTCGTTATCCCACGGGGAACCAGTCTATTCTTATCACGTGAGTCACATCGTTATCCCACGAGGAACCAGTCTATTCTTATCACGTGAGTCTCGTCGTTATCCCACGGGGAACCAGTCTATTCTTATCACGTGAGTCTCGTCGCTCTCCCACGAGGAACCAGTCTATTCTTATCAGTGAGTCTCGTCGTTATCCCACGAGGAACCAGTCTATTCTTATCACGTGAGTCTCGTCGTTATCCCACGAGGAACCAGTCTATTCTTATCACGTGAGTCACATCGTTATCCCACGAGGAACCAGTCTATTCTTATCACGTGAGTCTCGTCGTTATCCCACGAGGAACCAGTCTATTCTTATCACGTGAGTCACATCGTTATCCCACGAGGAACCAGTCTATTCTTATCACGTGAGTCACATCGTTATCCCACGAGGAACCAGTCTATTCTTATCACGTGAGTCTCGTCGTTATCCCACGGGGAACCAGTCTATTCTTATCACGTGAGTCTCGTCGCTCTCCCACGAGGAACCAGTCTATTCTTATCACGTGAGTCTCGTCGTTATCCCACGAGGAACCAGTCTATTCTTATCACGTGAGTCTCGTCGTTATCCCACGAGGAACCAGTCTATTCTTATCACGTGAGTCACATCGTTATCCCACGAGGAACCAGTCTATTCTTATCACGTGAGTCACATCGTTATCCCACGAGGAACCAGTCTATTCTTATCACGTGAGTCTCGTCGTTATCCCACGAGGAACCAGTCTATTCTTATCACGTGAGTCACATCGTTATCCCACGAGGAACCAGTCTATTCTTATCACGTGAGTCACATCGTTATCCCACGAGGAACCAGTCTATTCTTATCACGTGAGTCTCGTCGTTATCCCACGGGGAACCAGTCTATTCTTATCACGTGAGTCTCGTCGCTCTCCCAGAGGAACCAGTCTATTCTTATCACGTGAGTCTCGTCGTTATCCCACGGGGAACCAGTCTATTCTTATCACGTGAGTCACATCGTTATCCCACGAGGAACCAGTCTATTCTTATCACGTGAGTCACATCGTTATCCCACGAGGAACCAGTCTATTCTTATCACGTGAGTCTCGTCGTTATCCCACGAGGAACCAGTCTATTCTTATCACGTGAGTCAAGCATCGTTATCCCACGAGGAACCAGTCTATTCTTATCACGTGAGTCTCGTCGTTATCCCACGAGGAACCAGTCTATTCTTATCACGTGAGTCTCGTCGTTATCCCACGAGGAACCAGTCTATTCTTATCACGTGAGTCTCGTCGTTATCCCACGAGGAACCAGTCTATTCTTATCACGTGAGTCACATCGTTATCCCACGAGGAACCAGTCTATTCTTATCACGTGAGTCTCGTCGCTCTCCCACGAGGAACCAGTCTATTCTTATCACGTGAGTCTCGTCGTTATCCCACGAGGAACCAGTCTATTCTTATCACGTGAGTCACATCGTTATCCCACGAGGAACCAGTCTATTCTTATCACGTGAGTCTCGTCGTTATCCCACGGGGAACCAGTCTATTCTTATCACGTGAGTCTCGTCGTTATCCCACGAGGAACCAGTCTATTCTTATCACGTGAGTCTCGTCGCTCTCCCACGAGGAAGCGCCCACATTGCACACGAACTACACTCATAACAACTGGTCACGGTTCTCGAAATGGTACAGAGTGCACTTGAGGTAATCCATGGATTGTGAAGCAAGTTCCCTCCTCGATACCACTAACATAAAAGCTGGCCTTGTTTGTTCATTTTATTCCGGAGCATCCAAATCAGTTTTTGTCAGCTGCGACATTCCGATTGTTAGGAATGGACGGCCCATAATGACCATGCCTATGGCTTTAGGTATGTTTGTGCAGTTGCGTAAGCATTCTTTATTCGCCACGCGTCTATCAGTTTCTATGGGACGCGAGGGTGCATTGAGCTTTGCGTCGACCATAGAAATGTGCGAAAATAAACAACTCCTTCACTGGATTCCCTTGCATGTGAATGGCACTCACGATGAATATACTGAATGTAAGCATGACCTTACTGGCTTCACAATCAGCATCAGAAAGCAGAAAACTTGCCGAAATCACATGCACCGATTACTCTTCAACCATTAGTTCTCTCTAAGATGCCTTACTTTCCTAAGATGGGCCAAATGACCCTGCTGTCGACGCACCCTGAAACACAAATAATCAATCAATTACTTCCCGCACAGGATCGTGACCGCAGCCACTGGCTCCAGGGTGGCGACCT
Source organism: Imbricaverruca yamaguchii (assembly GCA_034440575.1). Classification (NCBI taxonomy): domain Eukaryota; kingdom Metazoa; phylum Arthropoda; class Thecostraca; family Neoverrucidae; genus Imbricaverruca; species Imbricaverruca yamaguchii. The sequence goes on along the minus strand of JAOTOL010001368.1, from coordinate 322,046 downwards.
CTTCATGGGTAGCGAGTTATGTGCGACGGGTGCGCTGACTCTCTGTTTCCCGGGGCTCACGTCGAGGCCTGCGCAGTATCGGTATGGTCAAGGCAACACCGATAACCTCCAAACCTTGGGGTCGGCTGGACAAGTGATTAGTCTTGCACTCTGGATACGAATGTGCTGAGCCCGTCATTCTGACCCAATGATGCTGATCCAATCATTTTGATCTCACGAGTCTCCTGTCTCATGTGCTCGGGTCACCTTGACACGGTTGTCCTGACCCAATGATCCTGATCCAATGATCTGGGTCTCGAAATCCTGACACATTGACTCCAATCTAATGATCCGGATGCGATGACCGACCGACTTATTGTGACCCGCAATCAGTCTGACTCGGTGATCCTGACCAGTAGCGCAGACAGGATTTTCTTTGGGGTTACGACCAAAACAAAATGCTACGAGACCGAGGCCGCTTTTGGCGTGCTTCGAGCGCCGAAATTTTTCGTTTTGTGGTGGCGCACGCTTGGTCCTCACTGTCTGCTAGCGATACACTGGTAGATCACGGTCTCTATGTATTCACTATCCGCGGTCTAACTATGCACGCTGTTGTCTCTGGCCTTGCCCAGACGCGACTGGCCCTGCCGGGGCCAACAGTCGGGAGTGGGTCGCGCGTCCGTGGGTCCATAACCATAAACCACGGCCCGCGCTCCGCACATGGGACACGCGTACAACAGGTTTTGCGTGCTGAAAATATCAAAACGTCTTATTTGATCCAGTATATTGTTGGTTGTTAATGGAGTGCTGCACCACCTGGCCGCGCCTCTGATCCTAACCAATGTGCACCACCAGCGGAGAGTCGGGCGCCGGGAAGACTGAGAACACGAAGAAAGTCATCACATACTTCGCTCAGGTCGGCTCCACCGGCAAGAAGAAGAAGGAGGATGTTTCCAGCAAGGTGAGGTCAACCGGGGCATTCATCACAAGAGTCTTGAATCTGTTGTCGCGCTACTGTGGGTCAACAGTCTAAACCCATTCCAGCCACGCAGGATTATAAAGGTTTATTGTGTTTGTTAAGGGTTTCCACAGGGTTTCAATTATGGTTAGCAATCCGGGTGTTCATGACATTCTCCTTGTGTTCTCGTTAAGCGGTGTTTATGATGTTGGATTTTATGCCGAGCATGGTCATTTCGCTTGGACGCCATGGTCATTGCATGGTCGAGCATGGTCCTCATTGTTATTTGGCATCCTAATTTTTGGAAGATCTGGAAATACATGGCAAGTTGTGCAAGGTAGCAAGTTGTGACACATTTTCCTCAAATTGAGCTGTTTGGTTTAGGTTTGCGACAGCGCACTCTAATTTTATTTTCTACCTTGTGCTAAGGTAGGTAGAAAGCACGGAAAGAGCCAGCCGTTCTATTTAGCATGGTAAAGAAACAAGCGGTTGGTCATGCATGCTTTGCGTGTCAACAGACATGATCCATAACGACTGGAAATGGCGTCTTATTCCCAGCAGGCTGCCGCCTAGCAAAGCTCAAATGATGCTTCTGTGCTATTTGTTTCTGAAAGCCATGCATGATGCGGAGGTACGCTACTTGTTGATTTCAAGGTGACAAAATATGTCGTTAGTGTACACATTTTTATCTGTTCATGTCATGGATGTACATGAATCACGAACCATCCACATTTCACATTTGTGCATTTCAACCTCAGTTGAACATTTCAAACAAATGTGAAGAAGTAATATCCCTTAAAATGTTTCCCGCCGAATAAATGTCGCGTATACGTGACGTACTGGCCGAATGTGACATCCCTGCCCTGACACCAAGTGGCAAGCCTTGCACCAAGCCTTGCAACATATGACACCAAGCCTTGCAAACAACTCATCAGCAACACAACCTCACACATTGCGTGTTCGAGCCTCACCCGTCGCCACTCTTCGCCCGCAACCAATCGGTGTGAAAGATTGGCGACGCTACACGACTCAACGGTCGCGGTGTCGTATAACCAACAACCACCACCACAACGTCCCACAGCGCGACCTGCATGTTCAAGCCTCGGTAGTGACCCGCCGACCTGTGCCTCCAGGGAACCCTCGAGGACCAGGTGGTGCAAACCAATCCCGTGTTGGAGGCGTTCGGCAACGCCAAGACCACCCGCAACGACAACAGCTCTCGCTTCGTAAGTCCCGATCGGCGGCTTCGTGAGACTTGACCAGCAAGGGCGGCGGCACTGGCTGTGGGGGCAATAGGGGAGGGGCACTCACTGCCATACTCATTGTTTACCATGTACAAAGACAAAGACAAGGACTATATTCAGGCCATCCACAGTAAACACGAGGCCATTGCAGCCTATCGTCGAGTGTTAAATCAGACATCACGGGGGAAAGGGTTGTTACAGCCACACATAAAACATAAACAATTCCTCATATCACGTGACGCCACGAAGTTTGTTTTGAAGTTCACAAATTTTGGAGAAATGTGTGGGGGGGGGAATTGTCCCCTCTCTACTCAGCTACCGTACCTGCTGACCAGCATTGCTTACGTCCTGAGACCAGTGCAGACTAAGTACTTCGGTCAGCTGGCTCGTCTGTGACTATCAGGACATGAACCTCCTAACAGGACCTGAACCTCCTAACATGACCTGAACCTCATAACAGGACCTGATCCTCATAGCAGGACCTGGACCACCTAACAGGACCTGATCCTTCTAATATAACCAGATCGTCCTAACAAGGCCTGAACCTCCTAACAGGACCTGAACCTCCTAACAGGACCTGAACCTCCTAACATGACCTGAACCTCATAACAGGACCTAATCCTCTTAGCAGGACCTGATCCTCATAGCAGGATCTGGACCACCTAACAGGACCTGATCCTCCTAATATAACCAGATCGTCCTAACAAGGCCTGAACCTCCTAACAGGACCTGATTCTCCTAACAGGACCTGATTCTCCTAACAGGACCTGAACCTCATAACAGGACCTGATCCTCCTAACAGGATCTGAACCTCTTAACAGGACCTGAACCTCCTAACAGGACCTGGACCTTCTAACAGGACCTGAACCTCATCACAGGGCCTGCACCTCCTAATAGGACCTGGACCACTTAACAGGACCAAAGCCTCACAACAGGACCTGAAATTTATTCGCCTTGACGAGGTATCTCAACACAGTTTTGCTTTCATTGCATTTCATTGGAAAATGTGTGCAAAACGAGACTGACAAAATGGCGCACTGGACGTGAATATTTACCTGAATGAACACTTCACGGGTGGATTTGCATGGAGTCGATTGAAGGCCACAGCTTGTATGTTGGCTGTACGTGCGGCGACCTTGGATGACCTTGAGGTCCGCCGGTGAAGCGCAGCCACTAATATAACCTGGAGCAGTCTGGGCTCCGTAGAGGAACAGGAAGCTGCACACCAACAGAGCAGGTCCTCTACTGCGACACCGACTCGCCGCCGGGTTAGCTCTGAGGAGCGTGGGCGACTGCGACGTGGACGACTCAGCTGGTGCCCTCGCTACTGTCTGGTGGCTTCCTGGACCAATTCGCCTCTGGCTCTGCTGGCACACCAATGACTGACATGGCTCGGATTTATTAAGCTAATCGACTCGCTTAGACTTACTTACTCCCGACTGGACTGGTTTGCTGCTGACTAGATTTCCTTTCCTCCGACTACACTGGTGTGATGCTGACTAGACTTACTTACTCCCGACTAGATTGGTGTAGTGCTGAATACTTATTTACTCCTGACTGAACTGGTGTGTTGGTGACTAGACGTATTTACTTCCGATCAGATTAAGTTAGTACTAGCCAGCCTGACTTACTGCCTGTTATATTTGTTTACTACTGACTATGCTGGTTTATTACTGACTATACTGGTTTACTACTGATTATACTGGTTTACTACTGACTATGCTGGTTTACTACTGATTATACTGGTTTACTACTGACTATACTGGTTTACTACTGATTATACTGGTTTATTACCGACTAGACTGATTTGCTTCCTACTAGATTTGACTAGTTGACTACTAGACTACTAGTTGACTAGTTGACAAGACCAAGTTACTCCTGACTAGACTTATTCACTCCGGACTAGATTGATTTCGTGATTTGCTACCGACTGGACTGATTTACCATCTATTCACCGCATCAATCTGCACACAGGGTAAATTCATCCGCATTCACTTCGGCCCGCTGGGAAAGCTGGCCGGCGCCGACATCGAGACCTACCTGCTGGAGAAGGCTCGCGTCATCTCGCAGGGCACCCTCGAGCGCTCCTACCACATCTTCTACCAGATGATGTCGGGCGGCATCAAGGGCCTCATCGGTGAGCAGCCGCGCACGGGCGTCCCCAGCTATGGTGGCAGGCTCCGGGAGACGTGGGAGACAAGGGGCAGACTCCGGGAGACGGGAGACAAGGGGCAGGCTCCGGCAGACGGGAGACAAGAGACAGGCTCCGGGAGACGGGAGACAAGGGACAGGCTCCGGGAGACGGGAGACAAGGGGCAGGCTCCGGGAGACGGGAGACGAGGGGCAGGCTCCGGGAGACGGGAGACAAGGGGCAGGCTCCGGCAGACGGGAGACAAGGGGCAGGCTCCGGCAGACGGGAGACAAGGGGCAGGCTCCGGGAGACGGGAGACAAGGGGCAAGCTCCGGGAGACGGGAGACAAGGGGCAGGCTCCGGCAGACGGGAGACAAGGGGCAGGCTCCGGCAGACGGGAGACGAGGGGCAGGCTCCGGCAGACGGGAGACAAGGGGCAGGCTCCGGGAGACGGGAGACAAGGGGCAGGCTCCGGGAGACGGGAGACAAGGGGCAGGCTCCGGCAGACGGGAGACAAGGGGCAGGCTCCGGCAGACGGGAGACAAGGGGCAGGCTCCGGCAGACGGGAGACAAGGGGCAGGCTCCGGGAGACAGGAGACGGAGGCTCGGAGACGGGAGACAAGGGGGCCGGGAGACAAGGGGCAGGCTCCGGGAGACGGGAGACAAGGGGCAGGCTCCGGCAGACGGGAGACAAGGGGCAGGCTCCGGCAGACAAGGTCGGAGACGGGAGACAAGGGGCAGGCTCCGGGAGACGGGAGACAAGGGGCAGGCTCCGGCAGACGGGAGACAAGGGGCAGGCTCCGGCAGACGGGAGACAAGGGGCAGGCTCCGGGAGACGGGAGACAAGGGGCAGGCTCCGGGAGACGGGAGACAAGGGGCAGGCTCCGGGAGACGGGAGACAAGGGGCAGGCTCCGGCAGACGGGAGACAAGGGGCAGGCTCCGGCAGACGGGAGACGAGGGGCAGGCTCCGGGAGACAGGAGACAAGGGGCAGGCTCCGGCAGACGGGAGACAAGGGGCAGGCTCCGGGAGACGGGAGACGAGGGGCAGGCTCCGGCAGACGGGAGACAAGGGGCAGGCTCCGGGAGACGGGAGACAAGGGGCAGGCTCCGGGAGACGGGAGACAAGGGGCAGGCTCCGGGAGACGGGAGACAAGGGGCAGGCTCCGGCAGACGGGAGACAAGGGACAGGCTCCGGCAGACGGGAGACAAGGGACAGGCTCCGGGAGACGGGAGACGAGGGGCAGGCTCCGGCAGACGGGAGACAAGGGACAGGCTCCGGCAGACAGGAGACAAGGGGCAGGCTCCGGCAGACAGGAGACAAGGGGCAGGCTCCGGGAGACGGGAGACGAGGGGCAGGCTCCGGCAGACGGGAGACGAGGGGCAGGCTCCGGCAGACAGGAGACAAGGGGCAGGCTCCGGGAGACGGGAGACAAGGGGCAGGCTCCGGGAGACGGGAGACAAGGGGCAGGCTCCGGGAGACGGGAGACAAGGGGCAGGCTCCGGCAGACGGGAGACAAGGGGCAGACTCGGGAGTGGCACGCCTGTGGTGGACTCTGAGGAATAAGAGGCCTGCGCGAGACTGAGGAATAGGTGTGCCGGAGACCCTGAGACATGAACTGTCTGCGGGAGACCCTGAGACATGAACTGTCTGCGGGAGACCCTGAGACATGAACTGTCTGCGGGAGACCCTGAGACATGAACTGTCTGCGGGAGACCCTGAGACATGAACTGTCTGCGGGAGACCCTGAGACATGAACTGTCTGCGGGAGACCCTGAGACATGAACTGTCTGCGGGAGACCCTGAGACATGAACTGTCTGCGGGAGACCCTGAGACATGAACTGTCTGCGGGAGACCCTGAGACATGAACTGTCTGCGGGAGACCCTGAGACATGAACTGTCTGCGGGAGACCCTGAGACATGAACTGTCTGCGGGAGACCCTGAGACATGAACTGTCTGCGGGAGACCCTGAGACATGAACTGTCTGCGGGAGACCCTGAGACATGAACTGTCTGCGGGAGACCCTGAGACATGAACTGTCTGCGGGAGACCCTGAGACATGAACTGTCTGCGGGAGACCCTGAGACATGAACTGTCTGGGGAGACCCTGAGACATGAACTGTCTGCGGGAGACCCTGAGACATGAACTGTCTGCGGGAGACCCTGAGACATGAACTGTCTGTGGGAGACCCTGAGACATGAACTCTTTGCCGGAGACCCTGAGACATGGGAGTCTACGAGAGACTGCGACATGGACGGTCTATATGGAAAGCGGTAGATGCACATGACATTTTGTAAATATGGGACCTGAAGGAGACATTGGGAGATGGGAATTTTCCATGGGAGTCCCTGAGATATTGGAGTTTTGCAGGACTCCCCAAGATATTGGAGATCACGTATATCAGGACAGGCATGACTCCATGTCGCTCTTCACGCGTTTGACAGCTTCATTGCCACTTTCAATTCAGGTTGGCTTTTTCAGACGAGATAATGATTTCCAGCTTATGCTGGCCATACATTGTGTGTATCTACTGTTCAGGGCGGTGAAGACTAGAGTTGTGTCTGCGTTTTGTTCACGATGGCTAGGACTATGGCACATCATTGGCTATGATGCATTGGTGTTATCGTGTCCTTCAATTAAGTCGGCTTAGAAGCTGAATAGGTTTGCTTGCTGGAATGCCTAGCAGAATTCGACGTTCCCATTCAGGTAAAGAGCCGCATTTGCACTAATGTGAGTACACAAAGTCGGCACTGGCGCCAGCGTTTATCCGTTTACAAATTTATTTTATTACATCAATTATTAATGTCATCGACTGTAGTTAGTCAATTGGTCCGCTGCACTGCCGTGACGAACGTCACCATCATTTGTCGCCGTCACTGAGGCTGACGCCACAGAGGCTGACGTCACTGAGGCTGACGTCACAGAGGCTGACGTCACTGAGGCTGACGTCACTGAGGCTGACGCCACTGAGCGTGTCACCACCACAGAGGCTGACGCCACTAGGCTAGACGTCACTGAGGCTGACGCCACTGAGGCTGACGCCACTGAGGCTGACGTCACTGAGGCTGACGCCACAGAGGCTGACGTCACTGAGGCTGACGTCACAGAGGCTGACGCCACAGAGACTGATGCCGCCACTGAGGCTGACGTCACTGAGGCTGACGCCACTGTGGCTGACGCCACTGAGGCTGACGTCACAGAGGCTGGCGTCACAGAGGCTGACGTTACTGAGGCTGACGTCACTGAGGCTGACGCCACTGAGGCTGGCGTCACTGAGGCTGACGTCACAGAGGCTGACGCCACTGAGGATGGCGTCACTGAGGCGGACGCCACTGACGCTGACGCCACTGAGGCTGATGTCACTGAGGCTGATGTCACTGAGGCTGATGTCACTGAGGGTGTCGCCACCACAGAGGCTGACGCCACTGAGGCTGACGTCACTGAGGCTGACGCCACTGAGGCTGATGTCACTGAGGCTGATGTCACTGAGGTTGACGCCACTGAGGCTGACGCCACTGAGACTGACGTCACAGAGGCTGATGTCACTGAGGCTGATGTCACTGAGGGTGATGTCACTGAGGGTGTCACCACCACAGAGGCTGACGCCACTGAGGCTGACGTCACTGAGGCTGACGCCACTGAGGCTGACGCCACTGAGGCTGATGCCGCCACTGAGGCTGACGCCACAAAGGCTGACGCCACAGAGGCTGAGACCGCCACTGAGGCTGACGCTGGTCGCTGTTGTGCCACTTGGGACCGGCTGGGAAGTCCGCCTGACCTTTGCCAACATCTCGGTCATCTTGATCGGACTGCGTGACCCGCCCCGTGACCTCTCTGACGTCGACAGAGCGACTGAACCTGGTGAACGACATCTACCAGTACCACTACGTGTCGCAGGGCAAGACCACAGTCAACAGCATCGACGACTTCGAGGAGATGGAGATGACGGACGTGAGTTTCAGCCGCACGCTGGCGATTGGAGACCCGCTGCCTCTTTCGGCCCACACGTCAGTGCGTTTTGGCTCATTGATGGATATTTATCCTTGTCCATCGGTAGTCCCCCATCTTGTCAGTCTACGTTGCTCGTCTCACCATCGAAAGGTTGTAGGTTCGAGTCTCACTTGTCGCTACTTTTCGCCCGCGACCAATCGGCGTGAGAGATTGTCGACGCTGTATGACTCAAATGTCGATGTGTCGTAAAACCAACAACCAACCAACCATCTTGTCAGTCCGTAGTCACCCACCCCAGTCCCCACGATCTACAGCCACGTCTCATTTCGATGGTGGGTGATGGCCGGCACCTTCCTTCTCACTCACGCACCCCTGGGTCTCAGGACCAATCTCAGTGAGAGTTCTTTCCTCCCACGCGCGCACCAGTACCGGTCAACGCAATGACTTGTCTGTAAACTATGTGCATATTTTCACGCACGTATCTGCAGGTGCACAGTAGCGAGAACACTGCTTTGTGAAAGTGTCAAACCGGGAAAATGCACATATAGCTGACAGGAAAGACAAAGACAACCAACTACCCGAAATGTATTCCCCTCAAGACACTGAATTCCTATTCAAGTTCTAGGCTTCAAGCAAGCATCTTTTTCTTTTGCCAAGGGGCCTCGCTTTTGTTTCGGTGAAGTAGCGTTTTCCTCGATTGAATATGTAGTGCCTAAGAGGTTCCTTATGTGCTCTTGGTGGCATTATTTTCACAATGGTGCTATTCTGCGGTAGGTAGCTGTGGCTAGCCCTGCGCGCCCGATGCTACCAGGGGTCCAAGACAGCGCCGCACCTGGTCCATATTTAGACAACACCGTGACCGCCGCTACGTCTCTCCGTCTCCAGAACGCATTCGACGTGCTGAACTTCACCCAGCCCGAGAAGGACAACATCTACGCCATCGTCGGCGCCGTCATGGTCAGCGGCGAGATGAAGTTCAAGCAGAAGGGACGCGAGGAGCAGGCCGAAGCCGACGGCACTGCGGTGAGCAGCTGATGCTAGGACTTGTCGTCGCCCTGTCTGCGGTGAGCAGCCGGTGCTGGGCTTGTCGTCGGCTTGTCTGCGGTGAGCAGCCGGTGCTGGGCTTGTCGTCGCCTTGTCTGCGGTGAGCAGCCGGTGCTGGGCTTGTCGTCGCCCTGTCTGCGGTGAGCAGCCGGTGCTGGGCTTGTCGTCGCCTTGTCTGCGGTGAGCAGCTGGTGCTGGGCTTGTCGTCGCCTTGTCTGCGGTGAGCAGCTGATGCTGGGCTTGTCGTCGCCCTGTCTGCGGTGAGCAGCTGGTGCTGGGCTTGTCGTCGCCTTGTCTGCGGTGAGCAGCTGGTGCTGGGCTTGTCGTCGCCCTGTCTGCGGTGAGCAGCTGGTGCTGGGCTTGTCGTCGCCTTGTCTGCGGTGAGCAGCTGATGCTGGGCTTGTCGTCGCCTTGTCTGCGGTGAGCAGCTGATGCTGGGCTTGTCGTCGCCTTGTCTGCGGTGAGCAGCTGGTGCTGGGCTTGTCGTCGCCTTGTCTGCGGTGAGCAGCTGATGCTGGGCTTGTCGTCGCCTTGTCTGCGGTGAGCAGCTGGTGCTGGGCTTGTCGTCGCCTTGTCTGCGGTGAGCAGCTGATGCTGGGCTTGTCGTCGCCCTGTCTGCGGTGAGCAGCTGGTGCTGGGCTTGTCGTCGCCTTGTCTGCGGTGAGCAGCTGATGCTGGGCTTGTCGTCGCCTTGTCTGCGGTGAGCAGCTGATGCTGGGCTTGTCGTCGCCTTGTCTGCGGTGAGCAGCTGATGCTGGGCTTGTCGTCGCCCTGTCTGCGGTGAGCAGCTGGTGCTGGGCTTGTCGTCGCCTTGTCTGCGGTGAGCAGCTGGTGCTGGGCTTGTCGTCGCCTTGTCTGCGGTGAGCAGCTGGTGCTGGGCTTGTCGTCGCCTTGTCTGCGGTGAGCAGCTGGTGCTGGGCTTGTCGTCGCCTTGTCTGCGGTGAGCAGCTGGTGCTGGGCTTGTCGTCGCCTTGTCTGCGGTGAGCAGCTGGTGCTGGGCTTGTCGTCGCCTTGTCTGCGGTGAGCAGCTGGTGCTGGGCTTGTCGTCGCCTTGTCTGCGGTGAGCAGCTGGTGCTGGGCTTGTCGTCGCCTTGTCTGCGGTGAGCAGCTGGTGCTGGGCTTGTCGTCGCCTTGTCTGCGGTGAGCAGCTGGTGCTGGGCTTGTCGTCGCCTTGTCTGCGGTGAGCAGCTGATGCTGGGCTTGTCGTCGCCTTGTCTGCGGTGAGCAGCTGGTGCTGGGCTTGTCGTCGCCTTGTCTGCGGTGAGCAGCTGATGCTGGGCTTGTCGTCGCCTTGTCTGCGGTGAGCAGCTGGTGCTGGGCTTGTCGTCGCCTTGTCTGCGGGGCGGCGACTCATCTGTAGTGATAGCGCCTTGCCCCTGGTCGGTAAGACGTGCCAAGACCTGGCTGTCATGGCCATCAGCCGCCGGTCTGGCTGACTAGAACCAGCTGACGGCGCGGAGACTAGCACTCATTTGGCCCGCAACCTCCACACCACCATTGACATGGCCCGGTCTACTGTTGACATGGCCCGGTCTACCGTTGACATGGCCCGGTCTACTGTTAACATGGCCCGACCTACCATTAACATGGTCCGACCTACCGTTGACATGGTCCGGCCTACCGTTGACATGGCCCGGTCTACTGTTAACATGGCCCGGTCTACCGTTACAAAAGCCGAAGCCGTCGTCGCCTGTCCTTGGACAAGTTCTTTGACCCTGAATTTGTTGCGGATGGAGGTAACGCGTCCGATCTGGTGAGCTGGCCATCGTCCTCAGGAGGGCGACGTCATCGGCAAGCTGCTGGGTATTGAAGGCCCCGAGCTCTACAAGAACTTGCTCAAGCCCAGGATCAAGGTCGGCAACGAGTTCGTCACCCAGGGTCGCAACAAAAACCAGGCGAGTCGGCCGCTGCGCAAGACTGATGGCCGCGAGTGGCGATGTTCGTGCAGCTGGTGCTTGCGTGGCGGTATTCTGTAGTCCTCCCCAAAGACAGAGCGTGGGAAATCCATCCGCCTGGTTTTCAGAGAACTACGGCGTGGTATTTGGTCCAGCATATGTGCCGCGTGGCTTAAGTCAATTCCGTCGCTTCAGTCAGTCTGCTTGGCATTGCTTTGCGGTTAAGTGATCGGTCTGACGTTCCAAATTCGCCGCTTCGTCTGTTGTGTATCCATGGACATTAAGCACTCCCATAGGCGCACCGGGGGGAGGGGGCAGGGGGCCCGGGCCTCCATGAGATCAAAGTGCCCTTTTCGCCAAAAGTGCCCTTTTGATCGAAAAGGCCGGAATATCTCAAATTCAGCCCCAAAATCACCTGCCTGATGTGCCCCGCATGTGCCAAAGGTGCCCTTTGGGCCCAAAACTGCCCTTTTGGCCATTTTTTCACGCCCCCCCCCCATCCCCCGGTCAACAAACCTTCCAGTGTGCCCCTGACCGCAAAGTACCCTTTTGGAGCCGGTTAGGTGCCCTTTTGGAGCCGGCCATGTACCCTTTTCGGTCCGGGACCCCCATAGAAAAATCCTGGGTGCGCGCCTGAGCACTCCAAACATTTACGGGCGCTCAAGCATCAAAGGAATCAGTGCATATGAGAAGATATGTTTTGCACATCACCTTACGTTACTCTGGGTAGCTATTCGATGCCGGCTTAACACGCGCCCTGGAGGGCCTAGGAAAATTACGCGCACTGGAGGGGGGGATTCCGCCCCCCTAAGATCTCGGCTCCTACTGAGGCTAGAAAAACGAAATTCGCAGGTGGATGGGCACGACAGTGAACTCTATTGTGCGCAAATTTCATGACCTTAGGCCAATATATTCAAGGTCAAATGAGGTCAAAGTAGCAAAAGTTTCTGGTTTTGCCTAGATTGGCTTGTCAATGCTATGGATCGCTGTGATTGTGTTTAAATGCTCCGAAATTGGCATTAATGATGTTTTGGACATCACTAATGATGCAATACAGATGTCAAATCCGCCATTTTACCTCGGGTCACCTATACAGGAGCACTTTAACAAGTCATTACCTGCTCCAGTTACCGGAACCGGGCTGCCCACCCGACTGCTCCGTTGGGCGGTTCGGCACAATTGGCTTCGCAAAGAAAGGAGTGAAATACATGAATACAGTATGGAAACGCCCAGGCACATACTGACAAACAGTAGATGTGTATGGGATGTGTAGGAAGTAACATGTAAAGTGACATCAATCGCATGACAGTCATTTGCATTTTTGACAACATTCCAGTTGACCAAGTTCGGTTCTTTTAGCCTGTCATGAACTTGACCTGACCTGACCTTGGCGACCTAACATGACTTTTAAATTATATAGCATAACAAAATGCATCAAAGTCGCTAGTGTTGTCAAGAACAGTTCACTTTTGCCGATATACGGGAAGGGCATCAGCGCTGATTTTTGTGGTCTAATGCTGCGAATTGTTTTTACGTTAACGTCCCCTAACCTGAAAAGTTCTCGGCCGGTTTTAATTTGTCTTACTTTAAGCAATGCGCCGATCATTTCCAAATATGTACGCAAAAATGTCGTATATCAGCCGGTATAATATAGAGTTATGTACGAAAAATCGGATGGGTGGACGGATTTCGCCATCCCCCTCCAGGGCGTGTGCTAGCCTGTCATAAACTTGACCTGACTTGACCTCGGTGACCTGACATGACTTTGAAACAATATAGCATAGCAATGCACACCAAACAAGTCGCTAGTTTTGTCAAGAACACTTCCTTTTTGCCAATATACGGGAAGCGCATCAGCGCCGATATTTGTGGTCTGGCGCTGAGAAAATGTTTTGATTTTAGCGACACCTAGCTCGAAAAGTTTCGGTCGATTTTCATTTTTCTTACTTTAAACAACGCGCCGTTAATTTATAAGCAGGTACACAAACAATGGCGTACATCGACCAGTACAATCTGGAGTTATCTACGAAAAACCGGAGGGGTGGGCGGATTTCGCCCCTCCCCTCCAGGGCGCGTGTTAACTTCAGCTTGTTGAATGAATGCTACATTCTGTATATGTTAACTTTTTTTTTCTTCTTTTTTTAAAATAAATAAATTTGATCCGAGTTGTTGCTGGGGTGGCTTGAGGAGCCAGGGTTCTATTGCTAAGCAGAGCTTGTTGTGTGAACCCTGGCCCAACCACCCGATCCATGAGCTCCAGTTCAACGGCAGAATTTAGACCGAAAGTTTAACGTGCCGCCAATGCACCGACACGGCCGCCCGGTAGCTCGTCCCCGGCCTTATCGGGCCAGCTGTCAACTGACACTCCCGGCCGGGGGCTAAATGCGAGCGCGCGAAGCGACTCGAACCCTGTGTTGCCAATACAGGGGAGACCGGTGCAGGCCAGCGCTCTAACCAACTGAGCTACCAGGGCGGCGGAACTTCCACCCGTTCTTCATCCAAACCCATTTGCAAATAAAATGTGCAACAATCCAGCACATCTGAAAGATGCGGCTGCCGGTGAGATTCGAACTCACGACTTCGTGTGCCACAGGTGTTCTATTCGGTGGGCGCCATAGCCAAGGGTATGTACGATCGGCTCTTCAAGTGGCTGGTGAAGAAGGTCAACATGACGCTGGACACGAAGCAGAAGCGCTCCTCCTTCATTGGCGTGCTCGACATCTTCGGCTTCGAGATCTTCGATGTGAGTGGCCTGGCGTCCGGGAGTTCCTGCCGGTTTGGCTCCGACGCCCTTCTGCGACCGGATCCCTCATCACAGCTGTCTTGAGGCTCACAGAGCGTGCGTCAGACCGACTTCACCCATCACGCTTTCTTGGAGGCGAATCCCATCCAGCAACACTGCCGAACCTTCAGCTAATCAGTTCATAATTGTCATATGCCAACTAAAAGCTTTGTAATAGTGCTCATAATTGCTTTAAGACTTTGAGTAACGACATTGATGTCGTTCAAACCACTCTAGTAATGATTGAACGATACACTTGTGTGCATTTTGTAGTCCATGTACGTCTTTAGCTTTGACGCAAATAACAATGTCATCAATCCATTGGGGCGGGGATGGCCGAGTGGTTAAGGTGTCGGGCTATGGGTACCAAAGGTCCCGGGTTCGACTCTAGCGCCACTCAGGACATTTCCCAATCCCACGGTCCACCGGCGAAACAGTGTGGGCGGCGCCATTAGCCGTGAATGTGCATAAAGTGTGTCGTGAACCAACCAATAAACAAATAAACAAACAAACATCAATCAATGAAAAAATAACTGGTTCCGAAATTTGTTCGACGTATTTTATATGTTTGTTTAATAATAATGGACATAGCATGGAGCTTTTGGGAAAACCCATTCAGACTAGCTCCGGTTCGAACAATTCATAATAAGGTTTATCCTGTTAATATTTGTCTGTTCGTGTGACTTCGCCTCCTAGACACGAAATAATGAATTACAACGTACTGTATTTTTCTCATGAATATATCGGTGCTGACCGTGTTGATTTTTGTACACATCAACATATAATCCACCTACAATTCCTCTGTTCCCACTGATTAAGTGTGTTCATTATACTTCTGCTCTGTAGGGGCTCGATCCACAAAAGGAGTTGCGTGCTTGTGCTTAATTCAAGTTTGCGTCCTATTGTGCTTTGATTGATTGATTGCTTACGTGGGGTTTCGCGCCTTCAAGGGAAAATAAGGAATGCCGGCAAGGTTTTTTTTATCGGAAACCCATTTCAACTTTCAAGACGGATGTCTGGAAAGTGAAATTTTGCAGCCGTGTCTGCAGCGCACCACGTGTAATAGGCTAAAGCAACTATTCATGGAGAACCATGCTCCGTTTGTCTTGGTCCAGCCATGGAGCGAAATGTCACTGGTTCTCTTTTTTTAATGAACGGACTCTAGTTGCACTTCCGTCGGGCTATCTGGCAATGATTCAATGACGTCACACCGGCTGGGTCTCGTAGTGCACTGTATCAATATGTCAACATACATGTGTCCACCACCGCTTCTTCACATCCTCATCATCTTCTCATCGTCGACATCCTGTCCGCTTCCAGTTCAACGGGTTCGAGCAGCTGTGCATCAACTTCACCAACGAGAAGCTGCAGCAGTTCTTCAACCACCACATGTTCGTGCTGGAGCAGGAGGAGTACAAGCGCGAGGAGATCAACTGGGTGTTCATGGACTTCGGCATGGACTTGCAGGCCTGCATCGACCTCATGGAGAAGGTAGCGAGGCTGCAGCTCTGGCACGAGTCGGTCCAGACAGCGCAACCCCCACCCCGCCCCTCGCCCCTTGCACCCCACCCCTGTACTGCTCGCGACTGGTTTGTATTTGGCCCTGTCTGAGCGGAGATTGCAGCACAGGTTTGGACGGTGATTGTGACTTGGTGTGGTGCCCCCACTCCCCACCGTTGTTCCCGCCGTGTTCGGTTGTCCCCGGCACGGAAAAGGTGACCTGCTGTTTTGACACCCGTGCTGTTTTCCGCTGCCCCGTGTGACCCCTGCCCGTGCTGAATATACATTTTTTACATATCAATACGCTATTGTGGTATTCTAGGAACGCGTACAATTTACTCTCTGGCATGCCCATATGTCATGGAGCTGTAGCATAGCATGCAACGTAATTGGCCAGAATCGACCGAGTTAATTACATTCTACTATTCAAGGATAAAAACAAGCACAAAGTGAAGGTTTCGCATCAACTCGCTCTAGGCTCACATGCTCACGAATCGTGAGCAATCGTGTGCATATTCCCGGTGGCATTTGTCGGGCTGATGAACTCAGCTGCGATGCATTGTGTACCGTAGATACTGGGAACATCAACTACTCTCCGCACCGCACAGACTGCGAACGTCAACTACACTCACCGTATAGACTGCCTCCTCCTCTTCTCACGTCACGATATACCATCTTTACACCACATCTTCCCGGCAAAACATGAATACACATTATGTCTCCCCCTCAGATATCGAAATGCTCAATCTTGTCTTCGCTTCCCAGCCCAGTATGATACTGGACTTCCGTCTTGCCGTCTGCCGTCTTGCCCCTATGATACCCCGTGCACGCGAGACGACCCCGGCGTTTTCCCAGCAGCCCGCCGCACGTCAGAGACTTGTCATGTCCCCGCCCCACAGAGAGGCCATGCCCGCAACGCCCGCCCCTCAGCACGTGAGGAGCTATGATGTGTTCCACCTCCTCAGCACGGGAGAGCCCATGTCACCCTCTCCCGCAGCAGTCGAACACCACTGATTTACCCCTTTCCACAGCACGTGAGAGCCCCTGAAGCTCCCCATTCCCATGCCACATGATAGCCCCTGACGTACCCCTTCCCACAGCACGCGAGAGCCCCTGATTCACCCCTTCCCACAGCATTCCAGAGGCTCTGACTTACCCCTTCCAATAGCACATGAGTGCCCCTGACACGCCTTTCCCCACAGCACTCGATAACCCTGACTCCCCCGTCCCACAGCAGATGAGAGCCCCTGACTCAGTCCTTCCCACAGCACGCGAGAGCCCCTGAAACACCCTTTCCACAGCACGTGACAGTCCCTGACGCACCCCTTCTCACAGCACGCGAGAGCTTCTGGAGCACCCCTTCCCACAGCACGTGAGAGCCCCTGAAGCACCCCTTCCCACAGCACGTGCAGGCCCTGTCGTGTGTCCCCTCCCCCCCAGCTCGTGAGCGGCGCCCCCGTCCATGCACCGTGCCTGACCGGGCGAGTGCTCGTCCACCAGCGCTCGTCCAACAGTGCTCGTCCACCAGCATGCGCCCGCGACCTGGACGAGCGATTGTGTGAAGGCACGGTGGTCGGCGGCGATGCTGGAAGAGCTCCTGAGTCGGTTATGTCGGGCGTTGCCTTCCGCCGGCGGTGTCCGAGGTACTTCAGCTCATGCTGCTGCTACTGCTGTTGTTGCTGCTGCTGATGCTACTGCTATTGCTACTGCTGCTGCTCATGATGATGATGATGATGTCGTTGTTCTTGCCTGGTCAAACCGCAACTTACATTTAATCCAAAGCTGCACTGTGCCGCAAATCATTGCGAATTTCTGAAGCGGTGATTGAAAGGATACGCAGCTCGCTTACACAAAGTTGCATCACAATGCTTAGCACGTGCTTACTGTGATGTGTCCAACAGGAACTGCGAGCCAGGCAGCCTAACCGAACAGCAAAGAGGAGATGTGTCAGACATAATACGAATTGCGTAGCACATGCCTCTTGTGGATTGATTTATTGATTGTTTGGGCTTAAGGGCGCGCCGACTACAAGGTCATTTAGCGCCCATATGCCTCTTGTGGACCTGTAGCTCCGACCACATGTGAAGCCCAGCCACACTCATGATGAAACGGATGCACGTTCAGCAATGGCTGATTTAATTTCTCAGGTCTCATTTTTAGGATATTTGGATATTTTGGGCGCAATACATGGTAATTTTAAAACATTATCACGAAGTTGGCACATACTTGGAATTAAATCAGTTGAAATCGTCACTGCAATCCTCAAATTGGCAAACAGTTCATAGCGTCCAAACAAGCTCGCTAAAATGAGAACAAAACCACAGCTGATGCTTAATTAATAGCATGAATACAAGGAGAATACCAACAAAAATATGTATTCCGGATTCGAATTCCATACTAACGATAAAATTTAAATGACACCAACATTGCAAAAGCCTGACATTACAGCAATGTGGCCCTACCGAGAAGTGGTTATGCCCACACACCAGCCCGCGTGGACGTAATCAAATATTCAGCTGGCCCAGTGGAGATGTAGCTGACCAGACCAATGTTTCTGGTTCTAGACTTGAACGGACGGGAGCTTACAACAGCGATTGCGATATTATTTGCACTTAATGTACAGCGCATAATGAAGTTGTATACCTATTTTCTGATGATAAGGCCGCAGTGATCGATATATTGAGCAACATTAGTGAACGAAGAGCAACAATACGAACTGAATTGGGGCTCCCACCGAAGCTTAGGCTTGTAACTGCCATGCTCAGACATTGCTAACTCTAATATGTGATCTCTATATTATTGTGTGTGTGTGCTGTTGCTAGGTTTCACCAGGCTGCCACCGTGTGGTGATGATATCGGCTGTTTCCGGCTGTGTGGTGAGTTGTCGATATATTTGTGCTGGTATTAGATGTGGAGCGAGGGGATGTGAGGAGCATCCCCTCGCTCGAGCGAACACCTCCCAAGAGACCATACAAGTGTACGATCGAGCTCGTCTGACCTGACCTCAGCTGACCCGACGCGCCGTGGGCCCTACAGCCGATGGGGGTGCTGTCCATCCTGGAGGAGGAGAGCATGTTCCCCAAGGCCACCGACAAGACGTTCGAGGACAAGCTGAAGACCAACCACCTGGGCAAGTCGGCGCTGTTCGTCAAGCCCAAGCCGCCCAAGGCGGGACAGTCCGAGTCGCACTTCGCCATCGTACACTACGCCGGCACGGTGAGGACACTACAGGTGCCGTACACTATCTCGAAACGGTGAGCGTTCCGACACTGCAGGTTCCGTACACTAAGGTGGGACGGTGAGGCATGTAAAACGAGTAATGGGGTGAGTAAAATGTCCCAGGCTCACTCACGATCTTCTGTGTCACCTTTGACATGCCTTTGCTAGCATTTTTCTGTTCGGATTTGTGATGAAAATTAACGATTAGCTGTAAGATTACTAGTTTTGTTAAATTAGAAGGGTTATTTCGAGTGAACAAACTTAAAATGGCGGCTTTTAGCGTCCAGTCAATCAAATCGCTGGCCATAGGGGTAACTGATAGATACGAAATAATTGTTTCGGAGTCATAACTGACCGATTATTCTCATCCAAAGAGGTGAGAAAGTGGGAAGTCCAGTGAGAAAGCGAGAAAGTCCACCCGTGCCAGGGCGGATACAGGAGGCAGACACTGTAGGCATGTGTCTCCGTGGCAAGGTGGCGCCCATCTGGCCAGGAAGAGCCCACCTTCGGAAAGGCGGCTCTAGTGCACCTTTCCCCTGCCTACTTCTCTCCCGCTCAACAATTTTTGTCTTCAGTAAGAGACGTCCCAGGCACGAGAGAAACTCCCTTCACGAAAAGAACCCCCATTGATATGTCCTTCAGACTAAGTGTGCCCGGGGACGAATAGTCTGGAGGTAAGTTGCCCGTCTCACTATCGAAAGGTGGTGGGCTCGAGTCTCACCTGTCGATACTCCTCGCCCGCGACCAGTCGGCGTGAGAGATCGGCGATGCCACATGACTCAACGGTCGATGTGTCGAAAGACCAATAGCCAGCCAACTAAGCGTGCCTCCTCGGCAGTTGCTGGATCGGTGCCTGGTCACGTGACTCTGATCGCTCGCTGAGTCCGATGTCACGTGACTCTGATCGCTCGCCGAGCCCGATGTCACGTGACTCTGATCGCTGGCTAAGACCGATGTCACGTGACTCTGATCGCTGGCTGAGCCCGATGTCACGTGACTCTGATCTCGCTGGCTGAGCCTGATGCTCAGGCGGCCTAATGCCTGATGTGCCACTGCTCAGGTGGCCTACAATCTGATGGGCTGGCTGGAGAAGAACAAGGACCCGCTCAACGACACCGTGGTGGACCAGTTCAAGAAGGGCAAGAACCAGCTGCTGACCGAAATCTTCCTCGACCACCCCGGACAGTCGGCGCCCGCCGATCCCGCCGGAAAGGGTCAGTCGACGGGTCAGACGAGGTCACGTGACCCGCCGGAGGTCACGTGACCCGCGCGAGGTCACGTGGTAGCGGGGAGGCTGGACGGCCATCGAAATGGCGTGCAGGTGCCGCGTAGCGACAGTTTTGCGCACATAAGTGATTGTATCGTTTCACAAAATCGACACAAACGTGCATCAACGTTAATCAGAATTTCAATTCAGTTGCACAAATGGCTCTGCCTGAGGATCATCATGTTGCAGCGTCGAGTAATCATAGATGCCGTGTCTCATTCGAGGGTCGCATTGTCTTGTCAGACATCCATCTATTTTCACTCCACTTCTACTATTTCACTTGATGTAGCGGTCCGGTAATATCAGTGACCGAATTGTCAGAGCAATGTCTACCCTGCAACGGCGCTCTATGCCCCGCTAGTGAGGGAGGGGCGTGGTTTCTACTACTCCGTGAGAAATATTTTATTTTGTTCGCGGAAGAGAAAAACCTTGCGAGCCAGTGCACCATAGTGTAGGATGTCGTCGTCCTACGTCAATTCTTCGGCTTCTCGACTTCGGATTTTTAAATCAGTGCTGTGTTGATATTATGGTGTTTAATTTCTGGTAGTTGGTGATCAAAGGTATCCGATCCAGATCAATCAAAGTGGGTTCACTTCTTCAATTCAGAGTTCACTTCTTCAGTTCAGAGTTCACTTCTTCAGTTCAGAGTTCACTTCTTCAGTTCAGAGTTCACTTCTTCAGTTCAGTGTTCACTTCTTTTAGTTCAGAGTTCACTTCAGTGGACTCTGAACTAAAAGAAAAGTTCAGTGTTCAGTGGTCCATGCGGTGTGCTGAGCATCTCTCACCACAGGCGGGAGACGGACTAAGGGTTCCGCCTTCCAGACCGTGTCCAGCCTCTACAAGGTAACCTGACGCGATGGTTAGCGTCTTGTCGGGCCATGCAGTCTCCAGTGTTAGTGTCTAATCGCACACTGCGCTTTGTATTCTCACATACGCCGTGATGTTTTGCAGCGGGCACCTCCACTTTTAGTGGCTGACGAATTGATCGGCTAGGCTCGCGGTTGCGGCAGCTGTGGCTCATCTAAAAACCGTTAAATATCTGCGGCCCGTCCTTGGCTGATCCTTGACCAATGCAAGTCCGTCCACTATCCTACATGGTGTCACACGTTCAAAATATATCCGCCACCTCCACACCGCCGCCACACACATCCTCCATCCCCTATCCTCCGCTACATCCTCGTACAGTTCTGATGTACGAGAACGCTTGGCGCCGCTCGTGTGCGGCATACGCTGATCTGCGTCTCGTCTCGTCTGACCACACCCCTTCACCTATTTATGGCAGCATTCGTGGATGGAGAACCATATGACGTGTGTACGGCTGATGCATCAGCAATTTCTCCTGAAAAGCCAGATGCTCTCATTTGTCACTGTCAGGCTAGGATTGTGGCAATTGTGCCACAGGAGCTTGTGTTGAAAAAGGCCAGCTTTTGTCATTGCAAAACTGTGACGATGGCTTATATACCGCACCGACTTTTCATAATGGTTCGCCGACAGGATGTCTGAATGCCGCTACCATTCGAGCGCACCGCCGCCTCCCTAGTTAGCTCCCGAGTGGTGATGGTGCGCAACTTTGCAGCGCCCTCAGCTTACGGTCATTCTCAGTCGGGGCTGTCAAAACATGCCACCGCGCCGGCGCCGACTGACGTACCAGTGGAGACTGACACAGCAGTGGAGACTGACGTATCAGTGGAGCCTGACGTATCAGTGGAGACACTGACACGGCAGTGGAGACTGACGTATCAGTGGAGACTGACGTGTCAGTAGAGACACTGAAACAGCAGTGGAGACTGACGTATAAGCAGTGGAGACTGACGTACCAGTGGGGACACATGAGACACAACAGTGGAGACTGACGTATCAGTGGAGACACTGACACAGCAGTGGATACTGACGTATCAGTGGAGACTGGCGTATCAGTGGAGACTGACGTATCAGTGGAGACACTGACACAGCAGTGGAGACTGACGTATCAGTGGAGACACTGACACAGCAGTGGAGACTGACGTATCAGTGGAGACACTGACACAGCAGTGGAGACTGACGTATCAGTGGAGACACTGACACAGCAGTGGAGACTGACGCATCAGTGGAGACTGACACGGCAGTGGAGACTGACGTATCAGTGGAGACACTGACACAGCAGTGGAGACACTGACACAGATTTGGAGACTGACGTATCAGTGGAGACTGACACAGCAGTGGAGACTGACGTATCAGTGGAGACACTGACACAGCAGTGGAGACTGACGTATCAGTGGAGACACTGACACAGCAGTGGAGACTGACGTATCAGTGGAGACTGACGTATCAGTGGAGACACTGACACGGCAGTGGAGACTGACGTATCAGTGGAGACACTGACACAGCAGTAGAGACTGACGTATCAGTGGAGACACTGACACAGCAGTGGAGACTGACGTATCAGTGGAGACACTGACACAGCAGTGGAGACTGACGTATCAGTGGAGACTGACACGGCAACTGGAACCAGCTGCCAGAAACCATTGTCAGTGGCAACGCATTGAACCCCTTTAAAAGCAGCATAGACAATCATTATAGGAATAGAGGGCTTGCTTTTCAGTATTCCAGGGAGGGCTGATCGACGGATTTGGTGGGCAACTGGTTGAGTGTCCAGAGTGCAATCAAAAGGGGCCCTTGTGGCTCATAGTTGCACTGATCTTTTATGTCTTTATGGCAATGGAGACACTGACGCAGCAGTGTAGACACGGACACAACAGTGGAGATTGCCTGGCCAGACAACCGGACGTGATGAGCCAGTGCCGGGCTGACGCGCGAGTGCCACTCGTCAGCCCGCCACCGGCACCCATGACGTCACCGTGTGTGTGACGTCACCGGCAGCTTCAGCGCACCGGTCGACGCCGGGCCTCGACCGGTGCGCTGTCCGCCAGCTGGTGCGCCGGTGCCCTGGTGGAGGCTTCTGTGCGACTCGCCGCCGCTGATAATGACACGAGAGCAATCTCACAAGTGCGCACTTCATATCTGGCGATTGTCGGGGAAAAAATATGCCGGCAATGACACGGGAGAAATCTGACAAGTGCGCGCTTCACATTTCGCGATTGCCAGACAAGTTTGATCGGCCAGCTCGGTCCGACAGCATCGGCGACCACAGAATCCTCCACCTGCGTGGTGTACACTGTGTTGGTGTGTTGCGCCTGCTGTGTCGATGACGACCCGCCGCTGACTTTAGGTGGACGCGGCAAGAAGGGTGGCGGCTTCGCGACGGTGTCTGCCAGTTACAGGGTACGCCAGCTGCCCCCCCCCCCTCGCTGCTCCCAACTCATCGTGTAGTTGCCCTGACTTGCCTACATTCAGTGCTACTATGATAATAAGAGTAATAATAAGAATGGTAACACGAATAGTAATATTAATGATAATAATAACTATGATAAGAATAATTCATATAATAATAATAATAATAATAATAATAATAATAATAATATATAATAATAATAATAAGAATCATATTAATAATTATCATGGCTGTGCATACATAAACAATGGATACGCATACAACCTAGCCATCAGAGGCGGGCCTAGTTTCCATTTGATCGTCCACGGGTTTTGCTGACGCAGAGTTGTCTAGTATTGATATATCAATGGTGTGCTTGATTTGAGTTTATATGCAAACTTGAAGTATGTGTGCAAAATGTTTCCTTTGCGATGTTAAATTCTTTTGCGTGCTCTTTCTTTTCGCACAGAGTTGTCCGGCTCTGATCTGGAGACGTTTCACTAATTTGTCTATCTCATAGTCTTAGATTAAATTGGGTTTCATATCCAATTACAATCAAATTATGCATTATTTGACATTGCCTTACATGATGGATTTAACACAAACAAGTATTAATATATTGTATCTGAAGTACCTACTAGAGTTGCCCTCCTAGTCTGCGCAAGGGCGGCTTGTGTGTGACGTCACTCCCGTTTGGGCCAATAGGAGCAGCTGAACGGGCTGATGAAGACTCTACACGCCACCTCGCCACATTTTATCCGCTGCATTATTCCCAATGAAATGAAGGCTGCGGGTACGTGCACTTCGGAAGCAACTGCTGCTGCATCCCCTACACCACCCCCTTTCTTCTCAGGTCGGCTGCCCGACCCCCCTGCCCACCATCTGCACCAGATGCGACTGCAGAGTTGCCACCACCGCCGACAGGTGTCAGCACTGAGCTGTGACCGCCCGCCGGGCGTGTCTTTCCCGGAATGCTCCATCTCTTGGCGCTGTGTGTCTCTCGTGCACTGCAAGCCCTGCAGACCCACCTTCCACCGCAGCCCCCTCTATATCCCCAATAGTGTGTGCGTGTGCGTGTGCCTTCTTGAACACGGAATCAGCGCACATGAAGTACTCCTGGAAACCCTATCACGCCGAGGATGGTTCTGAATGCCCTCCAACGCAACGGACGATTCTGGATACTGACCAGTTCTTCATCTGTGTCGGACACCTCAGCCACTTTACAGGGACCCCTTCCCGCCCTACGCTTAAGGCAATTGTCCTGACCACCTGAAACTCTGCCGCCCTGCAGTGTGTGCCCCCTCCCCCCACTCCCTCCCCCGTACACTTCTCCCCCACACAGGACCGGGGATCTCACCAGCTGGCGTTATCTTCTCAAGGAATATTTGTCATACTCTTAAGCACATTCCGGGATTTCCACCAGCCAAGCAATGCAGACACTGAAAATG
This sequence comes from Imbricaverruca yamaguchii, assembly GCA_034440575.1. Lineage (NCBI taxonomy): Eukaryota > Metazoa > Arthropoda > Thecostraca > Neoverrucidae > Imbricaverruca > Imbricaverruca yamaguchii. The sequence goes on along the minus strand of JAOTOL010001368.1, from coordinate 297,376 downwards.
CCAGCCCCTCCCAGTCCTCGTCGTCTGATGATTGGCCACGAGTGATTTGCGCTATTTGAGTGATTGTTGGCGGCGCGACCCGACTGTAATTGCCACGCTGCGCTGCGCGACTGCCACTGCATGTGAATGCGCTCTCTTCAAGTGGCAAACTCAGCTGAGCACATTTGGTGCGGCACAGGTCTGCCTCTCAAATAAAATCGTCTCATCACCTAGTGGCGGCATGCATTCAGTCAGGTCGTGCAGCATTCCCTCCAAGACGTGCAGCAGAGTCTGCACCTTCCCGCGCAAAACACGACTGTGTTCAACACGGACGGGTGGCGCGCGCCGACGGTGCACTGTTTGGGTGGCATGCCACTCGGCCGAACCGGCCGAACGCCTGCTGTGATGGACGACCCCCCCTCCCCCACACGTGCACCGCTCGCCGCCTCCCTCTCTGCACCCACCTCTATCGGCCGCTGGCTTCAGCACCCTTTCGCAGGTTCCCCTCTCTGGCTCGGCGCCTGTTCGCCCCGCCCCTCTGCACCCCTTTAACCCATCTCAGTGTGCCCCCCCCCCACTCCCCCGCCCCGCCTGTTGCCTTGGCCCCCGCTCGGCGGCGCACGTGTATACTGACACCCCCACACTCGCTCCAGGAGCAGCTTAATAACCTGATGACCACCTTGCAAGCCACCACGCCTCACTTTATCCGCTGCATCATCCCCAACGAGACCAAGTCTCCTGGTGAGTGGGCGGGGCACGTGCGCTCTGGGCGCCGAGGGCTCCCGGTCTGCCGCTGTGTCGACTAGCGCTGTGCTTCAGCCGGTCTTGCCCTCAGGCCATCTCTTGGGGGAAGCTAAATGTTTGCTCTCAAACTCCCCATTAGCGCAGTGTGTTTTAATTCAGGCTGAACATTAGTTTGTACTTCGCAAGAGCTGCAGCTGTTCCAGTTAGCATCGTCAAACACGCAGCTGATCCGAGTGTACCGCTGAGCGTGCCAGCGCTGAGTGACGCTGACCCAGCGGGCCGTGACACCCCCATAGACAGTGGGTGTCTGCTCTCCTGGTGCGGTGACAAGCGTGTGACCGTCCGCCCTACTACCGTCCCAACACTGCAACACCAGCCACGCACTCGTGCTCTCATCCGCGAGCTTCGAAATCGGTCGTCCTGAAAACGGCGTGTTTCTCACCACGCCTTCTGTCATTAGCTGTCGTTGTCATTAGGTTTGGCATTAGCTGTCAGGCTATTGTAGTAGACACGCGAACAACGCGTCGATATGATCGCAGATGGCAATGCCAGACGACTAATTTCCTGCCTGGCCAACTCGTGCATATTTAATTTACGTCCAAATGTACTTATAATGAAGGAGTGCAAGCTAGCAATGCGGACACGACTGAAGTTGAGATTAAAAGCCGAAATGTTCCGCCTAGAGATTGTTGATTCCGTACTGTTTTGTCAGCAGAACATATGTAATCGCTCCTGCATTGATCACCTTGCGAGTTTATACCCTCCACCGTCTTTTGGCACAGCATAAAGGACAGGGCCTTCAAGTTCGCCCATGGAGACGTGGGCGAGGCCTGACCCGATGTTCTATCATCTCTCCTCTATCGCCAGCCGTGAATGTACATGTCGATACTTAGGAATGCGTTAGCCACGTTAGCCGTATGATAGGTCATGGTTGGCGAGGTACTCCACAGTTGAGGTGCGTACATCACGGCCCAGAACCGTCAGTCGTATCCACCACCCCTGTCCAGGCCGCGCTCGTATCCACCACCCCTGTCCAGTCCGCGCTCGTACCCACCACCCCTGTCCAGGCCGCGCTCGTATCCACCACCCCTGTCCAGAGGCCGCGCTCGTATCCACCACCCCTGTCCAGGCCGCGCTCGTATTCCACCCCCCTGTCCAGGCCGCGCTCTGTACCCCCCCCCCCTGTCCAGGCCGCGCTCGTATCCACCACCCCTGTCCAGGCCGCGCTCGTATCCACCACCCCTGTCCAGGCCGCGCTCGTATCCACCACCCCTGTCCAGGCCGCGCTCGTATCCACCACCCCTGTCCAGGCCGCGCTCGTATCCACCACCCCTGTCCCCCCTCTCCACCACCCCTGTCCAGGCCGCGCTCGTATCCACCACCCCTGTCCAGGCCGCGCTCGTATCCACCACCCCTGTCCAGGCCGCGCTCGTATCCACCACCCCTGTCACAGGCCGCGCTCGTACCCACCACCCCCCCTGTCCAGGCCGCGCTCGTATCCACCACCCCTGTCCAGGCCGCGCTCGTATCCCACCACCCCTGTCCAGGCCGCGCTCGTACCCACCACCCCTGTCCAGGCCGCGCTCGTATCCACCACCCCTGTCCAGGCCGCGCTCGTATCCACCACCCCTGTCCAGGCCGCGCTCGTATCCACCACCCCTGTCCAGCCGCGCTCGTATCCCACCACCCCTGTCCAGGCCGCGCTCGTATCCACCACCCCTGTCCAGGCCGCGCTCGTACCCACCACCCCTGTCCAGGCCGCGCTCGTATCCACCACCCCTGTCCAGACCGCGCTCGTATCCACCACCCCTGTCCAGGCCGCGCTCGTATCCACCACCCCCAGGCCCTTCCCCCCTGTCCAGGCCGCGCTCGTATCCACCACCCCTGTCCAGGCCGCGCTCGTACCACCACCCCTGTCCAGGCCGCGCTCGTACCCACCACCCCTGTCCAGGCCGCGCTCGTATCCACCACCCACACCCCTGTCCAGGCCGCGCTCGTACCCACCACCCCTGTCCAGGCCGCGCTCGTATCCACCACCCCTGTCCAGGCCGCGCTCGTATCCACCACCCCTGTCCAGGCCGCGCTCGTATCCACCACCCCTGTCCAGGCCGCGCTCGTATCCACCACCCCTGTCCAGGCCCGCGCTCGTATCCACCACCCCTGTCCAGGCCGCGCTCGTATCCACCACCCCTGTCCAGGCCGCGCTCGTATCCACCACCCCTGTCCAGGCCGCGCTCGTATCCACCACCCCTGTCCAGGCCGCGCTCGTATCCACCACCCCTGTCCAGGCCGCGCTCGTATCCACCACCCCTGTCCAGGCCGCGCTCGTATCCACCACCCCTGTCCAGGCCGCGCTCGTATCCACCACCCCTGTCCAGGCCGCGCTCGTATCCACCACCCCTGTCCAGGCCGCGCTCGTATCCACCACCCCTGTCCAGCCGCGCTCGTATCCACCACCCCTGTCCAGGCCGCGCTCGTATCCACCACCCCTGTCCAGGCCGCGCTCGTATCCACCACCCCTGTCCAGGCCGCGCTCGTATCCACCACCCCTGTCCAGGCCGCGCTCGTATCCACCACCCCTGTCCAGGCCGCGCTCGTATCCACCACCCCTGTCCAGGCCGCGCTCGTACCCACCACCCCTGTCCAGGCCGCGCTCGTATCCACCACCCCTGTCCAGGCCGCGCTCGTATCCACCACCCCTGTCCAGGCCGCGCTCGTATCCACCACCCCTGTCCAGGCCGCCCACCCCTTCCAGGCCGCGCTCGTATCCACCACCCCTGTCCAGGCCGCGCTCGTATCCACCACCCCTGTCCAGGCCGCGCTCGTACCCACCACCCCTGTCCAGGCCGCGCTCGTACCCACCACCCCTGTCCAGGCCGCGCTCGTATCCACCACCCCTGTCCAGGCCGCGCTCGTACCCACCACCCCTGTCCAGGCCGCGCTCGTATCCACCACCCCTGTCCAGGCCGCGCTCGTATCCACCACCCCTGTCCAGGCCGCGCTCGTATCCACCACCCCTGTCCAGGCCGCGCTCGTATCCACCACCCCTGTCCAGGCCGCGCTCGTATCCACCACCCCTGTCCAGGCCGCGCTCGTACCCAATCCACCACCCCTGCGGCCGCGCTCGTATCCACCACCCCTGTCCAGGCCGCGCTCGTATCCACCACCCCTGTCCAGGCCGCGCTCGTATCCACCACCCCTGTCCAGGCCGCGCTCGTATCCACCACCCCTGTCCAGGCCGCTCAGGCCGCGCTCGTATCCACCACCCCTGTCCAGGCCGCGCTCGTATCCACCACCCCTGTCCAGGCCGCGCTCGTACCCCCCTTCCAGGCCGCCTCGTATCCACCACCCCTGTCCTCACCACCCCCTGTCCAGGCCGCGCTCGTATCCACCACCCCTGTCCAGGCCGCGCTCGTATCCACCACCCCTGTCCAGGCCGCGCTCGTATCCACCACCCCTGTCCAGGCCGCGCTCGTATCCACCACCCCTGTCCAGGCCGCGCTCGTATCCACCATCCCTGTCCAGGCCGCGTTCGTTTCAGTGCGTGGCACCACTGCCGACTGTGTGGACGCGGATGCCAGATGAGTGACATTGGCGACATTGGTGACTGGTGACACTGGTGATATTGTTGATACTGGTGACATTGTTGACACTGGTGACACTATTGACACTGGTGACATTGTTGACACTGGTGACATTGTTGACACTGGTGGCATTGTTGACACTAGTGACATTGTTGACACTGGTGGCATTGTTGACACTGGTGACATTGTTGACACTGGTGACATTGTTGACACTGGTGGTATTGTTGACACTGGCGATACTGGTGACATTGGTAACATTCGTGACACTGATAAGACTGGTGACACTGGTGACACTGGTGACTGTGGTGACATTGGTGACGATGGTGACACTGGCGATGCTACCGGTGACTGTGGTGACGCTGATGACACTGGTGACACTGGTGGCACTGGTGACACTGGTGACTGTGGTGACATTGGTGACGATGGTGACATTGGCGATGTTACTGGTGACTGTGGTGACGCTGGTGACACTGGTGACACTGGTGACACTGGTAACACTGATGTCTGTGGTGATATTGGTGACACTGGCGATGTTACTGGTGTCTGTGGTGACATTGGTAACTGTGGTGACGCTGGTGACACTGGCGATGTTACTGATGTCTGTGGTGACGCTGGTGACTGTGGTGACGCTGGTGACTGTGGTGACGCTGGTGACACCGTGCTGCCTCCGGCGTGACGCAGGTGTGATCGACTCTCACCTGGTGATGCACCAGCTCACCTGCAACGGCGTGCTTGAGGGGATCCGCATCTGCCGCAAGGGCTTCCCCAACCGCATGATGTACCACGACTTCCGCCACCGGTGAGTTGGCAGCCGGCAGCTGGCAGCCGGCAGTTGGCAGCCGGCAGTTGGCAGCCGGCAGTTGGCAGCCGGCAGTTGTGAACGCTAATTTGTGAGTGGTAGATTGTGAATCACCGAAGTGTGAAGTCATATGCCAGACCATTTGTGAACAGAGGTAGTTACCAATGGATGCGAATGATCGAAGGCTGCACGGATATCACGTCTAATTAATATAAGATCCCATGGATTTAGAGTACCATGGATCCATCTGTGTCGGTTGATGAAATCGGAGGATCACATTAACTGAGGTCACACGCAGCGAAGCTCTGCCGGAGCTACCGAACCCGTTCTGTGGTGAGCGAGCGGCGTGATCAGCTCCGCATCGCTCGTTGGCCCGCGATACCTGTACAAATGGCATGTCGCTGTTCAGCGCCAAATGACTCGGTCGATTATGCCCGTATTCATCTGGCAACCGCCCCGGTCGCGGTTTGGGTCACCCACCAGCTGCACCCTTCTGCTGCCGTGTGAAAGCAGCTCATGTCTCGGGAATGTGCTGTTGTTTGTTGAAGTTGTCCAGCCTGCCACCGTCCGGTGATATCGGATGTTTGTCTCGGGAAGCTAGCGCGGTGAATGTCACGCTTTCGCGCGGTTTCTGTTGTTGTTCTTTAGATGTCGTTGTCGCTTTTCCTGCATGATCCGTGGCTAGATGACCGGTCAATTTGATCTCTTTTTGCTTGTGCTGTTCGCCAGATGGTAAGGATGTTTACAGATCGGGGTGGTGCAGCTCACCTAGGCCGAGCAAGGTGTATCCCGCCGTACTGTACTGAGTCCTTGAATCGTTCTGCACACTGTCATTGTACTGATCTTGGCTGCACGTGGCTGTATTTTGACGACACTCCGCGGCAGAATAACACTGTAATAACACTGGAATAACACTGGAATAGCAGTGTCGACGAGTCGTTGATATGCTTGGGACGTTGTAGATACGTAATTCTGGCGCCCAAAGAAATGAAGGCGCTCAAGGATGGCAGGGAGGCCTGTGCCACCTGTATGGACAAGATCCAACTGGATCCTGACAAGTTCAGACTAGGACTGACAAAGGTGACCCTCCCCTGCCCCCCCCCCACCCCACCCGCATATTTGCAGTGACCCCTCACCACTGCCCTCCGGGTATCATCGGCTACCTCCCCCCCCTTGCCGCTGTGCGATCGCCCCCCCCCGCCCCCGTCTTGCTTGGATGTGAAGAAACAACTGGCCTCTGATGATCTGCAGTCGACCGGTGATCTAAAGGTGGAGTGAAGTGACAGGGTGACCGGACCAGCCTGACCCCACCCGCCAGCCCCACACAGGTGATGCACCTGCTACGCGAAGTCACCTCCGTCTTCAGCACATCCTCCCACAGGCAGTGTGACAGGCGCGGTCATTTCCACCGCAGACGGTAGGCCGCCTATCGCCCCGGGATATGCTCCGAGTCCGGCTTGGTCTACGCTAGTCGACGCTCGAAGTTGTATCTGGCTTCCCAAGCGAAACCGTCACCGGTTAGATCGCACCTTCTCTACGGGACCTTCTCGCAGATCTAACGATCTGGTTAGGCGGTACGGACTAAACGCGGCAGGGTCGAAAGCTTGGATCTGGTCGGACTCGGATCGTGGTTTCCATTTATACCTTTACAGGCATGTCGCTTTACTTCACCTTCACCTTCACAGGCATGGCGGGAAGATTGTTGAGTCAGCTTCACAGCATCCCCCGCCCTTCACGGTACCCCCACCGGACCCCACCCCACCCCACCACACACGTCCGACAAGCCCTTCAGAGTGCCGTGAACGTGAGCCCATGCGACCCCAGTTCTGGCCGCTCGTGGCATGCAGTTGGCCCTTCAGACTTGATCTGACCTGACCTGACCCCTTCGCAAGCTACGTGATCCTGGCACCTTCCGAGATGAAGGCCAAGAAGGAGGACCGCGAAGCATGCGACGCCTGTCTGACGAAAATCGAACTGGATTCGGACAAGTACAGACTGGGACTCACCAAGGTAGAGTCCTCGGCCCTGCCGTTTTCCGACGGATGGTCTGCGGAAAGCCTGTGGTCATGACGACGATTCTTCACATCTTCGCAGAGCTGATTACCTCCTCAGCACGATGATGGACGACAGAGGCGATATTCTATGAAGGGCGTGTGCCGTGTGTCAAATTAGACGCATCTAGCGTTTCTTCCAAGCTATGTTACACGTGATTACTGTTACACGCGTGACGCGATTACTTCTGACGGAGACAACCGTTTCACATCAAAATCCCCACCAGTGCATTGCTTCATTGTCTCTCGACTAAAGCGTGCATATTAAGCTAGGACTTTTAGCTTCGGCGGCCGTGCGACTCTCAGGCAAGTATGAAAACATTATGCTAACGAAAAAATTAAACTTGTGCATATTTTATGCTAGCTTGAACGTCGTCAAGTATCAGCACGGTTTAACAGAATGTGCTTGCATTATGGTAGCTTGATCATCGTCGATTATTAGCATGGTTCAAAAGAACATGCTATGTTTTGTGTTACCTTGAACATCGTCAAGTATTAGCACGGTCCAAAGGAAAATGCTTGCTGTATCACAGCATAATCTAAAAGAATATTCTTGCTTTTGAAGTAAGGCACACTTTATATGTACAATTGACCGATAATCTACTTTATAAGTAAGAACTTATAAGTTCTTACTTTATAAGTACATAAAGTAGGAATGTTCTTTTAAGTCATGTTAGCTTAAACATCGTGAAGTATCAGCATGGTGTAGAAGAATATCGAAGGCCATGTCGTGCTGAAGGTTGCAATTGCTGTGATTCCCGCCATCAAAGTCGAATAGTCTGCCCACGTGAGGCGGCAGGATGGTGAGCACACACCAGCTCAGCTGACCTGACCGGCAGGTGTTCTTCCGCGCCGGAGTCCTCGGAGACATGGAGGAGATGCGCGACGAGCGACTCAACAAGATATTCAGCTGGATGCAGTCCATCGTCCGCGGATACTTCTCCAGGCGGGAATACCAGAAACTGCAGGATCAGAGGTGAGCCGGCCATGGACCATATCGGGGTGTATAAAGATATATATATGTATATATGTATATATATATATATATATATATATATATATATATATATATATATATATATATATATGTATATAAATATATACAAATATATACAAATATATACAAATATGTATATGCATACATATGTGCGTGTATGTGTATATATATATATATGTATATATATGTACATAAAACAGGAAAATACATAATAATCGGTACAGGCGCACGCGTAGGTACACGCATTTTCATACGCCCAATGCAAATAAGATCTAAGGACGCTCCGATGCGCTGAAAGTCCGGCCAATTTTACAATAGCAGCCACCCCGCTGAGACCATTGGCTGCCCTGAATGCGTGCACCTGCACGCACGCACGCACGCACACCTGCACGCACGCACGCACGCACACCTGAACGCACGCACGCGCGCACACCTGCCCGCACGTACGCTGCGAGTCATCGAGGGCGAGTCTGGCAGCTTCCGCGACTGTCCGCAGGGCGTCGCTATTGGTGGTGCAGCGAGCCCTGCGCAAGTACATGCAGATGCAGGGTTGGGCCTGGTTCCGGCTGTGGACCAAGATCCGCCCCATGCTGTACGAGACCCGCATCGAGGACGAGATCAAGGTCAGTCGAGGTCAGGTCTGTCACGTGGTTGGGTCACGAGCGGCGTCGTGACGACACCTCGGGCAGATCACAGGTGACCTCACGTGCAAGACAACACCGGGAAGATCGCTGATGTTTCGGTCTTTGCAAAGTTATCCGTACCACGGGCTATTTCATCATTGACGTCGGGTAGGATGGACTCCATCAATACTCAAAAATACGTCATAACATTATGTCGATAACGCGATAACGCGATAACGCGTGTTGCGTGTAAAAATGGACATGAATATTGATTCGTCTCCTTAATTGCTGAACTACTTCCTCACCGACGGAGCTTGGCTTCTGAGCGTCAGAGATATTCGATCAGTTTGGATATTATTGGGGAAATGACGGCGGCTAGATGCGAAAGGTATCCTGCATTTGACTCAGCTTAGCACAAGCTCTGAGGCCATGCTCCATACGAGCGTCACTCAAAGACAAGACGGTAAATTCCATTAATTGACCGATAATCGGCAACAATGGTTTCTGTCACAGCCCACTGTCCATACCTGAATCAGATGGCGTGACCATGACATAGCACATGCCATAACCATAACATGACCGATGACATAACCATGACATGATAGATGATCAGCAGAACATGACATATGACATAGCTATGACATGACAGATGGCATGACCATGGCATGGCAGAAGACAATCAGGACTTGTCAGATGACATCACCATGGGATGACAGATGGCATAACCATGGCACGACAGACGACAATCAGGACATTACAGATGTCATCACCATGGTATGACATAATCAGGATCAGATGATAATCAGGACATGACAGGTGGCATGACCATGATATGACAGGTGACCTCACCATGCCAGAAGGAAACAGTCGTAAGATGGGCCTCGTGTTTGGAAATAGTTGCCGAGAGCTCAGGCAAGGCATCGTCTGAGAAATGTTGACAGCTATAGCAGAAGGGCCAGTGTTGTAACCACCCAAGCTAGGAAAGGGGGAAACAATGGGCCACTGACTGAAACGTCACGGCCATGGCTGCCCCTCCCCCTCTCCAACTAATGGCGAATCTAGGATTTCGCTATTTCGCTAAAGGGCGACATTTGCAGGCAGCGAATTTCAACCAGGAGGGACTAAAAGCTTGCTACAAAACTTGTTGAGTGGAAGGGGGGCTGATGCACTTTAGCCTACCACAGGGACGACTTTTCCATTCGGAAAAGCACCTTCGACTGAACATTTCGTTCAACGGGGAGATGCACTCGACCTTTTCGGATGGGCGCTTCTTCCAGTTGGATGGGAGCCTCGTCTTTGTCCGAGGTGCCTTTCGGTGTGCTGAGCGGGAAGGCACGGATGCGCCTTCGCTCCCTTGGATCCGCCCCTGCCTCCCAACTTACGTGCTGGACCATGAACTCCCTAGTGAGAGTCTTGCTCCTCTTCCATTGTGTAGTTCCGGCGCCACCCTCTGGGCTGAATATCGTCGTCCTGAACTTAGCGCACTCCCTGGCGATAACCGCAACAGCATTGCCACTTGAAAGCTCTTCCTGCTTCTGAGGATGACGCGAACTTGAGACGCACGGCTCTCCCGCTGACGGTCCGCGAGGCTCGAAACAATACCGGCGAGGCGATTTGTATGTCACCATTCAGTGCGTTCCGTTCGGTACTTAATGCCTGGCCGCCGGCCAAATGGTCCACTGTTGGCGGCGGGAAGTCATCAAAGTGTCTGCGGGCGAGCTCATTGTGTCTCCTGCGTGAAAGACAAAGCCGCGAAACGGCAGCAAAAAGCCCATGTTGTCTTTGGAGGTCCGGGGGCAATCGGGGAACGATCGGGGAACGCGTGCACGCCAAAATCGCCGCCGCTAATTCCGACTAGAGAAAAGCTGCGAGAGAGAGAAAGAAAGAGAGAGAGAGAGAGTGGGGGAGAGGGAGAGGAGAGAGATGGAGAAAGAGAGGGTAATAGGATAATGGACGGGGGAGATGAAGAAATAGACAGCATACCGATCGACGATCTTTACAGATGCGGATTAAACAAGGCTGCGGACCACATCCGGTAGCGGGAGTAGGGTAGAGTCACTTCCAAACTTGCACTCCTGTGAAGATTGCGCTGGAATTTTTAACGCAAACACCCGGAGAGTAACCTTACACAGCCACGATATGCTCTCCCTCTCCGTTCACATTCCCTTACACGACTCATTCCTTCTAGGCGCCACATCGCTGTTTCGTGAAGCTTGGGTTTTAGTTTAGTTCGGAACTAACGCGCATTTTGATGTCAGTTCAGCCAGAGATGAGTTGCGAGCGTGCACGCAGACCACAGAGTTCAGTCGCGACTGCTCTTTCGAGCCAGCACGCCCCAGAGGGGTCCCTACCACGGCCCTGCCGAGCCGGCACGCCACAGAGGGGTCCCTACCACGGCCCTGCCGAGCCGGCACGCCACAGAGGGGTCCCTACCACGGCCCTATCGAGCCGACACGCCACAGAGGGGTCCCTACCACGGCCCTATCGAGCCGGCACGCCCCAGAGGGGTCCCTACCACGGCCCTATCGAGCCGACACGCCACAGAGGGGTCCCTACCACGGCCCTGCCGAGCCGGCACGCCACAGAGGGGTCCCTACCACGGCCCTGCCGAGCCGGCACGCCACAGAGGGGTCCCTACCACGGCCCTGCCGAGCCGGCACGCCACAGAGGGGTCCCTACCACGGCCCTATCGAGCCGACACGCCACAGAGGGGTCCCTACCACGGCCCTATCGAGCCGGCACGCCCCAGAGGGGTCCCTACCACGGCCCTATCGAGCCGACACGCCACAGAGGGGTCCCTACCACGGCCCTGCCGAGCCGGCACGCCACAGAGGGGTCCCTACCACGGCCCTGCCGAGCCGGCACGCCACAGAGGGGTCCCTACCACGGCCCTGCCGAGCCGGCACGCCACAGAGGGGTCCTACCACGCCCTCGACCACAGAGGGGTCCCTACCACGGCCCTATCGAGCCGACACGCCACAGAGGGGTCCCTACCACGGCCCTATCGAGCCGACACGCCACAGAGGGGTCCCTACCACGGCCCTAAGCCGAGAGGGGCTACCACGGCCCTACGAGCCGGCACGCCACAGAGGGGTCCCTACCACGGCCCTGCCGAGCCGCACGCCACAGAGGGTCCCTACCACGGCCCTGCCGAGCCGTCACGCCACAGAGGGGTCCCTACCACGGCCCTATCGAGCCGACACGCCACAGAGGGGTCCCTACCACGGCCCTATCGAGCCGACACGCCACAGAGGGGTCCCTACCACGGCCCTATCGAGCCGACACGCCACAGAGGGGTCCCTACCACGGCCCTGCCGAGCCGTCACGCCACAGAGGGGTCCCTACCACGGCCCTGCCGAGCCGACACGCCACAGAGGGGTCCCTACCACGGCCCTGCCGAGCCGTCACGCCACAGAGGGGTCCCTACCACGGCCCTGCCGAGCCGACACGCCACAGAGGGGTCCCTACCACGGCCCTATCAGCCGATCGCCACAGAGGGGTCCCTACCACGGCCCCACCGAGCCGACACGCCACAGAGGGGTCCCTACCACGGCCCTGCCGAGCCGACACGCCACAGAGGGGTCCCTACCACGGCCCTGCCGAGCCGCACGCCACAGAGGGTCCCCCACGGCCCACGCACGCCAAGAGGCCCTGCCGAGCCGTCACGCCACAGAGGGGTCCCTACCACGGCCCTGCCGAGCCGACACGCCACAGAGGGGTCCCTACCACGGCCCTGCCGAGCCGTCACGCCACAGAGGGGTCCCTACCACGGCCCTGCCGAGCCGACACGCCACAGAGTCTACCACGGCCCTACCGAGCCGACACGCCACAGAGGGGTCCCTACCACGGCCCTGCCGAGCCGTCACGCCACAGAGGGTCCCTACCACGGCCCTATCGAGCCGACACGCCACAGAGTACCACGGCCCTATCGAGCCGGCACGCCACAGAGGGGTCCCTACCACGGCCCTGCCGACCCAACACGCCACAGAGGGGTCCCTACCACGCTGATGACGCTGAGCTGACGTCACACTGATGACGCTGAGCTGACGTCACACTGATGACGCTGAGCTGACGTCATTGCTGATTACGCTCAGCTGGTAGCCATGACAGCCTGCGCGTCTGTTGGTCCAGACATCTCCACTGCGTGCCCGACCGACACCCTCCAAGATCACCACGGATACCACATCCGCCGTAGATGGACCCACAGAGCGTCGATCCTCCGAGTTCGTCAACCGACGCAGATAGCGGGACTTCACGACCATGGGACCATGGGACCATGGGGCTTCGAATTCATGGGATCTTACATCTATGCGATCTTAGATCAGTCCGTGCAGCATTGGATCCATTAAACTTGCATTCATGTAGCCTTGAGTCCATGCGGGTTTGCGCCCATTTGTCCTTCTATCCACGGCACGTTACGTCCATGGGAGCCTGCACCCATGTGACACCGTATACCCATGGACCTTGCACCCGTGGAGCCCCGGATCCATAAGCGGGGATGGAAACCCGACCGGGCGCGTCTGTGTTATGATTCAGACCGTCGGAGTTCGACTCAGATCGGCCAGCCCGCAGGCCCGGCTCGCCCGCCCGGCACTGTTTGCTTTACCCGTGCTGCCGCATACCGGCCGCCCGGTCTGTTTTCGCTGACTTCGGTTGGTGCCCCCCTCCCGCCGCCGCACGGCCGCCGCCGCCGCCGCCGCCGCCTTCTCCTGCCTCCCCGTCGGCAGTTAGACACATCGTCCTGAAGAGCCCGACTGACATATCGGCGGAGGAGTGTACGTCGTCATAATCGCCGCCGGCTGTTTGCACAATGCAGGCATCGATTTGTCTCTTGAGGAAATAGAATTGGAGGCTTTCTAAAACAGTTGTCCATGACTTTAGTCTGGTTTTAACTAAATCATAATCTGCCCCTTTCGTCCATGTGCTTCGAGATGATCACTCCCATTTGCGTGTTTCGAGGTCTGAATTTGTACAATTACCTTCGCACCTTGTTCATGTATTGCATACCGTATGTCATTCTTACTTCATCGATAACTTACCTGATGAGCTGATCGCACAGGCACGGAAAATAATTCGATTTTTATATCGCTCATGGAAAGGTGCTGTACCTACTTCATCGGGGGTTCAGAGTATTGTTAGCGTCGTAAAACCTGCTGGATTTTCGGCATGGATGTTGTTTTGTATATTTTTTAGGGGTAGAGAAAGCCTCCTCAATGTTGGTTTTGTCCCCAATAATTTCAATTTTAACATGGGACCCTGTGGAGCAAGACCCCCACAATCCATTTTGGCCCATCCATCACATCCATGTATTGTTCCCACACCTCCAGTAAGTTCCAGTAATCAGCTCCCCTGGTTTCCGTCCCATTTTAATATTGTGCTTGCTCAACTAAGTCAGTTTTATGTCAATTCTGAGTTGGTACCAAATTTGTTCTATCGGTGCCAAGTCGGTTAGTAGTCGGTTATAAGTCCGTTCTAAGTCGGCCCTTAGTCAGTGCTGAGTCGATTCCGTGTCGGTTTTAAGCCGATTCTAAGTTGGCTCTAAGTCAGTTCTAAGTCGGTTCAAAGTCGGTTCTGAATCTGTATGAAGTCGGCGCCTGAATATTCAGAGTTTGTCTCAGTACTGCCGTTCACATGTTAAACTCATCTTCCAATGTCAGCGTTCAGGCAAGGACTGCTAATGCTTGAGCACAAGGGCGAATCGGGTTTTGGAATGGTCTCGAAAAAAATCAGATTTCAGTGATTGGCATTTGTCTGATGTGGCTCAAACAATAATGAATTCATAAATTTTCCCTTGCATTTCGAGAAAATGTCAATTAAGTGCAACTATCGCAAATAAAATCGACCTCTTGGGCGGGAGGAATGGCCACTTTTCCTCCACCTCTGTTCGAGCACAACAAAAGTGCGGAAGCAATACTAACATTCTACACTCTGTTTTCGAAGGCTTGAATTATCTCGGACGTTTCCGAGTTGCCGGCAGACTGGTCGGCTTGTTATTCTCACTCGATCTTTGGTCTCTGCGGAGTCGACGCCAGATCATAGGACCGAAACTGCGGCGCTACGGCGGTGAATGGGTGAATCTCCGGAGCTGGAGGTTCGGCGGCTCACTGATTCACGTGCAGTAAGGCTGGCCGGCTATTTTTGACTGCTGAGGGTGTGATGCCGATGCGGAAACAGACGGCCCTGCAGCGGGTGTAAATGGCGCGTGGCGGCGTTTCACTGCTGATACTTCTGGAAAGCGCCCTCGGAACCTCCGCTAAACATTTGGCGAAGTGGAGAGTTGCCAGGATATTCTGAAATGGGCGTCGTAACAACAGCTCGTTGGTTGACACCGGGAAGGACCGCAATCTGGCGATTTTGTAAGATGTTAGCAAGATACTGAAGTTCCACTGGTCCAATTTGTAGGATTCTTTGTCTCACCGTCGGTACCTACCTGGCTGGGACAAAGCCAGTATGGTAGAGCAATTTTTCTGAAGTTTGATGCGGAGACGAGGGCTATTTTGAAGTTAGTCCTAGTTGTGAACCGTTCATACATATGCTAAGCTCGCTTAAAGTCGGCAAACCGTTGCACTTTATATTCCACACAATGCCGTCTCATATAGGGCGCTGATGTTCCCCGCGAAGTCATACCCAGAATTCGGTATCAACGTCGCCCGAGTCACACGACATGGCATTGGATAGCCAACCGATGTCCTAGGGTAGCATGGTCTCGTGCGGTTTGACCTGATTCTATCGGATTTGACCTGTTTTTGTACTTACGTTCCAAGCATTGTACACATACGTGAAGGCTGAAGTGATCGTTTTATCAAGATAGCCATTGTCCCACCGTGACCTAAGGTCAGATCATGAAGTTACTAGCTGTGTAAAACTGCTTCCATGTCATTCCAGTTCTGTGGACAGATTTGTTCCAAAGGTGATGCTTCTAAAGCTGATGTACCTGAGATATTGAAGCTTGCACTTACTTGATTTGACCGCACGGCATGACCTGATCTGGCCTGATCTTAGAACTTTTAGATATGAAACAGATGCACACATTTTGTTCGAATGGTTCTGTTGAAAGGACACGAGACACACAGATTAATCATTTCCAGGTCATACCCCAGCACAGGTTAATGTCACTGGGGTGCCCCAGAATGGCTTTTAGCGATCTCGGCATGGCAGAAGGTGAAGAACGAAGATATGCTAGGATTTGTGTGCGGCGATTTGGCTTGACAATGCCATTTTCCAGTGTGTCGAACAAGCATCATTCGAAAGCTGATTTTCCAGCGTGCATCTGATTCGGCCTGGCCTACCCAGTTTTTATTTTCTTTCTTATACTATGATCAATATAAGTGCACTCATCTATGTTAATTATTGAAGAGCATTGCGGAAAGAAAACAAGCTGTATTTTAACAATTTTCACGGATTTAAATCGAGGCCCATAGCCTGACCCAATATGACCTCTGGTGACCTCATCATCTGTCACAATGTAAATGTATAAGCATGTTTCCAGCTCCCCATAACCAGAACTTACCAACGGTGTTTCGCATTGCATCCTAACTTCCATAGGTCGGAAGTTATAGGCATGATGCTTTCAAAGCTCCCACTCCTCCCTTGACCAGACGAAAGTAGATTTGTGGGCCGAACCAGTGAGTGATAACTTGAACTTATGATGTTTAGATTGTACTGAACCAGTTCAGATTAAACTGGAATCGCCTGCGTGCGCGGTTGGATTTGTATTTTGGAAATCTGGAGTTGGGGAGCATTATTTGCATGGCATCATATTCGAAGATGATCATTTATGTTTCATTTTTTTGCACGATGATTCGTGTGCCGTTTATTAGGTACCTAATTACGGTCTGTAATTTAGGAATGATGGACTACGAATATTACGAGGAACAAGAATGCAATAGTGTACATATTGTGTATTGGCTATTGGTGTTTACAACAGGTCGACCGTTGAGTCATGTAGCGTCGCCAATCTCTCACGCCCATTGGTCGCGAGCGAGGAGTAGCGACAGGTGACACTCGAACTCATCTTTCGACTGTGAGACGGGAAACTTACCCCTAGACTACTAATTCCCGAAAATTACAAATGGTTGTAATTTCACTTCATAATGTTATGGTGCATTACAACGAGAATGATAGTTCGACTGTCTAAAGCTCATTGGTATGAATGTCTTCATCAAAGAACAATAACTTTGCACCATTTGATTCTGAAGTTGTGTCATTCGATTCCCCATCGATAAGGAGATAACAATTTTTCGGACAGGATAATGTTCCGGCTGACAAAACTCAGGACAAATCTGGGATGCGTGAAGCTCTGCTAGGATGTCGTTAGATTTATCTGATTCAATGCCTCTTCTGGGACATTTTGACCGGAGGTTGCGCACACTGACTAATACGGACCGTCCTTCTGGCCGACCCGACGCCACCCTCTCCCAGTCCCCAATAATGCGAAGGCGATGGAGAATGGTCACAGACGGAGGGAGCACGGTCGTGTCGGAGACTACGGCCCCCAGCTAACTTGCCGGAAGGGGCCCTTCTCTGATCGGTCGTCAGGCTCGGCTGGAAGTTCTACATCCAGCCGGTTTCGAACCCGAGACCCTCCCATACGTATGTCACCAGCCCAGCCGTCAGCACCGCCCAATCAGCCTACCCAGCCGTCAGCCCACCCAGCCGTCAGTCCACCCAGCCGTCAGCCTACCCACCCGTCAGCCTACCCAGCCGTCAGCCTTCCCAACAGTCAGCCTACCCGGACGTCAACCTACCAACAGTTAGCCTACCAGGACGTCAGCCTACCCAACCGTCAGCCTACCTAGCCGTCAGCCCACCCAGCCGTCAGCCCACCCAACCGTCAGCCTACCCAGCCGTCAGCCCACCGGCAACCAGCACCGCCCGATCAACCTCCCCCAGCCGTGATCGACAGTCCCTCAACCAAACATGGCGACCCGCCGGCGGCTGACTCACGCGCCCCTGGCGGCGACTCGGCGCACTAGCCGATGGCCGCGGGCGGGCCGGGTCGAGCTGAGCCACAGTCGCTCCGCGGCCCGTCCAGCCACCTCGTGCGCGCAGCGCCGCAACAGCCGCCGGTGTCCGCTGCCAGCCGCCGCAGTCATGCTGCCAGATCTGAAGGAGTTCGAGGAGGGCGTGCGCGAGGCGGTGGCGCGCTACGACGAGTGGTTCGACCAGCTGGATGGACGCAGACTGGTAATGGGGCGGGGCCGCCGGCATGGACAGGGACTCTTCTAGTGGTTTGACCAGCTTGGTGTGCGAAGAAGGTGGTGGCAAGGGCACGGGCAGCAGTAATGATCATTGTAATGTTGTTAAATTTGCATTTGGAGGCGCTAACAGGATCGCTTCGGAAAATGTTCCAAAATCGCGTTTAATAACGTGATTATGACGTCGCCGCTAATTTCTGTCGCAAATGCTTATTGTTTACTTCGGAAGCAAAATGATGGAAGCGGGGTGCTTTGAGTGCGCCAATATACTATGACTAATGATGTAAAATTTGAACGGAAAAAAATCGAATCTAACCTAACCATTGTTGCCCTCAATTCGTTTCAAATATGGGCAACAAAAATCGAGAGTAACCTGACCTATTTACCCTTGTTTTTTTGTAAAAATAAAAATAAAAGAGATGGAAAGTTTAAAATTCCATGAACAAAAAAAAGCTAGCACACCCGAACCTAACGTCCTTCAGAAAATAATTTCAGAAATATGAAGAAAGCATAAAATCACCCAAGCTTAGAGAATCTTCGCCCGCGACCAATCGGCGTGAGAGATTGGCGACGCTACATGACAAATGTCGATATGTTTTAAAACCAATAACCAACCAATAACCAACCCTAGCTTAAAGAAGGAACTGACCTGACCTAATCCAGTCCAGCCGAACTTCCTTTCTCATTTACAGAGGTAAAACGCCTGCTGGCCACGCAGCCTGTAAAACGTAATACGCAGCCCAGTGGCCGCAGCCCAGTGACCGCAGCCCAGTGACTGCAGCCCAGTGACCGCAGCCCAGTGACCGCAGCCCAGTGACCGCAGCCCAATGACCGCAGCTCAGTGGCCGCTGCCAGCTGCCAGCTGCCAGCTGCCAGTCCAGTGGCCGCAGCACGGTGGCCGGGGGCGTCTCACAAATGCAGCACTCTGGTTTCCCGCGGACGGTTACTCTGCGTGATTATCGCAAAAGGCTGTGCTTCTCAGCGAATCAATTAATGATCAGGGCAAACCGTTAATAGTAAAGTGCCGATTTTCATCACCGCTTCCAACAGCAATTTTAACAAAATGTGAAAATGCATGGCTGATAGATAATATGATGAATATCAAAGCCAAGCGTAAAGTCCCAGATTATGCAAATGTATGATTAAGGGATCTTTCAGTGCGACGGAACCGGAAATATAACCAGAGACCGGCTTCTAGTTGAGCGTCTAGTGATGATTCTCCTTGGCGAGTTTCTGTAAGATTTCCACGCTGAAACCTTGTAATTCACTGAATAGTGTTAATGTTTTGAATCGAACCAACCTTAGCAGTCGGCAATCTTCTAAGCCTGAGGCAAAGGCTAGATGAGAATAATCGCTACTGGAGTCAGGATTGTCACAGCAGAACATGACTCAAAGTCGGGTCGTGGTGGGTGAGACCTCGGAGGCGACAAGATTAAGGTCGTTGAGGTCAGTGGTCGTGACATTGTAACCGGCGGATGTTCTTGGGTCTCGCTGTCGAACGCGCATTTCTTGTATCCGGTCGAGGCCTGAGCAAAAGATTCCTATCGGATTGTTCGGCCTAATTTCCGTTTTCTATGTTTGCACAATGATCACGAAATGTGTCCGCTATCATGAAGTCTGAACTGAGACCACAAGAGCCTGGTTACATTTTGGGTTCCTTGTTTAATGTTGGGGTGGATTCGATTTTAATTTTATCTCAGTGTGACCTTCATAAATTACTTATTCCGAAGTTCCTAGTCACCACTGCTGCGTTTAGGTGCGTAGTATAGCAAAGTATTTGTTTGTAGTTGTATGTGTCAGAATCTAAAAGACGTCTTATATCCATGTAATATTTCCACCGTTTGAAAGGTTTAATCTTGAATCATGATAAGTATGGTCCAGTCGATGTTTTTTTCGAACCGTACAAATGGTATCTCTGGTCTTCATTACGGGCGAGCAAGCAGTGCGTTTACGAAATCAGTGTGATCTATAACCTGCAGATGGAGGTGAATTTTGGCGTCAAATCTATAATGCTTCGAATGTGACAGTCACACGACACGCGCTGTATTGCTCCTTGTATCACGCTGGGAACTATTGACATTTTACGTTGCGTCCGAATTACAAAACTGCCAAAAACAATGAGGAAATTAAATTCCGGCGTGTAGCTATTTTGAGATGCTCTGCGTGACCAAAATTTAACCAGAAAAAGGCGGTGGATATTGCGTTTGGCATGCATATTGTGGAGCATATTGTGGAGCATATTGTGGAGCATATTGTGGAGCATATTGTGGAGCATATTGTGGAGCATATTGTGGAGCATATTGTGGAGCATATTGTGGAGCATATTGTGGAGCATATTGTGGAGCATATTGTGGAGCATATTGTGGAGCATATTGTGGAGCATATTGTGGAGCATATTGTGGAGCATATTGTGGAGCATATTGTGGAGCATATTGTGGAGCATATTGTGGAGCATATTGTGGAGCATATTGTGGAGCATATTGTGGAGCATATTGTGGAGCATATTGTGGAGCATATTGTGGAGCATATTGTGGAGCATATTGTGGAGCATATTGTGGAGCATATTGTGGAGCATATTGTGGAGCATATTGTGGAGCATATTGTGGAGCATATTGTGGAGCATATTGTGGAGCATATTGTGGAGCATATTGTGGAGCATATTGTGGAGCATATTGTGGAGCATATTGTGGAGCATATTGTGGAGCATATTGTGGAGCATATTGTGGAGCATATTGTGGAGCATATTGTGGAGCATATTGTGGAGCATATTGTGGAGCATATTGTGGAGCATATTGTGGAGCATATTGTGGAGCATATTGTGGAGCATATTGTGGAGCATATTGTGGAGCATATTGTGGAGCATATTGTGGAGCATATTGTGGAGCATATTGTGGAGCATATTGTGGAGCATATTGTGGAGCATATTGTGGAGCATATTGTGGAGCATATTGTGGAGCATATTGTGGAGCATATTGTGGAGCATATTGTGGAGCATATTGTGGAGCATATTGTGGAGCATATTGTGGAGCATATTGTGGAGCATATTGTGGAGCATATTGTGGAGCATATTGTGGAGCATATTGTGGAGCATATTGTGGAGCATATTGTGGAGCATATTGTGGAGCATATTGTGGAGCATATTGTGGAGCATATTGTGGAGCATATTGTGGAGCATATTGTGGAGCATATTGTGGAGCATATTGTGGAGCATATTGTGGAGCATATTGTGGAGCATATTGTGGAGCATATTGTGGAGCATATTGTGGAGCATATTGTGGAGCATATTGTGGAGCATATTGTGGAGCATATTGTGGAGCATATTGTGGAGCATATTGTGGAGCATATTGTGGAGCATATTGTGGAGCATATTGTGGAGCATATTGTGGAGCATATTGTGGAGCATATTGTGGAGCATATTGTGGAGCATATTGTGGAGCATATTGTGGAGCATATTGTGGAGCATATTGTGGAGCATACTGTGGAGCATATTGTGGAGCATATTGTGGAGCATATTGTGGAGCATATTGTGGAGCATATTGTGGAGCATATTGTGGAGCATATTGTGGAGCATATTGTGGAGCATATTGTGGAGCATATTGTGGAGCATACTGTGGAGCATATTGTGACGGAAAAGTTACCTACAGAACGTCCGGATGTCGGCCACCGCGATAGCGATTTTCTCTCAGCATGCTACCAAAATCCCTGACGAACTGAGGTTCTTGTTTCGCATCTGTGCCACAGCCTTCTTCGAATTGTGGTAGAAATTCTTCTGCTCAGATACTTTGGATTGCGCGCTAAAAGAACAACGAAAAGCAATAAATATGTACATATAGAGTCTGCTCGCGAAAGCCGTATATATCCAGGTCTGAAAGAACGGCTCTGTGATGAATTTTGTTACCTAGAACATTGAGATATTCAGAAAACTGTCATCCCTTGTTTCTCCTCAAGAAAAGAAGAAGAGACAAGGATGTTGCCTGACAATAGTATATCACAAATACATGCCTTTCCTTGAACTAGAACGCAGGTAGTTATGTCTAATGATTTGCAAATGCGTACCTCTGTCGGATTTTGATTTCATTTGATTATCTCTCCATGGATTTTGTTTTTTAGAGCGACAAATATCGTTATAATCTAATTTAATGGAAGGAGACTAAGGTTGCATCTCATATTATGGAACTTCCCTTCGCTTCTGCCCTATTTTTGGCAACATTTAAAATGCTGTGCCGCTAAAGTGGACATAATTAACATACGCGCCTCATTAAAAGAGAACTTCGTTCTTCTCCTGTATGATTGGAACGAAATGCTCTCCAACTGTAGGAGTTCGAAATGAGTCTCAGAAGTGTGATGAGTCTTCTGCCCTGCGTGCATATCGCTACTGTCAAGCTTTGTTCGCGTGAAGCATACGCTGCCATCTTTTGAGCTTCTTTTGCCAACTGCGTCTTGATATTACGTGGCGTTCAGTAGGTACTCCACCAAGCATTTGAGCGTCAACACCACACTACTTACGATGTGCGACACTCCTTTCGACATTATTTTCACATTTACTTTCGTGCAATTTATCAGATATTCTTCAACGAATTTGCCAATCTGCACAACTTGCACAATTTTCTTTCTGAAATGTTCCAATTTCGAGCGACTGTCTTAATGATGTGCTCGTTTTGCTTCACTCATTCCGAATTATAGAGCGGTTTAGTTGGTATTCGATCTCGATCTTGTGCTCATGTGTGTCTGAGTTATCCCGAACCAACTTACGTCACTGATCCACTGACGCCACTGATGTCGCTGGCCCACTGACGTTGCTGAACCACTGACGTTACTGACCTACTGACGTTACTGATGTCGCTGGCCCACCAGTGTTACTGACCCACTGACGTTACTGACCCACTGACGTTACTGACCAACTGACGTTACTGACCCACTGACGTTACTGACCCACTGACGTTACTGATGTCGCTGGCCCACCAGTGTTACTGACCCACTGACGTTACTGATGCCGCTGGCCCACCGACGTTACTGACCCACTGACGTTACTGACCCACTGATGTTACTGATGTCGCTGGCCCACTGATGTTACTGATGTCGCTGGCCCACTGACGTTACTGATGTCGCTGGCCCACTGATGTCGCTGGCCCACTGATGTTACTGATGTCGCTGGCCCACTGATGTCGCTGGCCCACTGACGTTACTGACCCACTGATGTTACTGATGTCGCTGGCCCACTGATGTCGCCCACTGACGTTACTGACCCACTGATGTTACTGATGTCGCTGGCCCACTGATGTCGTGTGACAGAATCTGACTGCACCTGACTGCACCTGGTCCACCTGATCTAACCTGACTGCGTCTGACCCCACCCGACCCCATCAGACCGCATCTGACCGCACCTGATCCCATCGGACCCCATCTGACCCCGTATGACCGCACCTGACCCCAAATGACCCACCTGACCCCACCTGACCGCGTCTGACCCCACCTGGCCCCATCTGACCCCACCTGACCCCATCTGACCCCACCTGACCCCACTTGACCGCACCTAACCCCACCGGACCGCGTCTGATAGCGTCTGACCTGACTACACCTGACCGCACCTGATCTCATCTGACACCTGACCGCACCTGATCTCATCTGACACCTGACCGCATCTGATCCCATCTGACATCTGACCGCACCTTATCCCATCTGACATCTGACCGCACCTGATCTCATCTGACACCTGACCGCACCTGATCCCATCTGACACCTGACCGCACCTGATCCCATCTGACACCTGACCGCACCTGATCCCATCTGACACCTGACCGCACCTGATCCCATCTGACACCTGACCGCGTCTGATCCGTTGCGACCCGACAGAAGTTGGAGAAGGTAAACTGCCCGGTGACCCCACTTGACCTCCGCTGACCCCGTGTGACCCGACAGAAACTGGAGGAGGAGGCGGCCTCCGCCACCGCCAAGCTCGAGACGGAGACGAGGCAGCGAAAGGCGGCTGAGGATGCCAACATCAAGCTGCTGGAGGAGAAGAACGCGCTGGTGTCCCGACTGGAGTCCGAGCGAGGCTCGATGGGTGACGAGCTCGCCAAACAGCACAAACTGGAGACGCAGAAGGCCGACCTCCTGACACAGCTGAACGTGAGTAGAGCATAGTGGTTAGTTTTGGGGCTTTGGGTCTCCTCGACTGTTAGCAGGGTAGAGTATAACGGGATATAATAGAGTAGAGAGAGAATATAATGGAGTAACGGACAGAATATAAGTGCGTAGAGTAGAGTGGAGTAGAGTGGAACAGCGTGGAGCAGAGTAGAACAGAGTGGAGCAGAGTGGAGTAGATTGGAGTAGAGTAGAGATTAGATTGGGAAACGGAGCGTATGTAAAGGTTAAATAGAAGAGATGGTGTTTAAGGTGCATATGGGTTTGCCGGAGAAGAGAAGCGTAGAGTAGAGAACGGAAGGGTAGAGTATGATCTAGCAGAACAGAGCGGCGCAGAACTGAGTTGACTAAATGGGTGTTTGGTAGAGTGTGGCATAGTATATTAGCTGACTGTGGGCTGCTAACGTATTGCGGCGCAAATGAAAGTAGTTACAGTAAGATTGTGCCACATATTATTTTACTGTCTACTTCTGAGCATGTAGTGGTGATGTAACCAAAGAGTTGGGCGGTTCAGCTATTTCTCACATTGTCTGATGGTAGCTGTTTTCCGGCCAGTCCTGTACGCTACTTTTCATTAGCATGTGCAGAAGCGCAGCCAAGATTTTCTCAAAGGGCCTGATAAAAAGACAAATGAAAAGAAACAGAGATCGCTTTTGGCATGCGAAAATGTCTGGTATTGCGCGGTGAAAATTCTAAATTTATTCCGTAATCTAGTGCATCTTTCGTCACTAAGAGGGAAATCCCAGCCTCGGCTACGCCTCCAAAAGCGTTCCACGTCAGCTGAACACGCAGCCCGCCCACCGCCAGCGTGTGTCAACCGGCTGATGCCCAGCCGGTACAGTAACAGGGCGACAGTGGCGCCGCCGCCGACACTCGCCGGCACACGTGTCGGCGGACCCGCGCTTGTGCAGGTCGTGGACAGGTGTCGCCACCGTCACAGCCGCCGGCGGCGCTGCCAAGCGGCCCCTCCCGCCGCCGCTGCCGCCGCTGCCACTGTGTGGCCGTTCATCTTGGTCGCCGTGTTTGAAGTCGCGCCCAGTCGGTGTAAACAGGCCGACGCGGCGGTCCGGCGCCACCGACTCCCGACGGTCGCGCCGGCTGGCAACAGAGACGGAGCGCGAGCAATAAATCACGGCTAAAGACCGGTGACCGCCACGCGCGCAGCTCACATCACGTCAGCACACTGCACGACACGTGTCCCCACGTGTGACGTCATTGAAGTATTGGCCGGCAGGTGCACGATGCACTCGTTGCGCGCCGCCTGCAAGGCAATTCGCTCGTCGTCGGCTGATTTACGGCGCAGCGAGGCGTTCTCCGTGTCGACGGTTTCGCGCGCAAATTGCCGGCGTGGCGCGAAGCGCAGCAAACTTCACACAGCTGAAAATGCGGCTGTGGTCCAGTGGCGCCCACCTCCCTCCACTGGTGGCAGTGGCCGCGTGGCGCCCACCTCCGGCGACCGGTGGCAGTGGCTGCGTGGCGCCCACCTCCCTCCACTGGTGGCACTGGCGCCCACCTCCGGCCACTGGTGGCAGTGGCCGCGTGGCGCCCACCTCCGTCCACTGGTGGCAGTGGCGCCCATCTCCCTCCACTGGTGCCAGTGGCCGCGTGGCGCCCACCTCCGGCGACTGACGCCGCCCGAGGGCGTGACTCCGACACACGATCTGTGACGTCAGCTGGGCGGCTGCCGGTGCCGCAACACTGCCGTGTCAGTACAGACGAGAGCCGTCGTCTACAAATAGCCGGCGGCAGCGGCTGAGTCACTGCTCCAGCCGGCGGCTATTTCCGGCGGCAATGCCCCGCGCCTCGGTGCTCCAGTTTCGCGCCGGCCGCCGAGCTCCTGCCGCCGGGTGGTTCACACGAGCGGGTGTACCTTCCCTGGCCAGAGCAGCCGTACCTTCCCCGTCTCACCAGAGTAGCCGCACCTTCCCTGGCCAGAGCAGCCGTACCTTCCCCGTCTCACCAGAGCAGCCGTACCTTCCCCGTCTCACCAGAGCAGCCGTACCTTCCCCGTCTCACCCGAGCAGCCGTACCTTCCCGTCTCACCAGAGTAGCCGTACCTTCCCCGTCTCACCAGAGCAGCCGTACCTTCCCCGTCTCACCAGAGTAGCCGTACCTTCCCCGTCTCACCAGAGCAGCCGTACCTTCCCCGTCTCACCAGAGTAGCCGTACCTTCCCCATCTCTGGGCGCTGTATGACCGAAGCAGTCGAAGCGCCCCTAAGCCCAAATAACTAACTAACCTTCCCCATCTCACCAGAGCAGCCGTACCTTTCCTGGCCAGAGCAGCCGTGCCTTCCCCGTCTCACCCGAACGGGTGTACCTTCCCTGGCCAGAGCAGCCGTACCTTCCCTGTCTCACCAGAGCAGCCGTACCTTCCCGTCTCACCAGAGTAGCCGTACCTTCCCCGTCTCACCAGAGCAGCCGTACCTTCCCGTCTCACCAGAGCAGCCGTACCTTCCCCGTCTCACCCGAGCAGCCGTACCTTCCCCATCTCACCAGAGTAGCCGTACCTTCCCCGTCTCACCAGAGCAGCCGTACCTTCCCCATCTCTGGGCGCTGTATGACCGAAGCAGTCGAAGCGCCCCTAAGCCCAAATAACTGACTAACCTTCCCCATCTCACCAGAGCAGCCGTACCTTCCCTGGCCAGAGCAGCCGTGCCTTCCCCGTCTCACCCGAGCGGGTGTACCTTCCCTGGCCAGAGCAGCCGTACCTTCCCCGTCTCACCAGAGCAGCCGTACCTTCCTCCGTCTCACCAGAGCAGCCGTACCTTCCCGTCTCACCAGAGCAGCCGTACCTTCCCCGTCTCACCAGAGCAGCCGTACCTTCCCCGTCTCACCAGAGTAGCCGTACCTTCCCCGTCTCACCAGAGCAGCCGTACCTTCCCCATCTCTGGGCGCTGTATGACCGAAGCAGTCGAAGCGCCCCTAAGCCCAAATAACTAACTAACCTTCCCCATCTCACCAGAGCAGCCGTACCTTCCCTGGCCAGAGCAGCCGTGCCTTCCCCGTCTCACCCGAGCGGGTGTACCTTCCCTGGCCAGAGCAGCCGTACCTTCCCCGTCTCACCAGAGCAGCCGTACCTTCCCGTCTCACCAGAGTAGCCGTACCTTCCCCGTCTCACCAGAGCAGCCGTACCTTCCCGTCTCACCAGAGCAGCCGTACCTTCCCCGTCTCACCAGAGCAGCCGTACCTTCCCCGTCTCACCAGAGCAGCCGTACCTTCCCGTCTCACCAGAGTAGCCGTACCTTCCCCGTCTCACCAGAGCAGCCGTACCTTCCCCGTCTCACCGGAGCGGGTGTACCTTCTTTGGCCAGAGCAGCCGTACCTTCCCCGTCTCACCAGAGCAGTCGTACCTTCCCTGGCCAGAGGAGCCGTACCTTCCCCGTCTCACCAGAGCAGCCGTACCTTCCTCGTCTCACCAGAGCAGCCGTACCTTCCCCGGCCGCACCTTGCTCAGCCGGCTCGTATTCCGCCAGTGCCGCTGCCGTCTGGTTTCGACCGCCGCTGTTGGCACCGGTCACTCTCCGGCCAACACACACCCCGAGAGCGCTGCGGTGTTCGTGCTCCCGACCGACACCACTGCCGCACACAGGCGCAGGCGCAGGCGCAGGCGCAGGCGCAGGCGCAGGCGCAGGCGCAGGCGCAGGCGCAGATGGACACGCCACAGCCTGCTTCGCGAAAACGAAATGAAGCCTGATTAGCTAGCTGCGTTCAACCGATGCAATACTTGCTAATAGGGCTTCAGATTAATCCATGTGAATAGTTCTGGGGCATCTCGGGGAGTCCTACCCACGACCCTCCTTCCACCGAGCAGCTGGGACCAATAGTGAGACAGCCGGACGGACCTGAAGGGATGTGTTTATGCAGCGGCCTCCCGGCGTTTTTGGGGCGTGACGCGCACCAATGACGGATTGCCCGCGCAAAATGTCGCGATTAGTAATGGGCTGCTGTCATCGTAAAAGTAATATGCTGTGGGAGCTTCCGTGGGGGACAGATTCATCACACATGACATAGCATACGATATGCTACCGCCTACTGACAGACAATAATTAGTTGTTGGCGGACATTGTGACACATTGCTACGGCGGCGTTCGTCAACAAAATTATTCAATTATTCAGCTCGACGTGATGATGACATTTGGTTACTCGAATAATAACGTAATATCCCAACTGAGCTCCTGCATCTTCACCTTCTCAGGGATTTGATGATCTTCTGACTGGGCGCTTCCGATATTCGCTTGTCTTGTTGAACACAAATTCACTAACTCAAATTTAAATAATTTTTGTTTTAAATCCGGTAGTTTGATCGGCGTTTTCAACGTGCCATACTTGCAACGCCCGACACTGAGCTGCCATACTTGTAACGCCCAACACTGAGCTGTCATATTTGTAACGCCCAACACTGAGCTGCCATACTTGTAACGCCCAACACTGAGCTGCCATATTTGTAACGCCCGACACTGAGCTGCCATACTTGTAACGCCCAACACTGAGCTGCCATACTTGTAACGCCCAACACCGAGCTGCCATATTTGTAACGCCCAACACTGAGCTGCCATATGTGTAGCGCAACGACAACGAGCTCGCCTCTGATGGCGTCGACGAAATGTGGTTGAAATACAAATTGGCAACGTTCCTGGGTCACAACCGTCAGGTCTCTGGATCAAAGCTCGTTGGACGCTTGATGTCCCTGCTTCTCTGCAGTTTATCTTGGCACGAGGGAATGGCGACGCTGCATGGTACACACATACTCACGTGACTAAAGCAGTCGATGCGCCCTTAAGCCCAAATATCCAAACGTGCAGTAAAGGATCCTGAAGAGAATCCTCGGACTTTCAAAGGCGTTCACCAATCTCTCCCGATCTTTAATGAATTCTTGGCGCATCTCATGACCTCTGGTGCTGAAGCTGCGCTCAAATAAACCACGTCAATCAACGTAGCCTCTGATCACCCCGGGATACTTCTCTACTGACCTCGGCTGATCTATGTTTAACCTCTGTTGACCGCTGTTGACCTCGGTTGACCTCTTTTAGCCTCTGTCAACCTATATTGATCTATGTTGACCTATGTTGACCTATGTTGACCTATGTTGACCTATATTGGTCTATATCCATCTATATTGTCCTCTGTTGAACCCTGTTGACCTATATTAACCCCTGTTGACCTCTACTGAACTCTGTCAACCTCCGTTGACCTCTGTTGATCTCTGTGAACTATGTTGACCTCGATTGACCTCGATTACCCTCAGTTGACCTCGGTTGACATAGTTTGACCTCGGTTGACCTTTGTTGACCTCTTGGCGCAGGAGGCCCAGGAGCGGCTGGCGGCGGAGGAGACGGCTCGCCAGGCTCTGACCGGGGATAAGCGTAAGGCTGACCAGGAGGTGTCCGGCATCAAGAAGGAACTGGAGGACATGCAGGTACGGCTCAGATCTCAGAGGGACGACGCTGGCTGGCGGTGAGATGGTGCATTTTCGGTGGTGTCTTGGTGGTGTGGACATTCCAATAGTAGATCAATTGAGAAGTACTTGAGAGAAGCAGAATCTTGAAATTGAAAGAAGCAAATTGAAGAGAAGCAGCCTTGAGAATGGATTTCAATGCCAAATACAGTGAACATCATATCACGCCATTTCCAATATCGTCTGGTCCCAAACCTACGGCTGAAGTGTGAAACCATTTGCATACACGTTTCTTCGAATTGCCCGTCGTGAAAGTAACGAAGCAATGCTATAATGAAGCGCCGCTCGTGTCTTAGATGCTTAGCATCCATCATTAGCTGGTGACCGCTATCCTTCACGTCTGACCTCTGACCTCTGGCTTGTGATCTCTGACCTTTGTTTACAGGCCGCCGCCAAGAAGCTCGACTCTGAGAAGACCTCCCGGGACCACAACATCCGCACCCTCAACGACCAAATCTCGCAGCAAGATGACGTCATCAACAAGTTGAACCGTGAGAAGAAACGCCTGCAGGTAGGCACCTCTACCCGAACCTTGACATTGTCTAGCCCTCGCTATGGAGTGCGGTGGTCACGTCTATGAAAGCCGAAATGTTGTACACTGTTTTCAGTCTGAACCATGGTTCAGTTAGCAATAGAATCAAGTGCATGTTCCCATGATAGTGACAATTTGCTTCAGCATAAAACTGTAACCTCGCGAGGTGCAAACGTGGGAATGAAGTGAAATTAAGCCGAAGATACACGCGACGAAAAGTATTCTATTTCCGTGCATTTGGCTCCTTTTTACAAATGAGCACTCAAATAAAAATATATACCGATGGTATCTGCACTAAGAGAGTAGAAGCGTCTGAAGTAGTAGGGATTATTACTTGATAGTTATCGTATTTCTCTCCCTTGAGATTTTCTTGCACCCAGGATAGTTAGAAGGGCTGTAAAACGTAGTGTTAGGATTCACCCTTGCCACGTCGGCGGTTCACAATACAAAAACCGACTCCGGGTTGAAGTTCATCATGCCATGACGACCGCATCATCATCCATCACCGTCATCACCAAAGGTCTGCTTCGTCGCCCGCAGGAGAACCAGCAGAAGACCACTGAGGACTTCGGCACCCAGGAGGACAAAGTGGGCCACCTGAACAAGGTGAAGGCCAAGCTGGAGCAGACGTTGGACGAGCTGGAGGACTCGCTGGAGCGTGAGAAGAGGACCAGGGCCGAGATGGACAAGGCCAAGAGGAAGGTGGAGGGAGACCTCAAGCTCACACAGGAGGCCGTGTCTGATCTGGAGAAGAACAAGCGAGAGCTCGAGCAGACCATCCTGCGCAAGGACCGTGAGATCAGCCAGCTGAGCTGTAAGTGGTGGTTCTGGCACATGGTGCGTCACTTGTTTACTTTGGCGAGATGATTTGCTGTGTTGGCCAGGGTCAGTCACTATGATTTGCGAGTTTACGTTAGTGCCGTGTCAAGTCGAAGCAGCCGAGCAGGAGTAGCTAATACTCGAGTTGTTCTGTTTGCTATGCATATGTCAATGGGTCCTGATGCCATCTGGGCTAACGTGAAATACTGAGCTTTTGCAGCCGTACTCGAAGTGTGGCAAGTGTCCGTGACCTCGCTCGACCCGACCAGCTGACCTGTTCTAACTTGGGGGCAGCTAAACTGGAGGAAGAGCAGTCGCTGGTGACCCGCCTGCAGCGGGTCATCAAGGAGCTGCAGGGTCGCATCGAGGAACTGGAGGAGGAGCTGGAGGCCGAGCGGCAGGCGCGCGCCAAGGCCGAGAAACAACGCGCCGACCTGGTGAGAACTGTCAGTGGCGCCATCTGCAGAACTGCTGGTGGCGCCATCTGCAGAACTGCTAGTGGCGCCGCCTGCCGGTGGACCGGTGGGATTCCCATGTCGGGACAGCCGCCCGTACGCTGTGGCTGTAGCATTTGCTGCACCGAAGACGACTATTAGACGACTATTTTTTAATTATGTTGTAATTAATCACCGGACGTTATATTGGAAAGAAGCAACTTCAACGCGTGTCTCACGCCACCGGCTTGAAGCTTTGAGACGACCATTCCTAAGCTGCTGTCTATCTGATAGAGCGAAAGCTATCTGCTGGCCCTGGGCTAGATGCTCTTGTGTCACGTGATTTGGTGTCCAAATAAGCTGCTACCGCATCTCTGGTCACCATTGTGGTCGTCACACTAGATTATGCTTCACGCTGATCATATCTGTTGCTCGATGGTCATCCCACCGAGTAATTTTTCATTACCTGACCTGACCTGACCTGACCTCAGGCCCGGGAGCTGGAAGAGCTGAGCGAGCGCCTGGACGAGGCAGGTGGCGCCACCGCTGCCCAGATCGAGCTCAACAAGAAGCGCGAGACCGAGATTGCGAAACTGCGCCGCGACATCGAGGAGCAGGTACGGTAGCCGGCTCGGCAGCATCGTCTCTTCTTCAGACTATTTCATGGCACACCGCGAATTGTCATTTTAATGATACACCGGCGGAAATCGGCACTGCAGAATGAACTGTGGACTGGAGTCGGCGACCAGGTACTGCGGTACGCACGGCCTTCTGCAAGCGGTGCATATTCGAAAAAGACGCCGACAAACATCGCTGGTGGCTGAGTGGGTTGAATTCAGTACAGCAGTGAAGGGCGAATCTAAGAGTTTTGACTTGGGCTGCTCGCCTTGAGGGGTGAAATTTCCTGTGGGGGCCACTGGATGTAGATTTCGAACGGGGAGGAACTCCGGTAGCCTTTGAGTGGAACCTTTTCTACTCAGATGGATGTCTCGGCTGAATGAGCGAGGTGGCAGGAGTGCACTCGAGCCTCCCTGAATGGGCATCTTTTCCAGTATGGGGTACGCCGCCTTTCCACAGGGATGGCGGCACATACCCCCTGCGCTCCCTGGATCTGCCCGTGACAGCACTTAGCCTACCTTTTCTGGAGCATGCATGACGAGTTATTCGTGTCCTTCATTTAACCAGTACTTCCCTCCTGTGCCTGGATCTATACTTGGCCGGTTCGATGTCAGGGGTCTCCGCTCGGGCAGCTGCGCGCGCCCCGCGACAGAAGGCGCGCCGCTGCCGCCGCCGGCCGGCTCACGTGACGTCGCTGTGACGTCACCGTTTGTGTCGACAGAACATCCAGCAGGAGACCACGCTGTCGGGCCTGCGGCGCAAACACAACGACGCCATCACCGAGATGGCCGAGCAGATCGACCACCTGAGCAAGGCCAAGGCCAAGTGAGTCGCTTAGCCGGCAGCTGCCTCTTCCGCAGGATGTCCGCTCGGCAGTGCGGTCCTGTCATGGGCGCCGCCAGGGCACGCTGGATGGGGGGCACCAGCTGGGAGAGACCAACTCAGTAATCGTTTGAGCTCCTGCACATTCTCAGCTGTGCATACGGCACGATGTGCTTACATTCGGGCTGGTCATCGGAGGGGAGCAGGGAAAGACATTCATCATTCCCACCGGCACGACTATGATGTCATGGGTTTGCGTCAGCTACACCGTCACCGAACGTACAACTTTCTGGTGTTAAATCTGTGGCGACGATCGATAACCACCGATCGTAACAGACTGACTTCGCTTGTGTGGCTGAATTAAGCAAATTAAGCTTGCTAGATCCACCCAATGGAAATAAGCAAGGCGATTACTGCTAATTCTGGAAGGTTGTTTTCTAATTCAATCGAAATTTAACTCTACGATGCAACTGAACCGGGTGTGATAATGAAACTGTGGTTCACGGTACAGCATTTAGCGTCCCCGGAACTTGGGAACCAGTGGGCTGGGAGGTGCGGCGAGGGCGACGAACCACCGGCTCGGTAATGCAGAGCGTAAATCTGAGTCGCAGTAGCAGAGGCAGATCTGGTAGCCGACTCGTGTGTGGATTTGCGCATGGGCAGAGCCGTCGTGACGTAGGCACGAGCTTGGCAACAACTCAGTTCAGTCGCGACCTTACCATGTAACGCGTGAACCATTCAACTGTGCATCTGTCCTGCTGGCCGCCCTTCGCAATTGAACACAATGCTTGTCGTTTGCAGTGCAAGATTGCCATAGCGTGTGAACCCATGCTGCAGTACTCAGTGCCCGCCCCGGCCGACATTGAGGTTGCCGCTGGCATTGAGGATAGATTGTGGTGTGTGATCGATATCAAATCTGAGCGAGCGATGTCAGCGAGATAGCTGTGTAGCCAGTCGTTTGGTTGCTGTGACAGTTGCTGTATCAGCTGTGATAGTTAGTTGTTTGGTTCTGTAGTTCTGCTGTTCGCTACTGGCAATACGTCAGGCTGGCGGGCTCGCGGTAGCGGTAGCGGTAGCGGTAGCGGTATCGGTAGCGGTAGCGGTAGCGGCAGTGGCGGTGTGGCGGCTGCGGCCGGCGCTGCGCTGGCGACAGCCTGGCCGACCGGTACGGCCGCGGCTCACTCGGAGTGCGTGCGGACAGGACCGAGAAGGAGCGACAGGCTTACTCGGCCGAGGCCCACGACGTGCGCATGGCCATTGAGCACGTCAACAATGAGAAGGTACAGCGACCGTCCCACCCACCCCGCCCCGCGTCCGTCAAGCTTGCAGTGGCCCGTCCGTTTCGAAGCCCCGACTGCGAGGCGCGCGAGCACACCGGGAGCGGCCGGGCCGGCAGAGCCTGGACATCGCCGCTCCGGCCGCTCACCTGACCCCCGAGCCCTAGTCACCAGTGGCCCCGTGGTTGTCCGTCACCCCGTGTCGTGACCTCGTGACCCCTGCACGCTCGCCGGCCGGTTGCAGGACGGAGCGCGAGGCCGATTCGCTCGGCAGCGAAGCTCAGGAGCTCCATCTTGCGCTCGATCAGACCAACAACCTGAAGGTAGACGGCGCTGCTGCATAGGTGGCGCCGCCGGTGTATAGGTGGCGCCACTATTATATAGGTGGCGCTGTCTCCGCGACGACAGCGTCCACCTTCACTAACGCTTGCGCTCTTTCAGAACCGCGGCAATATCTTTAGCTGGCATTTGTGCTCTGCCGTTGTGTTTTTTTTTGGCGACCGAAATTTTGGGTTCGCCGTGTTTCAGCCTTTTCTTTCACATTTTATAGCATAGAGAAGCAAACTCAAATGCTGCGAGGCGAAAGCGAGAGCTATCTGGAAGGTCTGGACAGGGTGACACAGATAACGGTAAACTGGTGATGCTACCCCAGGATCGAGCTATTGTTCGGCACTTGCATGAGCTGCCACTTTTAACGCGTGCAATCATCCTCCTCTGTCTGTGGTGATATCGCTGTCACTTTCCAGGATCGCTCGTACAGCCAGCAATGGGCGCACTCCTGCTTAACCACAAGACAGCGTGTTTTTTCTTCAATTTATTAACATGCAGCTGTCTCGAAGTTCTTTACTTCATGGCGCATTAAATTGGATAACATCACTTGGTTGTACTTGTGCATACAATAAATCTGCTCATTTTACTGTGCATTAATACACATTCTTCGTTCTCTCTCACAATGTGAGCCACAGTCGATATGGCATTATGAGTACGCACTGGAACGATGCCTACGTATGCTTCTGTTTAACCGCTTCCAATGACATGCTGTATATTGTGTGATATGCCATGTTCCTTTTAGCGCACGGTCCTAATACTGAGAACTCACAAAATACCACCATAATGGTACAGCTCGTAATCGGGACAGACCTTTGGCGGTGATATTAGTAAATAGTGAGCAGCAGCAGCAGCTAAGGACCCGTCTCGCATTGGAAAAGACATGTAGTGGAGCTTGGTGGGACGGTGTTCAATAGTTCAGAAACCCATTAAGATTGACATATGGCCCGCTGGACCTAACAACTCTCGATGGTAGCCCAATGCCAGATTCGTTTCCAAATTGACAATGTTTCACTCGCGTCACCGTTATTGGTGCAACGTGCAATTGCGGAATGGCTGTCGTTGTGAATACATGTGTACTCCGGCGCAGGCCCGACTGTGCGCCCGTTTTCGTGGATGTCCGACCTTCACTGATGCACTGCTGTCGTCTCTGACCTGACCTGACCTGACCTGACCTGGCCCGGCTAGGCGTCCGAGGAGAAGCAGACCAAGCTTCTGCAGGACCAGCTGGCCACCCTCAGCGGCAAGCTGGACGAGGCTAACCGCACGCTTGGCGACTTCGACACGGCCAAGAAGAAGCTGACCGTTGAGAACACTGACCTCTTGCACCAGGTCAGTGTCCTCTGACCTCCGACCTCCACCATTACTCGCCGAGTCAGTGACCTGCGACGTGTGGTCTACCATCCTGCACATTTGACCGTGACCTTTATCATCATGCGTTACCTCAGCACATTGCTATGGGGGACGAGTAGTCTAGGGGTGAGTTGCCTGTCTCACAATCGAAAGATTGTGGGTTCGAGTCTCACCTGTCGCTACTCTTCGCCCGCGGCCAATCGGCGTGAGGGATTGGGGACACTGTGTGCCTCAACGATCGATGTGTCGTAAAACCAATAACCAATCAACCAACACATTGTTAGAGTCGTGACCTGTTGTCTTACTATATTGCTCCACGGTTTGCATGTACCCCGCCGTTATCCCTCAGAACGAACACCAGACCTCGATGGCCGCATTTGCATCGATACATATATGGCCATGTCGGAAAGGGTCCGTTCATCTTCATGCAGTTTCCCTTTCTCGCCTCCCCCGCAACATGGTCTTGGCAGCTAAATCCTTCTATCTAAGGCTAATCTGCCCCCCCCCAGCCTGACGCCCAAAATGTTCGCAATCCGGACAACCTTGTCTCCTTTCCACCTGAAGCCAGCCTACCCTCATCCTTCCTCCAAACAAACCTGACACAGCGTTGCTAGATTGTAAAGTATGTATTTTCCCCACCTGCGTCTGACGCTGCCATCTCCCGGCAGCTGGAGGAAGCCGAATCTCAGGCGTCGCAGCTGCAGAAGTTGAAGGTGGCGCTGCAGTCGCAGCTGGACGACACCAATCGTCTCTGCGACGAGGAGGCTCGCGAGCGGGTCACCATCCTCGGCAAATACCGCAACCTCGAGCACGACATCGACTCCATGCGCGAGCAGGTGGGTCCAGTGGGCTCTGTGTGAGACCCGGTGGGTCCAGTGGGCTCTGTGTGAGGCCAGGTGAGTCAGGTGTGTCAGGTGGGCTCTGTGTGAGGCCAGGTGAGTCAGGTGGGCTCTGCGCGAGGCCAGGTGAGTCAGGTGGGCTTTGTGTGGGGCCTGGTGAGTCAGGTGGGCTCTGCGCGAGGTCAGGTGAGTCAGGTGGGCTTTGTGTGGGGCGTGGTGAGTCAGGTAGGCTCTGTGTGAGGCCTGGTGAGGTCAGTGGGCTCTGTGTGAGGCCAGGTGAGTCAGGTGGGTCAGGTGGGCTCTGTGTGAGGTCAGGTGGGTCAGGTGGGCTCTGTGCGAGGTCAGGTGAGTCCAGTGGGCTCTGTGCGAGGCCTGGTGAGCAGTGCGGCGTTTGCGTTAGCCCTGGCTAACATAGTTGTTGCGACTGCAGACACTCCAGTAAAATCGACCTTATTGCCACCACAATGTAAATCGCTGATATTGTCATTATTCACCCTATGTCATAAGTTTTAATTTTTATTCGTCAAGTCCAATCACGCTTTGCTCAATGGACCATCTGGGTATGTTTTCCGTGGGAGGCTATAGTGGACCTCCCAGATTCGGAGATCTTGGAGCGCTGGTGAGCCACCAATTCCCTCTCCGTCCGTCCCGCAGTCCCGCGCTACCACAGGTGGTTCGTGATGGTAACGCCGGTGTTGGCGCTTTAATGGCCCCTCCGCTCCTCACCCCATCTCCTCTCCATGTTGTGTTCGCAGTCCCAGCACCAAATCCCGTCGGCTTGAGATGATCTCATCAGTGACATCCGACATTGAAAATGCAAACCATGCTTGTTTGGCAATTACAATCACAGCCATTGGTTCCTGTCGGCCATATTTCGTCGTGATTGATCGTCAATTATGATGCCACCATAACAATTGTCGGGAATAACAGTGCGATGTGATTGGTCGGCGTCTGACCTGCGACGCCCTGATTGGCCGACAGGTGGACGAGGAGGCGGAGCTGAAGTCCGACTTGGCGCGCCAGGTGGCCAAGTCTGCGGCCGAGGCCCAGCTGTGGCGCCAGAAATACGAGCAGGAGGGCATCGCCAGGTAACGTGCGCACCCACCTCGTGATCTAACCAGGGCATGAGCGAGGCCACCAGGACCCGCCAGAACC
Source organism: Imbricaverruca yamaguchii (assembly GCA_034440575.1). NCBI lineage: Eukaryota > Metazoa > Arthropoda > Thecostraca > Neoverrucidae > Imbricaverruca > Imbricaverruca yamaguchii. The sequence continues at coordinate 259,626 of JAOTOL010001368.1, read as the reverse complement.
CCCGGGGCCTCTGACCGGGTCAGAAGGGTCTACCGCGGGCTCTCCTCGGCACGAGCCAGTCACCATACCACACTTCGCTCTCCACACCAGTCACCACACTCCGCTCTCCACACCAGTCACCACACTCCGCTCTCCACACCAGTCACCACACTCCGCTCTCCACACCAGTCACCACACCCCGCTCTCCACACCAGTCACCACACTCCGCTCTCATACCACACATCATCAGCTGGAGATAAGATCAAATGATTCATGGCGGCCTTATTAAATCAATAAAGATGTTCATGCAAAATGGAGCATCACGTACATGGACTTGTGTGCTCTTGAACACAGATAAAGGTGGTGACGACATGAGTTAGGAAAGGACCGGCCACGATAATTGTAAGTTAGGTTCCGATGAACTTGAATTGTAAGATCGAGTGGTGCGGTCAAGGTATGCCGAGAAAATGGCTGCGTAGTATATGGTCTTGGTGTTAATTTCTCATCAACAAAATTCGGATGAAGTATATTTATGTTTTTAAAACATTGCAGATCGTTCCTAACCTTCCCAGGTGTGTGACGGCCGATCTGTAGGGTCGGTGTCTGGTAAGTATGTCTCGTCTGAAAATAGCCCTGACGTCTCGAGTACGACTTGTATTCCCGAATGGTCCCCGTATAGCCCACGGTATCCCGGTATGTCCGGTATCACATGCGATTATTGACTGGTGCAAAAATTTGGAGGAGCAGAACCGGACGTTGGCGGTGTTCTGTAGCTCGTGCGTGTGTCGACAGGCCCGGACGTTGGCGGTGTTCTGTAGCTCGTGCGTGTGTCGACAGGGCCGGATGTTGGTGGTGTTCTGTAGCTCGTGCGTGTGTCGACAGGGCCGGACGTTGGCGGTGTTCTGTAGCTCGTGCGTGTGTCGACAGGGCCGGACGTTGGCGGTGTTCTGTAGCTCGTGCGTGTGTCGACAGGCCCGGACGTTGGCGGTGTTCTGTAGCTCGTGCGTGTGTCGACAGGCCCGGACGTTGGTGGTGTTCTGTAGCTCGTGCGTGTGTCGACAGGCCCGGACGTTGGCGGTGTTCTGTAGCTCGTGCGTGTGTCGACAGGCCCGGACGTCGGCGGTGTTCTGTAGCTCGTGCGTGTGTCGACAGGGCCGGACGTTGGCGGTGTTCTGTAGCTCGTGCGTGTGTCGACAGGCCCGGACGTTGGCGGTGTTCTGTAGCTCGTGCGTGTGTCGACAGGGCCGGACGTTGGCGGTGTTCTGTAGCTCGTGCGTGTGTCGACAGGGCCGGACGTTGGTGGTGTTCTGTAGCTCGTGCGTGTGTCGACAGGGCCGGACGTTGGCGGTGTTCTGTAGCTCGTGCGTGTGTCGACAGGCCCGGACGTTGGCGGTGTTCTGTAGCTCGTGCGTGTGTCGACAGGCCCGGACGTTGGCGGTGTTCTGTAGCTCGTGCGTGTGTCGACAGGCCCGGACGTTGGTGGTGTTCTGTAGCTCGTGCGTGTGTCGACAGGGCCGGACGTTGGCGGTGTTCTGTAGCTCGTGCGTGTGTCGACAGGCCCGGACGTTGGCGGTGTTCTGTAGCTCGTGCGTGTGTCGACAGGCCCGGACGTTGGCGGTGTTCTGTAGCTCGTGCGTGTGTCGACAGGCCCGGACGTTGGCGGTGTTCTGTAGCTCGTGCGTGTGTCGACAGGCCCGGACGTTGGCGGTGTTCTGTAGCTCGTGCGTGTGTCGACAGGCCCGGACGTTGGCGGTGTTCTGTAGCTCGTGCGTGTGTCGACAGGCCCGGACGTTGGCGGTGTTCTGTAGCTCGTGCGTGTGTCGACAGGCCCGGACGTTGGCGGTGTTCTGTAGCTCGTGCGTGTGTCGACAGGGCCGGACGTTGGTGGTGTTCTGTAGCTCGTGCGTGTGTCGACAGGGCAGGACCTCGGCGGTGTTCTGTAGCTCGTGCGTGTGTCGACAGGCCCGGACGTTGGTGGTGTTCTGTAGCTCGTGCGTGTGTCGACAGGGCCGGACGTTGGTGGTGTTCTGTAGCTCGTGCGTGTGCGACAGGGCCGGACGTTGGCGGTGTTCTGTAGCTCGTGCGTGTGTCGACAGGGCCGGACCTTGGCGGTGTTCTGTAGCTCGTGCGTGTGTCGACAGGCCCGGACGTTGGCGGTGTTCTGTAGCTCGTGCGTGTGTCGACAGGGCCGGACGTTGGTGGTGTTCTGTAGCTCGTGCGTGTGTCGACAGGGCCGGACGTTGGTGGTGTTCTGTAGCTCGTGCGTGTGTCGACAGGGCCGGACGTTGGCGGTGTTCTGTAGCTCGTGCGTGTGTCGACAGGCCCGGACGTTGGCGGTGTTCTGTAGCTCGTGCGTGTGTCGACAGGCCCGGACGTTGGCGGTGTTCTGTAGCTCGTGCGTGTGTCGACAGGGCCGGACGTTGGTGGTGTTCTGTAGCTCGTGCGTGTGTCGACAGGGCCGGACGTTGGTGGTGTTCTGTAGCTCGTGCGTGTGTCGACAGGCCCGGACGTTGGTGGTGTTCTGTAGCTCGTGCGTGTGTCGACAGGGCCGGACGTTGGCGGTGTTCTGTAGCTCGTGCGTGTGTCGACAGGGCCGGACGTTGGTGGTGTTCTGTAGCTCGTGCGTGTGTCGACAGGGCCGGACGTTGGTGGTGTTCTGTAGCTCGTGCGTGTGTCGACAGGGCCGAGGAGTTGGAGGAGCAGCGCCGGAAGTTGGCGGTGAGACTGCAGGAGGCCACTGAGCAGCTGGAGGTGCTCAACCAGAAGAACATGAGTCTGGAGAAGATCAAGACGCGCCTGACGAGCGATATTGACGAGATGCACGTGGAGGTGGAGCGCGCCCAGCAGCTGGCCACCGCCATGGAGAAGAGGGCCAAGGGCTTCGACAAGATCATCGCCGAGTGGAAGATGAAGGTAGGCGATGGAGACGAATGACTTTGTGCTTAGGGCGCATCAACCATTTGATCATTTGGGACCATGGCAAGAACGAGAGCTGGTAAAGGGCACAAAGTGAGATATGAGCGAGCGGTTGGTTGCAGGTTGTCACGTGTCACTTTGTTCACACGTGATCGTCATATTCCAGTAATCATCTGTTTTGTAATGATAGTTCTGCGGGTTATTTAAGTTCATAACGACACTGTAGTTTCTGTATCAGTAACGAGGAATAATTTGGGATATGGCTCTCACCGCATGTGCATATATATGGACCGACAACTGTGACTCTGCCAGTTATATAAGCTGCCACCTGGTCGCCATTTCGTGTACTCCAGCAACGACGGTCCGCTACTTTATCGGAATGTTGGATTCACCTTGCAGACCTTCCAACTAGTACAATTAATCGTGTAAATCCGCTATGAAAATGTTGCAAGTATATAAGATTATTAGGCATTCATTTGGAATTGTGTTTTCTATCATCAGGACCCTCCCCCTCCCCAAAGTCAAAACCTGCCTGTAACCATTGCCATCTATCTATCGACCCCGGAAGATGCAGTTCCCATCCGTTCCGCCAGGTGGATGACGTGGCCGCCGAGCTGGATGCATCTCAGCGCGACTGCCGCAACTACAGCACCGAATTGTACCGCGTGCGCGGCTCGTACGAGGAGGGCATCGAGCAGCTGGACGCTGTGCGGCGTGAGAACAAGAACCTTGCTGACGAGGTCAAGGTAGGTCAAGCTCTCGCCAGCTGGTTTGTAGACGAAGCAATGTTCCAGCTGAGGTAGGGGGCTAGTGATGCTAAATATCCATTCATGCAATGGTGAATTCGAACTTGCTGTCGAACAAAATAGATGCCAATATCGAATATGTTGCTCACAATACTGTATTTCATGTGTGCAAAATCATGAAAATCCTGGAACCTGATCGTGAACCGGAAACATACGATTGGACTCGGGTAAGAAGTTGTGGCCAGTTCACCACTAGCATACGTAAATTGTATCCTGCATCGCTAGCACTGAGCTGGCATAACTTGACTCGGCGTGATCTCGCGCGACTTCATCAGAGCAAATTACCAGGACCTGCTTGAACAGATCGGTGGTGTTATCAGCTGACCTGACACGACCTGCCCCGACGTCGACAGGACCTGATGGACCAGATCAGCGAGGGCGGCCGCAACCTGGCCGAGGTGGAGAAGCTGCGCAAGCGGGTGGAGCAGGAGAAGGAGGAGCTGCAGTCGGCGCTGGAGGAGGCCGAGTCGGCGCTGGAGCAGGAGGAGAACAAAGTGCTGCGCGGCCAGTTGGAACTCAACCAAGCGCGACAGGAGATCGAACGACGCATCCAAGAGAAGGAGGAGGAGTTCGAGATCACACGGTCAGTGGCAGGAGCCCGACGTCAGGTCATGCCTACCTGTGTCGGACACCAATTGGAGATAGCTTGGTAAATGTGATGAGTCTTCTATGGCACCCAGGCTCCGGGTTGAGGAGCTGCTACTCTGGCGCTGCATAGCATTTGGACGATATCATCCGTGGACCGTTACCATTAATCATGATCTCTGCTGTGCTGTGCGGGCCCATCGCCTCTTGAATAACTCATGGGAGTAAGTCAGAGATACTCGACATCTAAGCTATCTATGGAAGCTATCTATGTCTGATGCTTCTTATCAGAAACTTTGTGACACTCCCTGAGGAGCAGAGGATCAATTTTCCATTGGAAACTGCGAAAGAAATTGAACCATGTCCCAGCAGGAGCTCGCCAGTTTTTAGGCTGGCGGGTACCCAGTCAGTTCCCCATGAGCCTGTGAGGCATCTGTTGTGTACACCGCCTCCTCTGGCTGGCGTCCTTCACAACGCACTGGTCTCCCTTCCCCGAGCTCAACGTTGGCGGACACCACCTCATTAATCGCTTGACATAATTAATTCTGAGCTCTCATGAAAATTGCGTACCCTGGATCCGGGTTAGATTTGCGATTAGTAGGTCCTAGATGTCGAGAGGAAAATGTTTTGATAAACAAATACGAAAGAGACGTCTTTCTTGAAACCTGTCACTTCAAAACTTGCACTTTCTAGTGAATCTTGAGCACATTGTGGCAGAGCAGCTCTTCGTTAACGTTATCCTGCCTCTAATTAAGGGGACATTCTTAGAGATCAATAATATTCTGTAGGCCAAAAATCCAGGAATAGCCCACTTTCGCCTGCACCAGGATCGAGTAAGCACGCCTCATCGAGTAAGCGCCCCTAATCGAGTAAGTTGAGTAAGCGCCCCTCGTCCTCCCGTTTCTACCCTCACGACGTCTGGGCTGGGATGGCCAAGTGGTTAAGGTGTCGGGCTCTGGATGCCAAAGGCCCCGGGTTCGACACTAGCGCCGCTCGGGACATTTCCCTAGCCCGCGACCCACCGGCGAAACAGTCTGGGCGGCGCAATTAGCCGTGAGTGTGCATAAAGTGCGTCATGAGCCACCCAATAAATAAACAAACAAACAAACCCTCGTGACGTCCGCGAGCCACCAGCCGCTGACGTCCCCTCTGACCTGACCTCAGGAAGAACCACGCGCGCCAGATGGAGTCGATGCAGGCGTCGCTGGAGGCCGAGGCCAAGGGTCGCGCCGAGGCGATGCGCATGAAGAAGAAGCTGGAGACCGACATCACAGAGCTGGAGGTGTCGGTGGAGCGCGCCAGCGTCGACGCCATGGAGAGCCAGAAGACCATCAAGCGGGTCCAGATGGAGCTCAAGGACCTGCAGGTGCGAACGATGTCGCTGAGGGGATGGGTAGTCTAGGGGTAAGTTGCCAATGTCCCAATCGGAAAGTTGTGGGTTCGAGTCTCGCCTGTCGCTACTCTCCGCCCGCGACCAATCGGCGTGAGAGATTGGCGACGCTGCATGACCCAACGGTCGATGCTCGGTGCCGGCTCCCGAACATACGGTAGAATCTCAACCTACGATCTCGTGTTTCATCTGGCGTCCAGTCAACGCGCGTTTTAGCATCTGCCCCCATCTTAAAACTGACATGGCGGTGCACGTGTTGGCCCTATCCACCTGAGCGCTATGTCCAGTGTCGGACCGTGCTGTGCCGCTGACCTGACCTGACCTGACCTGACCGTGTTGGCCCTGTCCACCTGAGCGCTATGTCCAGTGCCGGGCCGTGCTGTGCCGCTGACCTGACTTGACCAGACTTGACCTGACCTGACCGCCCCAGGTCCAGCTGGAGGAGGAGGAGCGAGGTCGGGCAGAGGTGCGGGACGCTCTCGGCCTGTCGGAGCGGCGCGCCAACGCGCTGCACGGCGAGCTGGAGGAGAGCCGCACACTGCTGGAGCAGGCCGACCGCGGCCGTCGGCAGGTGAGACGTCACGTGACTCAGACGTCACACTGAAGAAGACCGCCGTCGTCAGGTCAGGCGTCACGTGACACTGAACAAGACCGGGGCCGTCGTCAGGTCAGGTGTCACGTGACATCCAACAAGACCGCGGCCGTCGTCAGGTCAGGTGTCACGTGACACTGAACAAGACCGCGGCCGTCGTCAGGTCAGGCGTCACGTGACACTGAACAAGACCGCGGCCGTCGTCAGGTCAGGCGTCACGTGACACTGAACAAGACCGGGGCCGTCGTCAGGTCAGGTGTCACGTGACATCCAACAAGACCGCGGCCGTCGTCAGGTCAGGTGTCACGTGACACTGAACAAGACCGCGGCCGTCGTCAGGTCAGGTGTCACGTGACACTGAACAAGACCGCGGCCGTCGTCAGGTCAGGTGTCACGTGACACTGAACAAGACCGCGGCCGTCGTCAGGTCAGGTGTCACGTGACATCCAACAAGACCGCGGCCGTCGTCAGGTCAGGTGTCACGTGACACTGAACAATACCGCGGCCGTCGTCAGGTCAGGTGTCACGTGACACTGAACAAGACGGCGGCCGTCGTCAGGTCAGGTGTCACGTGACACTGAACAAGACCGCGGCCGTCGTCAGGTCAGGTGTCACGTGACATCCAACAAGACCGCGGCCGTCGTCAGGTCAGGTGTCACGTGACATCCAACAAGACCGCGGCCGTCGTCAGGTCAGGTGTCACGTGACACTGAACAAGACCGCGGCCGTCGTCAGGTCAGGTGTCACGTGACACTGAACAAGACCGCGGCCGTCGTCAGGTCAGGTGTCACGTGACACTGAACAAGACCGCGGCCGTCGTCAGGTCAGGTGTCACGTGACACTGAACAAGACCGCGGCCGTCGTCAGGTCAGGTGTCACGTGACACTGAACAAGACCGCGGCCGTCGTCAGGTCAGGTGTCACGTGACACTGAACAAGACCGCGGCCGTCGTCAGGTCAGGTGTCACGTGACACTGAACAAGACCGCGGTCGTCGTCAGGTCAGGTGGGCTTCCCTTCCTTCCTCCATTAGTTCGTGACGTGCGACAAATATCGACACAACTCTGACGGACAGGTACTGGCTTCATCACAACCATTGAAATGTACGGGCCGGGGTGGAAGGCACCGGAAACTTCTTATCCTTGAATGAATCCGTTATAAATACGTGCTGGAAGTGTGTCAAAGGTGGACGAGTGCAATGCATCGCTTGTCGTGTATCTGCACTTGTCGCGTATTAGTATTATTCACTGAAATTGTTCCCAGCGTTAAATGAACAAATCTGATGTCCTACTGCTTTTTCGTCCCTCGAAGTCACCCAGCACTGACAGCAGCACATTCTCATCTGGGCTGGCTACCGGAGCACGCTCCAAGCTCGTGACCCCATCTCTTCGGCAGGCGGAGACCGAGCTGGGCGACGTGCAGCAGCAGCTGACGGAGGTGAGCAGCAACTTCAACAGCGTCTCCATGATCCGGCGCAAGCTGGAGGAGGAGGTGCGCTCGTTGCACGTGGACCTGGACGAGATGCTCAACGAGGCGCGCTCCTCGGAGGAGAAGGCCAAGAAGGCCATGGTCGACGCTGCACGGTGAGAGAGAAAAAGAGAGTGCACGAAAGAGTATGAGAGAGAACGAGAGCGCACCAAGGAGTACGAGAGAGAAGGAGAGATATGTAGAGATAGAGAGGTAGAGATATAGGGAGATAGAGAGATAGAGAAATAGAGAGATGGAGAGATAGAGAGATAGAGCGATAGATATATAGGGAGATAGAGAAATAGAGAGATAGATAGATAGATAGAGATGGAGAGAGAGAGAACACCTCGTAAATTTTTTAAACATCAGTGCTATTTGCATCAACGCCAAACTTCAGGTACTTCGGAACATTATGAGCACCACCTGAAAATGGAGGAACTGTTAAGCGTCAACACGGTGTGTTTGTCAGTTTGTTACCGTAGAATGGTGGTTGTTGATTTTACGACATGTCGACCGTTGAGTCATGTAGTGTCGCCAGTCTCTCACGCCGATTGGTTGCGGACGAATATCGTATAATGGTGTGTTCGAGGCTCGGAACAGGGACGGCCGTTAAACACGAATGGAAGCTCAGCAGGGAAATATGGCGACTGACCTACCAGGCGGAGAGAGATGCGAGGATGGAGGCAGAGATAGACGTAAACGTCGTAGAAGTAAATTGATGAGAATCGAGGTATATTTAACCCGCGCACGTCCGGGGATGGGGCGCAGATATCTGCCCACCTGCGGCTTTTCCTAATTTACCGCCATGCTAATCGAGTTAGCAAGGCCAAACCTCGCATGGCTGCTAATTAGTCTTTTCCGCATGTCCTCATTCATTTCTAAGAATAGAGGCGCTTACCGCCGGACGTGCGAGTGTTAAGGGAGTAGGTGCAGGAGTCAAGGTATAATGGTACAGGCAGATAGGATAGCAGTGAAAGGATGTATATAAGGTCAGCTGGCTCGACGATCACAGGATTGGTGGTTGTTAGGTAAATGGGTAGATGGAAGACTGAGAGGAAGTGCGGATGGGTATGGGCGAGCTAACCATGTTGACATCCAACGGGCCTCTACCTCGTGGATCAGCTGCCACATTTTGCTGCTGGTTTTACACGCATCATTTGGCATCTGTCATTGATGCGAGTCTCTAACACACAATCATGCGGCTATGAATCGACTACGAGACAGACACACTAACTGTTGACACACGGAGGACAATACCCAACGAGACAAACGCGCAGGAATCTGACCAGTAGGACCGGAAACCGGGCCTAAACTAACCTCTGCCCTGGTGAATCCTGACCAAAATTATATCTGCTGGCCTAATCTAAAGCATACTAACTAGCTTGTTCGTTGACCTGAACCAGCGCCCCTAACCTCTGTTTTCAGGCTGATCAGACCCATGACCTGACGCTGAATGCCGCCAGACACGATGTGTGACCTGCGACCTCTGACCTGCGACCTCTGACCTGCGACCTCTGACCTGCGACCTCTGACCTGCGACCTCTGACCTGCGACCTCTGACCCGCGACCTCTGACCTGCAGGCTGGCCGACGAGCTACGGTCGGAGCAGGAGCACGCTCAGCAGGCTGAACAGGCGCGCAAGTCGATGGAGCTGACCGTCAAGGACCTGCAGATCCGGCTCGACGAGGCCGAGGCCAATGCCGTCAAGGTGAGCTCAAGGTCACGCGTCAGGAGTAGGTCAAGGTCAGTCCCGCGACGATTGTCGTTGTTCTTGCGCGCTTTGATTGTGCGAGGTGGTAGTTACCGTTTGAGCAGAGGGAGTAAGTTTGAGCACTGCCTCTAAGTAGACCCTGGTCAAGAAAATTGGCACTTCGAACTTTTAGCTGTACCATGAATCCATGCATGGCTCATACCAAATATTGTCGCATGCTATGAAACACCAGCGAAATGTGCACAAGGTGGTACTCTTCATTGCTACATTTTGGTACCATGGTCCAATTCGCAATCCTTTTCTGATTGCAAATTCGTTTTGTTTTAAGATTTCCTCCCAAGTGAAAGTACCATAGGCAAAGGCATGACGTTAATCGTGGTCACATATCCCCTAGGACATCACTCTTGAGGAGATACAATTTTGGAAGTGACATCTAGCTCTACTCGTCGTGCGCTTTCCGATGACACCCCTTTCGTTTTCATACGACGCTTAGTTCCGAAATTATAGGTGAATATAAAATGACTGCCGAGACGGGGTGTGAGGATCTGACCGGAATGACGGGGAGGGATAAATATGGTTAGGTAATAAGACTTTGTACACACGACCACTACCCCATTCAGAAAACGCAGCGTTGAGGAACAAAATTACACGAAAAATGTCATACACAGTTGAAAGTCATGAACAAAAGCTTTCCTTGTACTATTGCTACTAATAACACCCAGAAGCCCAGAATTTTGTTATCCTGGCTTTATCAAAACATCTTTGGCTCGCATATGCCCCAAGCACGTAACCATAATTGTAACCCCGCTCCGGTCCGACGTCTGCCCGCAGAATGGCCGCAAGATCATCGCCAAGCTGGAGGACCGTCTGCGCGCTCTCGAGTCTGAGCTGGACCACGAGCAGCGGCGCCACAGTGAGGCGTCCAAGAACCTGCGCAGGGCCGACCGCCGCATCAAGGAGCTCCTCTTCCAGGTGAGACCGTAGATCCTGCCGGGTACGGGCGGAACTGTGTCTACTTTTGGAGAACACGAGCAGACCCGACTTCCGTGATGCGTCTCCATCTTGAATCTCTGTGTCTATGGGCGCTAAAGGATCACGCTTTGGTAGAAGCGCCCTCAAACTCAAATAACTTACTACCCAACGAATCCCTGCGTCTAACAGCGATATCCAAATTGAAATTGCGAAAACAATTATGGAAACAGTGACGCACAAAGCGTAGGTTTAGAAATGCTGACTTGGTTCAGTGTGTTCCCAACTTGAAATAAAATGAGACCAGTTTTGTCCACCGGCCCGGGACGGGGTTGGCCAAGTGGTTAAGGTGCTGGGCTCTGGGTACCAAAGGTCCCGGGTTCGACATCCACACCGCTCGGGACATTTCCCGATCCCGCGGTCCACCGGCGAAACAGTGCACAAAAGCACAAAAGCGCGCCGTGAAACGCCCAATAAACAAACAATGTCCACCGGCCCAGCATGTTGGACTGCGGCAGCGCCGAGTGACGCGCCATCTGGCCACAGGCGGACGAGGACAAGAAGAACCACCAGCGCATGCAGGACCTGGTCGACTCCCTCCAGCAGAAGATCAAGACCTACAAACGCCAGATCGACGAGGCGGAAGAGATCGCCGCCCTCAACCTGGCCAAGTACCGCAAATGCCAACAGGTGAGGCGGCCTGCCAAACCTGTCAACCTGTCCTGACCCGGCTCAGACTGTGGAGTGACAGTTGCTGTTCAGGTCTTAGGTCTTCAGGTGGCTGAAGTTTGTGTGTAACGTCCTGGGGTCGATGAGCTGGCTATTTGGGTTGATGGATCATCAGCTATGTGTATTACATCGTATCCTGCGAGTGTGAGATTTACGAGAGGAATGCCAAAGAACGTGCGTGGTGTCATTTGTGCTATATGCGATGGGGAAGGTGAAATGCGAGAACCACAAACACCTTCAGAAAAAATCATAAATCGGTGGGTGTAATGAAGCCGAAATATGAACCGAATATATGTAGGATGAGCACGTACATAAGTGTAGGCCGTTGGCACGGGAACTGCCCCGAAGTGTGTGTGTGTGGGGGAGGGAGGAAGGGGTCAAAAACCATTTGGAAGTAGATACCTTCCATGAACGGCCATGGGGTCAATGTTGCCCTGGTCCCGGCTGCTGGACCGTCCGTTCCCTCCCTCTCTCCATGGTTCCCGCGCCCTTGGTGTAACCAGGCGACCTGACCTGGTGTAACCCGGCGACCTGACCTGGTGCCGCAGGAGCTGGAGGGATCGGAGGAGCGCTGCGACATGGCCGAGTCGACTTTGTCCAAGTTCCGGGCGCGCGGTCGGGGCGCGTCGGTGGCGCGCGCCGCAAGCCCCGCCTACTAGAGCCGCCGGCCGCCTCCGGCGCCGCGCTCCGCCCCCCTCATTTCATTCGCCGCCGCTAGGGGCGCTGTCTGTCCGTCTGTAGAGTGAAACCGCAATGTTCCTCGTTCAATACGCAGTCTTCAGAATAATGAAGGTGCTCGAAAACGGGAGAGTGGTTTGGTCTTGTCTGGCGGCGTAGCGGGCTGCAAGAACTCCGACGAGCTGGAGCGTGCCATGGGAAGACAGGCGGCTGCAGGGACAGCGGCTGCAGGGACAGACACGGACAAAGACAGAGAAGAGAGGTGGACCCGTGTCTGCAGACCGACTCCATCCACACATGCACCAAGCAGAACACCCACTGAGATCGCGCTCCTCCACTGCACGTCTAAACGTCGAGTGACAACATCCAGTGACGCTAAACTGAGAGCGACACTGTACATGCATTGGAAAAGGCAACGCAATTAGGACGCTCCGCGCACCAATCAACTCCCGGTAACCAAACCAAGAATAGGCCACTGGCCCTCGTCCCCCAGGAGAGTACGAGCGGAGGTGTGGTGTTAGCGCGGTTATGAATATGACGTACAGCGCCACAGACTGCCACAGACTGTCAAGAATGAAGTCGATCAATTGTGCCATGATTCAATTCCCCACTTACCGTGCATCATATTCTAACATTCAAGCTCTACGCACGAGAGAGCCAAAACCATGGAACCAACAAGACATTCTCCAGTCTTCTTGGAGACACGTCGGTCTGCTAATGGAATGTGGAAACTGAAACTGCGAAATGGGATTTTCAGCAATCCAGGGCGGCGAAGACATGTCGCCCAACAATACCACTAAGACGCGACTCTGAGGAGGTGGTTCTCGGATCCGGTTTGGGCGCTTAATGGTTTACATGGTTCATGGTTAATGGTTTACATGGTTCATGGTTAATGGTTTACTCATGGCTGATGCGCCCCTAGACCCAAACCACAGCGACACCACGTTTAATTCCACGGTATGAGGGTATGTGCATCAACAAAATGAACTGTGGAACATTACGATAATTTGCTTCATGGTCAACTATATCTGGGAAAGATGAGTGGACTAATATTTCGTTGATAATCTTGTGCACTCTGTTTCCGAGTATGACGTAGATACGTCTGTGGAATGGCCTAGCTGGAAGCCAAAACGGCAATCGCATGGAGTTAAAATATGGCTTCCCGCGATCTAGGATGAGCATTTGCAATACCTTGAACTCCGCCTGCTTTTGTAACACGTTAGTATTTATTTCCATCTGGCGTTTCCCACTCTCAATATTTCAGCTTGCATTAGTAGCTTCGCATACTTTGTGGATGGTCATTGCCATCATCCCCCTCCAATGGAACAGCCAGGATTGGTACAAAGCGCGAAAATCTGAAGGCGTCCCACTGTATACTTAGTCTCCCCCTCCCCCTCCCCCCTCCCCCCACCACACACTTTTCCAAAACTCGTCAGATTTGAGTAACTTTATTTTCAAAGGTACGTTATATGTATATATATAATATGCACACACACACACACACACACACACACACACACACACACACACACACACACACACACACACACACACACACACACACATATATATATATATATATATGTATGCATATCCTGGGTTGCAGACGCCAGCGAGATTTTGTGGTTAAAGAACCATTATACTTGAGCTAATACCGCTGAAGTTTTTATTTCACCGCCCCATCTTGCACTTCAAAGTTCCACATAGAATCTTTTGAGCCTTTTTGACATTACTCGGGAACGTTTGGTCCATAGGAGGACGGCTCGCAGGTCGGCTGCCTCGTTTGTAAATTTATCTTATAGAGTGAATTAGTTCCAGGCAAATATCCAGCCATCATGTGTGAAGAGAACACACGGTGAGAACACACGGCGCTATTTACGTCTATCTGGCGGTAACTGGTGATACTATCCGAGCGAAAGTCGCGACGCGTTCCCCTGGGCCTCCGAGGTAGGGACCGTTATTTAGTCACAAACGTAACTATTCTCCCCTGGCCACCTGGTCGTCAAGGAATGCACCACGCGCTATACTCACCGGTGTGGCGAACCGCATTTCTGACGTCATCCTCGACTTACTAATCTCCACCGATGGTCACTGCGACCGTTAAGCGGCCGCGCTATTTGACCTAAATGCTACTTGGTTCGCTACATGAGCGAAGTGACGCAACTGAACACAAAGCTGAAGAGCATCCATTGAGCTCACTTAAAGTTTGGATTTTGAAACTAGTCTACACAAGGGCGGGTCACTTGGTTATGGCGTTGGTTGGTTATTGGGGCTTAGGGGCGCGTCGACAGCTGAGGTTGTGCAGCTGGCTATTGCGTTAATGACTCAGTCCTATCCGTGCAAGGGCCGCGCGCATTGGACAGCCAGGGAAGACAGGCGTTGTTGTACGCACGGTTCCCAGCACGCGTGTTTCGGTTCGAGCAATTGCTACTGTCCACTGCTAATTCAACCCGAAGGTCCTACCTGACAGATGTTGGGAACCGATTTGTGCCTATTGTTCCTGGCCGTTCGCCCAAGCTATATTCCATATTCGCTTGCAAACATTCCTTTTCCATTGCCCCACTTTCCGTCACATGTCGTCACATATTGTGTCTCTGCTTGTGCTCTCAAGCATTTTATACTTAATTTGCACTGATATAAATGTGTATCAATGCAATACCACTATCCGGGCCGTTACCAGGGCTTCACTAGGTTGGAACACTGGATTGCCATAGTAACGATCCCACAAAACCACACGCGTTGGCTCTTTGGCATTGCTCATTGGTAAGCACACACAGCAATTATAACGCCAAACTCAAGACAAAGATGGTCAATCGCAGCAATGTGGATACCAATGTAATACCACAGCATCATTTCCCAAGGTCTTACCATCCTCATGTACCACGGAGTGCTTGTTTCATCCTGGCATCGTCCTGCACGTGAATAATCGCCACTACCTGCTCACCAATCGAGCCTGGTATTTCTCCCGCGCACTGGTAATCATAACCAGCAAAAGCCAGCGTACCCTGGTCACAGGGACACCAACAGAACGCCATCTTGTATTCGGATGGTTGGATCGTCGGAAAGAGGTGCGAGGGCGACGTCCACCGGTACGGGTAAGATGGGGTGGCTCAGCGTCGACCAACTCAGTGTAGTCACCTTTCGCGTGACAGTACTTGACTGCAGTGGATACCTGATGTCTTCGGATTCGAAATACTTTACGTTGACTGAGGGCAGGAAATTTTGCTACGTTTAAGTGTATCGCCTTCTCCGGTGGTTACTGCCAGAAAATGTGTGGATGCGCATGAGCGGCGCCAGCGGGACCAGCAGGGGCAGCTTGAGGGAAAGGCTTCCATAATTTTATGACATGCAGCATCGCATGTATATGGGCATGGCATGAAAAGAAACGCATTAAAAGCCCGGCTGTCTTCCAAACGTCTGCCCCTGACGCCGCCCTGAGAGTGGCATCGTCATGCTCCTTGAAGCCGCACTGAAACCCATGCAACCTAATACCTCGCGTTATCGACTTCGTTGACAACCTTCCACATGTGGCAATTGAGCACAGCTACTGTGAACTTCGAGATGCGAATCGAATCGGCTGAACTCGTGCCACGTCTGGGGCAGAAACACGAACTAACATTGTGTCCGACCGTCCGGTACGCGTGGTTTGGTTTCATGGATGATCTGATCATCAACCGAGTTTTCCTCACACGCACGCGGTCCTCAAAAACAGGACATCCGTGGCAGAAGCAGACAGACACGCCCCCCTCAACATTGTCGTCACCTTGCACTGCGCCGATCGACGCTGCATGGGTGGAACAGACCCAAAAGGCGCCATGATCCCCGCGACATTGTGGTCGTGGAGAGCCTGCGCAAAGGGGATCACGGATCACGGAGTGAAGCTGGCAAGCACCGCACGTTCAATCACCACAGTGTATTACGAACCGACATACAGACAGCAAGCGCGCCGGCTACTGTTAGCAAACCGAATTTCAAGAAAACGAGCCAAAAAGTGACGGCAGAACGAGCTCCAGAAGCCGTCTTGGTTAGTTCGCGAGCAAAAAAAAAGGACTCGGCACCACAGCTGAAAACGGACAGCACAGCAGCAGACAGCTCACAGCAGCCGGAGTGGTGCTGTGCTGACGCTGTGCTGTGATACGGGACACGTGCTGGCACTGCTGCAGCTGTGCTGGGAGAGCCGGAGCTGCGCTGGAACTGCTGTTGCTGGTGCTGAGTTTGAACATACGAAGCTGTGTTGGGAGCGCTGTAGCCGTGTTGGAATTGTTGCAGCTCTGTTGTGGCCGTGCTGGGGCTGCTGTTGCAGCTGTGCTGTTGCTGTAGCGGGATTGTTGCAGTTGTGCTGTGGTCATGCTGGAACTGGTGCTGTGGCTGTGTTATGGTGGCGCTGGGACTGCTGTTGTGACTGCGTGTGCGGTTCAGATGGGATTGGTGAATCTGTGTCATGGCTTTAGTGTGATTCTTACGGCTGCGTTATGACTCTGGCGGGACTGTTACAGCTGCATTGTGACTCTGGCGGGACTGTTACGGCTGCGGTGTGACTCTGGCGTGATTGTTACGGCTGCGTTGTGACTCTAGCGGGATTGTTACGGCTGAGTTATGACTCTGGCGGGACTGTTACGTTTGCGTTGTGACTATGGCGGGATTGTTACGGCTGAGTTATGACTCTGGCGGGACTGTTACGTTTGCGTTGTGACTATGGCGGGATTGCTACGGTTGCGTTGTGACTCTGGCGGGACTGTTACGTTTGCGTTGTAACTATGGCGGGATTGCTACGGCTGCGTTGTGACTCTGGCGGGACTGTTACGTTTGCGTTGTGACTATGGCGGGATTGCTACGGCTGCGTTGTGACTCTGGCGGGATTGTTACGGCTGAGTTATGACTCTGTCGGGACTGTTACGTTTGCGTTGTGACTCTAGCGGGATTGCTGCGGCTGCGTTGTGACTATGGCGGGACTGTTATGGCTGCGTTGTGACTCTAGCGTGATTGTTGCGGCTGCGTTGTGACTCTAGCGTGATTGTTACGGCTGCGTTGTGACTCTAGCGGGATTGTTATGGCTGCGTTGTGACTCTAGCGGGATTGTTACGGCTGCGTTGTGACTCTGGCGTGATTGTTATGGTTGCGTTGTGACTCTAGCGGGATTGTTACGGCTGCGTTGCGGTCCAGGTGGGATTGGTGTCTGCGTTACGACTTCAGTGGGATTTCTGTGGGTGTGCTGTGTCCAGTGGGACTGCTGGTGTGGCTATGTTGTGGCTGTACCGGAACTGTTGCGGCTGTGTTGCGGCTACGTTGAGACACCTGAGCGTGCCGTAGCGAGCGGACTGGCTGTGGCCGGTCAGTGGTGGCCCGACCAGTGGTAGGTGCGGCCCTCCTTCGAGTCGGGCACCGCCTGGCAGGGCGGCTCGGTGGTCGCGTCCCCGGTGCAGATGAAGTCCTCGTACGGGATGGTGAGCACCATGCCGTCCTCCTGCGACTTCACCGCAGGATGGTCGAGTCGATGGAGGCGCAGGTACAGCCTGAAGTTCACCGACGAGAAGATCACCTTACGGTACATGCGCGCGAACTGGGCGCCGCAGTACACGTCGTGCAAGTCCCAGCGAAGGTCGTAGATGTCGATCTGCAGGTAGGTGCAGCCGGAGAGTAGCCAGAAGGCCAGCAGCTCGCTGGTGGGGCGCTGCGCCGGCTGTATCACCGTCATCAGCCTGCTGCACGCCATGTCGCTCTCGATGGTGCTTTGCGTGCTGAACAGCATGTCCAGCACGAAGTTGAGGCCGGCGGGCGCGTGGTTGACGTTGAACGAGTACTGGTTCCTGCTCACGTCATCCGTGCTGCGGAAGAGGGAGTAGTATTCTTGGATCTGCTTCGGCAGCGGGATCATCTTGATCGCTTCGAACGGGTAGCCGGAGGCGAGGCAGGTGAGGGTTTGCCGGCAGCCGTAGCCGTTCTCGACACGCACAATGTCGGTCAAAGTGGGTGTCGTCCACACGCCGAGCACGTAGCCGAGCATGTAGGAAGTGTCCTCAACGTCCGGCTGGATCAGCTTCCTCAAGCCCGGGTCGTCCGTGAAGCTGATGTCGGGCACCTCGAACGACATCTCGCCGTTGCGGTTCATGGTGAAGGCGAACTGGTCGTAGTGCATGACCGACGCGAAGTCGTACGGGCAGTCCTGCTTCTGGTTGAGGAACAGGATGTCGCCGAGCTCGATGTTCGGCCGGAACCATCGGAGGAAGCGGTCGCGGTCGGGTCGCGAGTGCGCGTGGGGAAGTCCCAGCACGTGCCCAAGCAGGTGCAACAGCACCGGCTTTGTTTGGGCGACGTCGGCGATAGAGAGCACGTGCTGTTTACGTTCACTGCGATATCCCACCGAAGCGAAGGTCAACTTGCGCTCAACTATCAACAGCACACTGGATTCGGGACTGGTCTTATCCTCTTTGAAAGAAATACATGGTACACGTGTTTTCCAACTTTCCATTGCTTGGACAACTACGGTCTTATCCTTTACTGATTCGCTATTAGAAAAACGGTACTTAATGACGCCGTTCGGCCACGGATCTGCAACGGCATTCATTGTGCTCTGAAAATAGAAGCCAAAGACACCGTATCTTTTCCGCTGCCCACGAGTAAGATCCATATCCACTTCGATCAACTCCGGATATTTATCTGAGGACTGCTTCCTCAATTCTTCTTGATCCCAGAGCTGGTTAATCATTATTTTTTCCGTTGGACTGAAAGTTTTCTCGGCAGCTTGTTTTAAGTCCAGCCTGGCTTGCAAATTGTGCCATTTCGCTAAACCAACCACGTGTTGAATTTTCGGCACGGTAATAAGGATACAAATGATTGCGTAAGTCACCATCCTAAGGGAACATTTGAAGTAACCACCAAAAATAAGAATTACAATTGACGAAATATCGAACAACTCAATGCGTGCGCAACAATTTCAAGTGATTTACCTCCAACATTGGGTGTGTTGACATTACGGATGCCAACCGAGGTTTCGTATTATTGTCGTTGAAATAAACGCCGCGATGATATCGAATGCATCGGAGAGAATGTGGATGCGTTGTTATAATGGCAGGGGAAAAGGCTAAGCACGTGACAAGGGCATATGGGATCTCACATACATTCCTTAAAGCAACTCATTAGAATATTTTATTTCTGATAATTTGCATGTTTGCAAACGTTCGGAGGCAATTGGTTGTCCGTGGTTGTTGGGAGCAGTAGTTAAAAGTAGTGATGAACTAATACAAAATTCACAGCAATTACCCGATGAAAACATAGCTGAACGATCGATTCGACCTGGATATAATATATATGTTTTCATTATGAACAAGTAAAATCGTCAACTAATGTAATCATTAACAATGCTCAGTCGTGCCGAAAGTCTTACAAACCCTTTTATAGCTCACGACACTCACAAACATTACATATACTGTCAATAAAATCGTTCAGCTTGACGCTACATGTGACACCACTTCAGTGAAGACAACCTAGGAGCGGAGTCACGTGGCCCAACGTCGTTCCAATCACCGCAAGGCAAAGCTTCTCTACATAACAATAGCAGTTGTTCCAATTGTGTTCACTTTCCAGCATGGCATCCAGCTACAACAAAGCTTCTTTTCCAGCCCCACATACAGCCGTGCTCTTCGGCACTGACTTCAAGCACGGTAGGCATCGATCCCTACTCGACATATCTGGAAGAGTTCAAACAATTATCCCAGCGTGCTTGTGCTACTACTTGCGTTGCCACCTGGGCTGTAAAACATGGAAGCAATCGATCTCGATGGAATTCCATTCAAGGGTTCTTGAATTTATAAATGCACATGAACACCAAATAGAAGCGTGCTCTGACCTCGAAGTCTTGAAGGCCTGAATTAACGCATGTGAAACGTGACTACATCCAACCGAATTTTCATCGTAATTTTACAAAACTCCGCATTGTCACGATTATCATAAGCATATTTTTCAACGTTTTTTTTTCTTCTCCTTCGGTCATTTGCATCGCTGGCCTTGTAAATGTAGAACGTTGTCTTCCGACGTCATAGCCCTTGAGGCTTTGGGCTTATGCTTTTCACTCTACGGACGATTCGTTTTCGGAAGCCTCTCCGCTCTATATCAGCCATTTCAAAGCACATATATTTCAGTAAGTCTGCCAAGTCATGCTCACGAGGTCCACACAGGGTTGGAAAGTAGGTTCGCAAGGTCCACACAGGGCCGCGTCCCAGCCGAGTGCCGGGGGTGCCCACGACGCAGACTCTGGTGCTCGAGTAGCGCCCGTCACAGAACACCCCATCGAGTGGGCGTGGCAACGTGACGCAACACCGCGCCGGCATCGCATCGCCGCAGCACGTGCACCAGGTCAGTTGTCGCTCACTTCAGAGCGGCCAGACGTCGCGGACGATGGTCGCGCTGCGTGGAGCAATGTCGCGCCAAGTGTACCGCCCGCGGCGACGACTGTCCCACATGTCAACTGCAGATCGCGTCGTCGCCGACACCGTTATTGGCTGGGAGTGGTCGGGCCACGTCAGACAAGAGTGGACCGGACGCCACGTAGCGCGAACCTTTCTCCTGTAGTTGATGTGAGGTGCCGGGGAACTCGGACCAGGCACTGTCGCAGTCTAGCATACCGGCCGAAGGCTAGGCGGTTTGTGGCGTAGGCACTCCGAACGGACGCCCAATATTTCCGCTCGAGATTTAATAAAAACATCAATCGAGCAGAGTCCACACTCGCACGCCCGCCTAGTAGAACTCCTCCTCGTCTGCCGGCTTGGCCGCCTGGTTCTTCACCTGGTCCTGGTTGCGGTACATGTCGGCGATCTGCTGCGCCGACGTCGCCTGCTCCGGCTTCTTGTCGTCGCGCACGCGCAGGAAGCGCGGGAAGCGCAGCGAAATGCCGCGCTCCGGATCGACGATGCCAACGGCGGCCTTGTGGACGGGCGAGACGGAGAGGTCGGCGCACTTGATCTCCCACACCTGCGACGCCTCGAACCACTGGTCGGGCTCCACCGCGTAGCGGTAGTAGGACTTGGCCGAGTCGATCTTGTGCTGCGCCAGCAGCGTCGAGTGACGCTCCAGGTCGTCGTCGGAGAAGCCGGTGCCGATCTTGCAGATGCTCTGGAACTCCTCGTTGTCGGGGTCGTAGCAGGCGAGCAGGAAGCCGCCGTACTTGCCGGAGCGCTTGCCCTTGCCGAGGAAGCCGCCGATCACCACCACGTCGATGGTGTCGCCCACGCCGTCCAGGTAGTCCTTCTTCAGCTTCAGCCAGTTGCGCGAGCGCTTGGCGATCTCGTAGGTGGCGTCGCGGTCGAGCGTCTTCACCATGAGGCCCTCGCAGTTGCCGCGCACGCTCTCGTCGAGGAACTCGGCGATCTCCTCCACGTCCGTGCCGTCGTTGCTGCGCGCGAACGCGAACTGGCCGTCGACCTCGGCGAAGTTGGCGCGCAGCTGTTCGCGACGCGCTCGGAACGGCTTCGTCACCAGCGACTCGCCGTTCAGCATGAGCAGGTCGAACGCGAACACGCACACCTGCACCTTGATGTCGGCCTCGGCCGCGTCCTTCCGCTTGCGCGTGCTCAGCACCTGGAACGGTAGTATCTGCTGCCGCTGCACGTCCCACGCCACCGCCTCCGAGTCCACGATGCACGAGCTCACACTGTCCGTCAGACACTCGCGGAAGCGCGCGACAATGTCCGGATACTTGCTGGTGTTGTCCTCCTGGTTGCGGCTGTAGACGCGCACCGAGCCGTCGTCGAGCAGGTGGATCTGCGCGCGCTCGCCGTCGTACTTGTACTCGCAGGTGAAGGCGGTGCCCTCGAACCTGGCCAGCACCTCGGACACGCCCTTGGTCGGGTGCGCCAGCATCGGCTTGAGCGGCACGCCGGTGCGGATGCGGCAGTGGTCGGGCAGCGCGTCGACGCCGTGCCGCAGCAGCGCCGGCACGATCTCGTCGTAGCAGGGACACTCGCAGTAGGTAGTCTTGAGCGTGAGCGCGGCGCGGTCCAGGCGCGCCTTGGCCTTGTCGGCGGACAGGCCGCGCGTGGCGTCCAGCTGCCGCGCCGGCCGCGGCTGCTCCGGCGGCGTCTGCACACACGCCTGCGCCAGCGCCTGTCGACGAGGTGCGTCACGGCACGGCATGTCATATCACGGCATGTCACGCCACGTCACGTAACGGCACGTCATGGCACGGCACGTCACGGCATGTCACGCCACGTCACGTCATGACACGTAACGGCACGTCACATCACGTCATGGCACGTCACGGCACGGCACGGCACGTCATGTCACGTAACGGCACGTAACGGCACGTAACGGCACGTCATGGCACGTCAGATCACTTGACGTTCAATTTCCTGGACTATGATTTCCTGGATCTATATATGTATATTTTCCAACTATCGTGTGCATGACGCAAATTTTTGTTTAAAGCCTTTAATTTTATTATATGCTTCGTGTTCATGTGCGTCTTTTCAGGAACCTTATTGGGAATACAGTATCGGAGAACTGAACAATTCAGGTCCACATACACCTTACTCCCACAGTTATACAGCACTGCAACAGGCATTCATTTGTGGACACTTGTTGGCAACCGAACAAAGGCCTTTTGAAAAACGAGAATTTGACCAGGTTGGCATCGGTGACGACAAATGATTGCCGGAATCGCGAATTCTTTGAATGTCGAAATACCGGAATTATATCATTTGCATTGGTTCGCTGTCCAACCACATCGTTAAGTCCTTCGGCGAGAAAAAGAGAAAGCTCATTTCCCGGAAAAAGCAACGTTCTGGACGGCATAAAGAATTCAGGAAGGTCGTATGCTAACATTTTCGCGGGACGGCTCATATTACATCACACTACAGCGAGGCACGGCACATAAACATCACACTACAGCGAGGCGCGGTACATAAACATCACACTACAGCGAGGCACGGCACATAAACATCACACTACAGCGAGGCACGGCACATAAACATCACACTACAGCGAGGCACGGCACATAAACATCGCACAACAGAGAGACACAGTACATACTATTACATCACACCATGGCGTATATTATCACGTCACAGCACAGCATGACACATATCACACCACAGCACGGTACATACTATCACATCACATATCACATCACAACGCAATACCACACACAACACAGCACGGAATATCAAATCGCGGGGCGATGCGGCACAGAATATCATCGCGGCAAGGCACAGCCCCTGACTTGGGGGCCGTTGCCAAGGTGAGGACTGCTGATATGTTGGACAAAAACAACAATTCTGATAGCGTCTCGGGAAATATTTATCGCAGCGTGCCACTTGAAAGTGTGATCAGGTGCTTGTTGTATACATCAGGATTTTTTCAACCTGCACTACGAGCTTTCGGGTCGCCTCCCTTGCATCGACCTCAATGTCAAAGTTCGCAAGCACCCGCTTATTCTACGCTCAGCTCCCGCATTCTGGCACCCATCCATCCACGTTCAGACGAAACCATGGCCATGTAAGACGACTTAGTTCTGGGGCAGAACCGTACAAGGCTACCACCCCAAAATATATGCATATTGTCATAGTATTAAAACGAGGAACTTCATACGCACAGAGAAAGAGTCCGCCTATGACGTAACGTGTGAAACAGGGCATGCTAAAGCTTAATGTTTCAGGTTTGGGGATCAGAGACCCGGTGAGACGAAATATCCAGGGTAGATCGGGGCAGGACAGTGTAGATAATTCTGCCAACATTACCGTAGTGTGAACAAAGACACAGGCCAATGCTACCAAGGGAAGAAAGACAAGTGTACAGTCGAAAGGTGCCAAGGGAAAGAAGACCAGTGTACACCAAACATGCTACTGTTGGACCATTTCGAATAACACAGGACACGGGCCAGACAACACCAGTCTACACCAAGCATGCCGCTGTTGTACCACTTCGGTCGGAATTAACGTGGTCTGGTCAGTAACGACTCTTATTTCCCGGGATTCCCGACATCACACAGCTCATTAACTGAAAAGCATGGCTCGTGCGATAACACGACTGCAACAGTGACACAATGGTCTCCGTGTTGACCGGATTCCGGTCGGTCGCCGCAATTTTGAAGCCGATATGCCATCGCCAAAGGTTACATTTAAAAAAAAACGAAACAAGATGGGGTAGTCATAAATTGTTAAGCTTGCTGGAAATACATGCATAAAATGAAGAGTGGTGGTGGTGGTGGTGGATTGGAGTTTAAGGGCGCGTCGACATCTAGGGTCATTTTCCGCCCATAACTGACATAAAATGAAGAGTTGGATGTATACTCTGGCGTCTATTTGGAGGAAAAATTCCCTCAAACTAAAATTTTTCCCCTAAAATTTGTTTTCCTGTTGTTCATGTCAGAAGCTGTAGAGTCCAGAGAGCTTTGGGCTGTTTCATCAAACAACGGGGAGCTTTCAGTCGTGTTTGGGAGGCACGTGCAACTCTGCCTCCCTCGCCGCCGCGGCTAGCGACACCAGGCGCACCATCGCATGTCATATGCTGGCATAGAATATCACATCGCATCACAACATGACACAGAGCACGATATCACGTCGTGGGATATCACATCAGATCTCGTCATGGCACATAGAACATCTCTTCACGGAATATTACATAATAGCGCTTAATATTAATATATTATTACATCACAGAATGACACAGCATGACGTCACATCACGAAATATCACATATCACGGAACATCACATATCACGGAATATTACAACATATCACGACATATCACACCATGGCATACAATATTATATTACAACATGACACATTATGTCACGTCATGGGATATCACATGGTAACACGGAATATCACGTCACAAGGAATAACACATCACATTACAGCATGACAGAGTATGACATCAGATCATGGAGTATTATATCAGATGAAGGATCAGCACATCGCATCACGGATCGTCACATCACGGCACATAATATCACGTCACGGCACATAGCATGATAGCACAACACAGACAATCACATCACGGCACATAGTATCACAGCACAACACAGACAATCACATCACGGCACATAGTATCACAGCACAACACAGATAATCAGATGACGGCACGTGGTATCACAGCACAACACAGACAATCACATCACGGCACATAGTATCACAGCACAACACAGACAATCACATCACGGCACATAGTATCATAGCACAACACAGATAATCAGATGACGGCACGTGGTATCACAGCACAACACAGATTATCACATCATGGCACATAGTATCACAGCACAACACAGATAATCACATCACAGCACATAGTATCACAGCACAACATAGATAATCACATCACAGCACATAGCATCACAACACAACACAATCACATCACGGCACACAGTATCAAATCATGGCACGGAGCATCACGACACAGGTCAACACAACACACCATGTGAATCACGCAGCATCCAACACTAATCAGCCACAGGGATCAGATCAACCACCGGACTTCGCATCAGCCATAAACGCCAGCTATTGTGTATCAGCTTAAATTATATCAATTTTTGACAAATGTGCCGCGACATATTCGTGGCTGGTCCCGAGCAGTGCGGTTTGTTTCCTGGACCCACCACATTTGGTCAAAAGCTAGAACATGGGTGCAGAACATACAGTTGGCTGGGATACTGAGTTGTTCACTGAACAAGTGAACGGCATTGAACCTGAAGCCTTATGCATAATAATACTATTTATAATACAACTGCAAACGTCCATGGAATATTTTCCCACCGACTGTCAGAATGCAAAGTAGCACGTGCTTTGAGTGTTATTCTCCAGCCCACTGCATCCTCTGCTCTTCTAACAAGCTTAGTTAAAATATGATACAGCCATCCGCGTCGATCACATCCGCCACACGTTTTCGCCAGTCGTTGCCATGGTGAGTTTTTGCCATGGTTACCTGGAGGACCGACTGCTCGGCCAGACCGATGCGAAGTTTCCCGCTCAGGGAGCGGACTATAAACCGGGTCTCCGAGTGGCGACACGCCACCATCAGGGCCTGCATCTTCCCAACCTTCTTGGTCATCACCTGCGAAACATCATGTTGGTGATGACACTTCTACGTTAGAATGTGTCTGTCAGGGACTCATCACCTACATAACATCATGCCGGTGAGGACACTTGGGCGTTAGCATCTGTGTGTCCGGTCCCCATCACCATGTCGCATAATTCCTAAATTAATGCGTAGAACGACTGGCACCAGGAATTTGCTTTGACCACACACAGACACAGACAGCAGCTTTGACATGCTGAATCAATTTCCATTAAACTTCACGGTTCACGCGAGTGTACTATTACAAATGTACAAGTGAAGGTACTTTTTCATCACACTTGTTTCCTGGCATACGTGCCACCACAACTTTGCAAGATGTGCTGTTCATCCGTGAATATAATATTTTACGCACATTTTCCAATCATATTGCCAAATTGTTTTGACGTCAGCAACGGCTTTGACGTCTTTGCCCGCTACCATCCACTCTACGATAAGCAAATTCAAGAACACTGTTTAATGATCAGCGGATAAAACGCCGCCATTTCGCTAATACGTTCGGAATTCTCAATGCCCCAGCGCTGTTTCCTAACTATCAAGGTTTCTTTACTCATCCATAAACCTGCCCATTCCCGGTCGCATTCACAAGATTTTCCAGACCCACAATTTACCAATGTATCGTTAATATTCGTCAATGAACATGGCGGACGATTCTGATGAGCTTCAGTATGCAATGTTTCACCTGGAGTGGCCCTAAATGATAACTCACAATGAAGGGCTCCGAGCTCCTAGAACATCAGAAATATTGACATGGAACAATGCTCCCTGAATAGCATAGTATGGCCCTTAAATTATGGCAGTAGGAACCAACCCCTGTGGACATTTTTACACAGCTTAAGTGCTCAGCATAATCATGACTTATAAATAGTTGAACTGAATAACCTTGTGCCTAAAGGATGGCTTTCTGGCTTTGACCACAGCTGCAGCATCACCTCTAAACCACGCACGCCAACTGCACTACTGGGACGTGGATTGCCATGTTGTCGGTGTGTAGACCCCTGGGCATTAACGGTTCCGGGTTCAACACTCACATCACGCTGGACATTTCCCAATCCCTCTGCCCACCGGCGAAAGTGTGGACAGCGTCATTAG
This sequence comes from Imbricaverruca yamaguchii, assembly GCA_034440575.1. NCBI lineage: Eukaryota > Metazoa > Arthropoda > Thecostraca > Neoverrucidae > Imbricaverruca > Imbricaverruca yamaguchii. The sequence goes on along the minus strand of JAOTOL010001368.1, from coordinate 232,654 downwards.
CCGCGATCATGCATAAGGCGCGTCGAAAACCACCCAATATACAAAGAAGCCAACTGCACTGCTAACTCAGCCCTGACAGAAACTATAGCACCTCTCTGAACTTAGCCCAGACCAAAATTGTAACAGCTCCTTTAACCAAGCCTAGACCAGACCGGACGGCGAATGTAGCCCCATCTATGACCCAGCCACGGCACCCAGACTTTTGCGCCACCTTCCCACAACTGTACCACTGCCTCTACACAGACTACGACAGCAGCGCCACCTTCCCACAACTGTAGCACTGCCTCTACATACTACGACAGCAGCGCCACCTTCCCAAAACTGTAGCACTGCCTCTACACCGACCACGACAGCAGCGCCACCTTCCCACAACTGTAGCACTGCCTCTACACAGACTACGACAGCAGCGCCACCTCGACACTACGACCACCACTGTGGCACCACCTATACACTGCGACCATGACAGCAGCGCCACCTCGACACTATTACCACCACTGAGGCACCACCTATACACTGCGACCATCACACGGTGTCATAAAATTACCTCACCATTAACTGTGTGGATGAAGAAAGAAATTGCTTGGGAATAGTGAAAGCCTGGAAGAAAATAAAGGATCGCCACTTAAGGATTAAAAAAGCGGAATGCCTTTCACTTCAGTCGCATGCATTTTACATTTTTAGCAGTAGTGTGTATAATGACTGCCCACACATGTAGCAAAATGGTAAAAACCTGAGACAAGGATGAAATAGCACAATTCCATTAACTATGAATTTCCAGGCCACATGGTCAATTATTTTACCACCTTAGCGCTACAACTGTGGCGCCACCTGTACGCCCAGCCACGACCGCAGCGCCATCTCACCGCCTGGCCGGTCATCTGCGCGATGTCGGTGAGTGTGCGGAACACGCCGGCCACGGTGAGCGGGGCCGGCTGGAACATGACCCGCTGGCGGCTCCGGCTGCTCTCGGCCACCAGGCCAAGGTCGCCGCGTTCGGCCACGTCGGCGCGGATTTTGTCCACCGTGCGGCCGGTGGCGGAGGCGATGGCGCGCGTGATGGCGCCGTCGCCGATACCCAGCTCCAGGCCTGACGGTCAGAGGCGGCGTCAGGGACGGGTCAAGGGGAGTGGAGCTCCAGGCCTGAGGGTCAGAGGCGGTGTCAGGGGCGGATCAGGGGGAGTGGATGCAGGTCAGAGGCAGAATGGGGAGACGTCAGCTGGGGCTGCGTCACGGTCAGGCGCAGGGAGACAGACACGCTCGAACTACAAACGGGTCCTCCGGTCCGGTGGCGCCCAAGACGACACGACCTCGCCTCGTGCCCAAAACTATTCACTATCCAGACGGCCCAACACATTGGATGAGCTCCGTCACCACACTTAGCTATTAATAATGACAGCAAGCAAATAACCGACTCATTTCGAACACTTCCAAATAATTTTTTTACAGCACCTATACTGCGGCCTGTGTACGCGTGCACCAAAAAAAAAAAACAAAAAACAAGTGAACTCCCCAAATGTGTAAATCAAAGGCAAGCAGACTAATGGTTATCGTGGACTTACGGTGAGCAAACTACAATATCTAGACAACACATGCAGGCTCCAACACGTCGATGGAAAGCCAGCCGCGGCCGGCGGCGACAGCAGCACCGGACTGACCGTGGTAGGCGGGCGCCAGCTGGTTGAGGCAGAGGTAGACAGAGGGCAGCAGGTCGTGCGGACTCAGCGCCACCACCGACCTCAGGTAGTTGGCCAGGATGTCGATCATCTTGAGCCGTGCGCTCGTTACCTCCACCAGCTCGAACGTGCGCGCCAGTGCCAGGTACGGCACCCTGCAGGTGAGCGGTGACGTCATCGGCCTGAGTCAGAGCTGTGGAGGGGCGGGGATAGCTGGGGAAGTGGCTGGGATGTTCGAGTGGTTAAGGTGTTGGGCTCTGGGCACCAAAGGTCCCGGGCTCGACACTCGCGCCGCTCGGGACATCTCCCAATCCCGCGGCCCACCGTCGAAACAGTGTGGGCGGCGCCATTAGCCGTGAATGTGCATAAAGTGTGTCGTGAAGCACCCAATAAACAAATAAACAGAATCAGCTATAGAGAAGGATCAACTCTGAATCAGAGCCAGGCATCCTGCGGTGAACCTCACACCTCAGAGTGAAACACTGATTACCATTACCATTCCCAAAAAAGTTGACCTCGTGCACAAATTTGTCACGAAGAAATCAGCATTCGGGCGACGTCCGGATACAGTGCTTCCGCGAGGACACTGTGCATAATTGCTGGGGCGCTAACAACCAAACGTTGATCCACACCTGTGCTGTGAACGGCAGCCACGACGTGAGCATGACGTGACCGTGAAGCAGCCATGACGTAACCGTGACACAGCCATGCCGTGGCCGTGACGAAGTCATGACGTCAGAATGACGTGGCCGTAACGTCAGAATGACGTGGCCATGACGAAGTCATGAGGTGGCTGTGGCCCAGCCATGACGTGGCCGTGACGCAGCCATAACGTGGCCGTGACGCGGCGCCCCACGCGTGCCCCCGAGGCGGACCAACTCACTTATCGCCCTCCTTCCACACCGCATCGTCGACAGGGTGGTAGTTCTTCTTGAGCGGGTCGTACTCGTTGCAGTCGACCTTCCCGGGTCCGTGCGACTCTCGGTTATTTTTTAGCCCGAAAATACCGGTCGAGGCCTTGGGGCTACTCGCGCCTGCAACAGGAATCCGCCAAGCATGGTGAACGGAACGAAACACTGTGAGCACGCAGCATCGAGATACTTCAACAGCAAAATGGAAGGGATTAATGCAAATAATATCACAAAGGGTTAATGCCGATCGAAAAACATGTCAGGGCGTGGAGAGACCAGTAATTTCCGCCCAGAATTGGCATCTCGGACTCTTGCGTTTTTGATCAGGTCAGACCGAGCATACGGTACACAGGGAAACAAAAGACTGAACATCGCTCTCTCAAGACGCAAATGGCAAACGTGACGCGGGCGACAGAACACTGAAGGGGCCGGGAATTGCTGCTCCCTTTTCGGAACCAGAAGTGAATGTCCTTTGATCATAACTGATCACATCTAGTGCACATTCAAATCAATGGCAGTAGCAAGTTATTTTTTGATTATTTGGGCTTAAGGGCGCGTCGACTGAGCAAGTTATTTAGCATCGCAATTCTTGTTTCCTGGATAATTGGTCCAGCGGTATCCTGAGCACACCAGATAGAAAAATGGAATTGAGCAATTTTGCATGATATTTGGAGGTACAAGTGAAACATTGCTATCAGCTAGGTACCAAGTACAACCCGGATATTCGATGGTGCGTGGTCCTCAGCCCATGTTTCCCTTCCCAGGGAATTTGAAGGCACATGCAGCTCCCGATTATCTTATTTCCTGCGTACATTTTCACGATATCATCTGGCTCAGAACCCACCGGCCCTGTCACGTCGTACTCACCGCTTCCTTTCTCCTCCCGCGTCACCTGTTCTGCCACGTCTTCCCCTTTCTCTTCACGTGCATCGTCACTGCCACCGCTCTCGTGGTTTGCACCCTCCTCTCCACCGGCCTTCCGCTGCCGACCGAGCGCCCGCGACTCGTCCGCATCCTCAGAGGGGCTCCCTCCGTCAGCCGCGGACGGACGCTCCCTCTTGGTACTGCCGCCCTCCTCGTCCTCACTCTTCCTCTTCCGCCCGGCTTCGTCTCCCTCGCTCTTCTTCTTGTCGCCGCCCGCTCCAGCGCCCTTGCTCTTCCGCCCGCGAGGCGTCGCGGACTTGGTCGCCTTCGCTGTCGGCGACTTGCTCTTGTGAACCGCCTTGCCGTTCGTTTTTGGCTTCGACCGCGGCGCAGACTTGTCAGCCTGCGAACTCGGCTTGGAATTCGACTGTGTGGGGTCCCCCCGCTGCTGGCGGTCCGTCTCGGACGTCGGACCGGGAGATCTGTCCCCGGCCAACTCATCGTCGGCGTCTTCAGTCTTGACACTGTTCGATTCGGATTTGACCTCCGGGCTGGCCGACTTCCTCTGCTCCAGAAGTCGCTTCTGCTTGGATTCGGTGGACTTCAGCCCGCCAGCAGTTTTTCGGGCTGTGAATGGGAGGCTGGAATGAACTTCACACACGCAGTAGAACTGAGAGGTGCATATGAACAACTTTAGATACATCTGTTCTGCAAGTATTGGACAAAAGCAAGGAGCACCACAAGAATGAAAGCAGGAAGCACACGAGGTAACAAGAATAATGCGTATTATTACCTTAAATGTGTGTGTAAGTCTACGATCATATCACCGGTTGTTTAGTTTGGTTTCGTGATCCGAGTTCTACACAGATCATTTGCATTTGCAACATAGGAGTGATTACCAGCTAAATAACAGCAATGAAACCGACGTTTTAGCTCCACTCCCATAAGCTGTGTCCAGCAACAACCAGAAGCCACAGAACACATTGGTTCCACAACATAAATCTTCATAGAAATTATCAATGAATTTAATAATTAAAGAACAAAATATACTAAGCACAAGTCTTTTAGTTGCTACGGCACACTCATCTATCCAGAACAATAAGCCATGCTCCTAAAAAAGAGGTTGGATACGATTCTGCAGCTTCCTTCGTCATCATCTATGCAATATTTTCCATTGGATACAGCTTGCTTTGCCACTATGGTTATTGGTTTTACGACACATCGACCGTTGAGTCATGTAGCGTCGCCAATCACCCACTCCGACAGGTGAGACCCGAACCCACAATCTTTTGATTGTGAGATGGGCAACTTTACCCCTGGACTACTCGTCCCCTTTGCTTTGCCACTACACACCAGTCTTTCTCAGAGTTGCTTTCTGAGCGGGCGACGTGACGGCCGCTCGCGGTGGAGCAGATTTGGCGGGCTCTGGAGAAAGAGACGTGGATGGCGTGCTCTGTGGAGATTGACTGCAAGACACAGACATTGCAATGTTAATAATACATGTAGTTGGAGAAATTCTGCATAATTCTCAACATCACATATGTGAAGAACAACACAGTGACTTGTTTCGTAAAGCGCCTACGACACCATAAAGGCGCATATGAAACTAATACATGTTCCTTCAACTCAGGTAGAAAAGAATCAGAAGTGCACAGAAAATGCCGGCACTATCGACTAGATGAGAGCCGTCACATCTGACGCAGCCGACCTTTCGTCCTCGGAGTCGCTGGCGATGACCAGACGCCGCTTTCGCTGCTGCTTCACCGGCGAGTCGCCGTCGGGTTCGTCCGAGGCATTGCCATTGCTTTCGCACTTCCTGAGCGAGACACGACGCACCGTCAGACATCTGGCGAGCGACGGCACAACTCCGGCTGCATGGCTCCGACGATAGATGGCAGTGACAGTCCGAGGAATGAAGTACGCAGACAGGCATCTGGAAAACAGGCTAACCGACATAGGCTCAGCGTGCGCGGTCCAAAACTAACATCCCATAGTCTTGCCGGCGTTTAGGGGTGCGTCGACTGTCAGGTTCATTTCGCCCGATAGTCTTGCATATACTCGGTGTTCATGACTTACTTCTCAGGAGTTTTCACTGAACTTCCTGCAGGACCTGCAGGTTTCTTGGTAGCAAAAGCAAAAAATGACCTGAAAAGAAGACAATTCTCTGAACATTCTAAAGCATGACAGATTGTGCACCTTCATCATAATAACCCAGCAAGCCCATTGGCCCAACTCCTTGACTGGGCTATTTAAGGGTAGAACCACAGCACCATGTCAGCATGTTACATTAGCACAATACACATCCATCTCATATTTGAGAAAATTCAACACAGATAAATTGCAAAGCATCTTTAAAAACAACATTGTGGTTTACTCACGTGATGGATGTTTGCGCCATAGCTGGGATGACCTTCAAGGCTTCCCTGGCCTGTGCACCTTCAAGGCACCTCTCCTTTGCAGGAAGAGCCCAGCAATCCTAAAACTGGAAAACAAACAGAAGACTAATTGCAATGGTATTTTGTGGTATTCAGATATTATTGGGACCACAGTTCTCAAATTCCTGCAGTTTGGTGCAAACCAACAGATAACACAGCTTTTTCCTACATAATTTCCAATATCTTTCTGCATCCTCACACCAGCTACTTGTCAATTCTGTACATGTTGGAGGATATGATTGTGCAGTATGCACCCAATTTTTCTTTATTATTGCATACAGAAATGTTTGCCAATGGTTGTTTTGTTGCAAATTTACACATGAAAGCTCAACCATACTCATCCAACCAAATTCCCTCCTTCCACCGAATTGAACAGCTCCAGTTAGGATTCAACATTTCATTTGTCCCAAATGTGCATCTAAGCACCTTCACCTTACATTCTTTCCTCATCACTGACATTGTCTTCCACACCAACATCCCACTCAAAACAAATTTAAGAACACTGATTGGGGTGCTGCTGCTAAGTGACTATTAAGCATTAGATACTAAGCATATCATAGGATACCATTAAGACTATCAAGCATTAGATAGGTGTATGTAACAGCTAGATACATTGCTCAGTACCTAGACATGATACTCATGATTTTGAAAGCTGTGCAAATTTTAAAGACAGTTGGTATTTAGACCTAAACCTTTGGTATTTATGCCCAGGCTAATTTATAACACATTTTGAACCTAGTGAACAGATGATACATCAGCTAGCAAAGCATGGGCTCATTTCATGAGATCTTGTCTATCTTGTCTGTGGGGAGAACAGCTGCTTGTGTGGGTAGGTTAGGCTATGCCTCCTATGTTACGCTAGGCTGCATATTTGTGTTAAAAAAACAACATTGGACCAGGTTAGATTCGTCTTAACTCTGAAATTTTGAACTTTGGTTCCTTCAAAAAAGCACAACTCAACCTCCAAATGATAATGAGAAGATTTTTCTGGACATAATAATATTCTAGATCCCAAAATTGATTATTTGGGTTTTAGGATGTGCCAACTCAAGTATTGTGTGACACCTTCTAACAAATCAGCAAATTTGCAGATTAAAGTAAGTTTTGATTTCTTGGAATTTCTTCTTTCAATGTTTTTGTTGCAATGTTTATGAATGCACAAAACATAAAACACATTTTGATATGCAAAACGTTTTCAGCTGGAAGGCAAAATAACACACAAAAAAACAGTGTAGGATTTCCAGATTTTGTTCTCTTGGTAGTGAAGTACAAAACTTTTAGCTGGAGTATGACATTTTGAGCTGGAGTACAAAAAAAAAATAGCTATTTACTTGCCAAAAATCAACCTTGTTTTAGTGAGACTGAAAACCAATATTCTTACCCACTTCTTACCATGGCAGAGATGGCGGGCACTACAAGGAATTGAAACCTCATACCCCTGAAAACCACTGATCCAAGGCACAACACCACTAGTGTGCACTTACCACCCAGCAACACCATCCATACTGGGCACACATCGCGAGTGCTGGGAAATAGAGCTGGGTCGGATTTGCTTACCCCAGCAACAATCTACGGCGATCACCGGCCGGCAAACAGGAGAGGATTGATTTATTGATTTATTATTTGGGCTTAAGGGCACGTGGACTACTAAGGTCATATTGCGCCCATAACTCTTGTAGCTAACAAAGTACAGTATCAAACTTCACGTCGTTCGTAGCCGTCAAAATGGTCCTATTGTGGTACAAAGTTTACATGTCAGGTATATCAGCGAGGAGAATATATTGCGGAGAATGACACTGAAGATAAGAAGTACATCAATCGTCCCGACTGGACAATGCTCGAGTTGTCGGAGAGAATATCGCTAATGGAATCCACAAACAGGAGATGGGTCTGAGTGAAATTGGAACAGGTATTACTGATCCTTCACTCACACTGATGAACACCAAATGCAGCTATATTTCCAGGCACATGATTCACCTTTGCACACATTTCTTTTTAAATTGACTGTCATTCATAAGTTCACAAGTGGCATTGGTGTCATCACCTCCGAGAACTTCCTTGATCCAGAGACACTTTGAGGAAATTTAAAGTGACTTTTTTTTTGCATTGAATGGGCTCATTGTGTCTAAAAAGTTGTCTCTTTAACAAAATGACCTTTGATTGTACATTCAAAGCACATTCAAAGCACCTTAATGGCTAAATGAGGCTTGAAATATTCACTCTGGCAATACCAAGTACCCTATATATGCCAACTACAGATTTCTGGTACTTCTTGGTGAGCACTCCAGCACAAATATCTAATAATAAATGAGGAATAAACATTGATTACTATAAATATGAATATATCAGAATAAATATTGAATAAATATTTCATTAAGTTTTGCCTATATTGACACAAACATAGCATCTTCTCACAAGACATTGTAGGGCACCATTTGTGTGGAGATATTTTTAGCACAACACTGACAAACATCCAGATCTGAATGTAATTTTTGTGTGTTGTAGTCAGTACAGTTTGTACTGCCATTTGAGGTCGTATTGTGGTCATTGACAGGTCAGCATGTAGGGAATGCTGAAACTGCTAGTCGTTTTCAGGAATGGACCTTGAGTGGTAGCACTCAGCCAAACAATCCTTTTCCTTTCTGGAGTACAAACCATTTCATTTAGTCTAGTCACAATCCTGGAGTACAGAGATTGGGTATGAAGCAAGAAAAGTAATGCTAAAAATGAAGGAAAGAAAATATCACCCAACCTAAACTAGCATTGGCAAACTTTCCATGGAGAAATTAAACTTCTTTTTTTCAAATGGAAGAATTCCAAACATTTTTTTCCTAAATTAAAGCAAACAAACCTAATCTAGCCTCAATTTTTTCAAAAACCCATTTTTTATTCCAAAGTTGGTTGGCTATTTGGGCTTATGGGCACATCATCCCCAAGTTAAAAAAGTATATTAAAAAAGCCCAACCAAGCCTAACTTAACCAAATCTAACCTCTGTGCATGCTGAAAGGAGGAAAAATGTGTGAAACATCTAACAGTTACATTATACTGCAATACTACCTAAAATCTAGGAGCAGCTTAATTTTTAAACACTGGTTCCAAGGTGCCATTACACAAACAGTGTGCCATAGGAGCAGCTTAATTTTTAAACACTGGTTCCAAGGTGCCATTACACAGTGTGCCATAGGATCTGAATAGGTACCTACTTACCTACTACCCATAATACCCATTCAGATACAATTAGGGAATACAATAAATTAGCAGCACATGTTTTGCAAATTTTTCAGATTAAGGTAATTTCTGCTTTCGTGGATTGGCTTTGTCTAATCCATGGTTTATGAATGTACTCAACATGATCTGGCCACTCATTTCCTGCACAAATGAACACTTTTCAGTTGGGAAGTAAAATAACACCCAAAAATGGGCTTGAGATTGGGTAACATAGCATGAAGTGTAACATTCAAAATATATAACAAATTTTATTATTATTATGCTTTGGGTTGGTAACAAGGCAGGTTTTTACACACAATAGCCTCAATAAAGCAAACAAATGGGCCACGGTTGGTTATGTTGTGTTACATTAGGTTTTTGAAGTCGCAAATATTTTCATGATTTTTTGTACCTTGTTTTTTGTTCAAAACCAGATTATGTCAGGTTAGGCTAGGTTTAGTTAGGTGTTTCAAACATTACACTTTTAGCACAAATTAAATTGCTCAATTTTTTTCCTTTGTGGATTTTTTTTTTTCCCCAAGGATGTTAGGTAAGGACTTGTTTTTTCAGACATTTCTTTGCATGCTAGGCTACCTAGTTCAAAAACCCACTGTTGGTGTTAATATGAAAACATAAACAGTATGCATACTAACATCCTGAAGTGTCCATTTGCACAGAAAATGAGTGGTTCCATCATATTAGTCACATTCATAAACATTAAACTGTAATGATCAATTCCAAGAATTCCTAACACACCTTAAAGCACAAATTTACCCCAAAAATATGTAGCATAAACTAACATAAGATGCCATGCAAGGAAGCAAATTGTTTGTTTAAAAATGGAAATCACCCCCCCAAAAAAAAACATCCCACATAAATTAAAAACCACAAGCCAAAGCTACCCTGAGCTGTTTTCTTTAAAGGAAAAATGACCCTTTGCACTTCCAATTAAAAATTATATAATCAAAATCTTAACCAAATGTAGCCTGATTGAACCAAACTTAACCTCTCAGTATGCTTCATGGAGGTGAAATGCGTGTAAAACTAGTCTCATGGTTACCTTAAACTACCTACAACAATCCCAAGTAATCATGGCTTCCTTATTGCAATATATTGTATTGTTGAGAAGTTTGCTTCCTCACTACAGTAATTAAATAAGCAAAGTATGACTTCAAGTGCACAATTGTTGTGCAGGTGTACAGGTACATACTCCAGAAGTGGCCGCCCCACACCCATTCATTTGATTTAGGTAGGTACCTACCTACCCACCTACAATGTCAGCTTTTAGCATGACAGAACGTGGTAGGACAACCAATATACTCGGGCGAGCCCATTTCTGTAATGCATTGTGTCCTCACAATAGCTCCTAGAAACCTACACCCATTGTACATAATACCCTTCGAGCAACAGCACCTCACCTATAATTGGCCCATAAACACAGCAGTAACAGCAACCTAACAGCACAAACCCTTCTACTTGCAGTGTTGGGTTCTTTCGGAATATTACGCGCCAAAACATAAGCATACGATAGTTGCGCTCTAGCGACATTCAACGTTCACAGTTACATTCAAGGCCATGTACGACCCTTGGTTATAGCACGCACGGTTGAAAGACGGTGGTGCATTGAAATCGATAGTCACCTAGGAAAATTTCTCTTGACATAAAGTTACCATCCTTTGAACATGGTTACCAAATGTTTCTAGCCAATTGTCATCCATCATGAGCTTCTGTCGCATTAAAGGCTAGTTCTTCCTTGGTCATATATGAAGGAAAGTATTTGCTTAAAAACTTTCTCCATCGTCCTTCGCATTTGGTAGGATTTGCCAGCATATTGTGTTTTGAGCTCAGCGCAATAGCGACAATCAATTGGAGACATTTGGCATCTGTTGCGAAATTGATGGCCGATGCGATGACCAAGGCCATCAACATGTTCATGGCTATACCCAGGTGTGCTAAGATTACTTTAAGCTGCACACTTATTTTGGGCTGTGCATATTAGGCGCAGAACTGCATTCGGCAAGCGATGGATCTTGTAAGTTGTTGCATTTCACCCAAATAATGCATGTCAGTGAACAAGCAATGCACATGACATGAAGACATAAAGACATAAAAGATAAGTGCAACTATGAGCCACAAGGGCCCTTCTTGGTTGCACTCTGTACACTGAACCAGTTGCCCACCAAATCTGTCAATCAGCCCTCCCTGTAATGCTGAAAAGCAAGCCCTCTATTCTTATAATGGTTGTCTATGCTGTTTTTAAGGATGTTCAATGTGCTGCTACTGACAATGTTTTCTGGCAGCTGGTTCCAGTGTTCCATTACCCTGTTGGTGAAGAAAGTTTGCCTTAACCTTGTTCTGCTGTGGTTAACTTTAATTTTTAATTTATGACCTCCAATTGCATCATTTCTGTTCAATTCAAACATTTCCCCAAGGTATCCCCTCTCCAGACCATGGACAAATTTAAAGACCTCGATGATTTGATTAAAAGAATAGTTGCTTGGTATTTTTTAATTGATTTCTTCCATGGTAGGTTATGCTAGGTTGTGCTACATGTTTGTTCATTTTGAACATTACTTTTGTTGTATTTGAATATTTTATGCTAGGTTGCCAAACTCCAAGCCACTTAATCTAATCACATTCATAATCAATGTATTGGAAAGATACATTCCCAGAATGTATAAAGCACCTTAAACATAGACTGGTCATTCATGGTGCATCATTATTATGACATCACCACTCATTTTTTATGCAAATGCTTACTTCTCAGTTTGTGGCCAAAATAGCATAAAAGGATATGTTGTTGCAGTTTAAGGCATCTGTTAGACAAGTTCTACACATTTTACCTCCATGAAGGAACTAAATGGGCTAGGTTTCATTCAGTTGGGCCAGTTTGTTCTTGTCTAACATTATAAAATGCAAATTTTCCTTGAATAATTTGCTATTCATTCAGCATTAACTGTATTCTGAATCGCTTCCCTCCTCTTTAGGATTGGCACTAGTTAAATTATTGAACATTTGCAAATACTTCAAGCCTATTGGTTCATAGATTTAGAAGTGGTCCTACAAATATAGTGTGTATATTGGTGCATAGACTCCCATATATGTTGTATGTAGTTGTATTTATATGCTATATAGCATAATATTTGTTGCATAACTTACTGATCACTCATGTGATGCTAATAACATATAATATTTATAATATTAATACACATGGTATTAATAATATTGATCAAGTGAATACTGGTGATACTAATAGAGAATACCAAGAGTACTTAGGCAAGTGATACTAAAAATACTTATGCATGAAATAATAAGAGTATGTATATAGGGTTGATATCTGCATGTTGATGCTGGTAATATCAACAGTGGAGTGGCCCAAAAAATACTTAGTGTGTTGACACCTTGGTACAGGAAGTAGTGAACCTCACAAGTGCACGTGGCGGAGGTGGTACATTCCACCGGCAGAACATCGTTTGTTTATTGGGTGGTTCACGATGCCCATTATGCACATTCATGGCTAATTGTGCTGCCCACACTGTTTCACCGGTGGGCCGCTGGATTGGGAAATGTCCAGAGTGGCACCAGTGCCAAACCGGCGACCTTTAGCAGACCTTTGACCCAGAGCTCAGCACCTTAACCACTTGGCCACGCCACCCTGCCAGAGCATTGAGTGCATTACCAGATACAAGTTGCACCTGGTGAAACAAGTTGCAGTTCACACAGGCTGTTAGTTGTTGGGTCGCACAGGTGTAACACCACTTGCCTGGGCTTGTTTCCTCTTGAGCCATTTGTCGAGGCGTGTCCGTCTCCACCGGCAGAGTATCGTGCTGCCGGTGCACGACGCCGAGCGGTGGCTGGCGGCGTGTCTGCGCTCCGTGGTGCAGCAGCAGCACCAGCTGACGGCCGAGCTGTCCGTCTACCTGGACGGCTGCAGCGACCAGTCGGCCGCGCTGCTGGAGCGGCACAGGGCCGACCTGGAGCGGAGCGGCTACCGCCTGCTGGTCTCCGGCGGACAGCCGGCGCGCGGAGGTGGGCGGTGGTGGGCAGTGTTGGCGGCGGTGGGCAGTGTTGGTGGTGGCGGTGGGTAGTGTTGGCGGCGGAGGTGGGCAGTGTTGGCGGCTGTGGGCAGTGTTGGCGGCGGCGGTGGGCAGTGTTGGCGGTGGCGGTGGGTAGTGTTGGTGGCGGCGGTGGGCAGTGTTGGTGGTGGCGGTGGGCAGTGTTGGTGGCGGCGGTGGGCAGTGTTGGTGAAGGCGGTGGGTAGTGTTGGCGATGGGCAGTGTCGGTGGCGAAGGTGGGTAGTGTTGGCGATGGGCAGTGTTGGTGGCGGCCGTGGGCGGTATTGGTGGAGCCGGTGGGCAGTGTTGGTGGCGGCGGTGGGCGGTATTGGTGGAGCCGGTGGGTGTGTATTTTGCCGCGTTTGATGCCGAAAGTGAACATTTGCGTCGTCCAGCTCGGAGACGATAGTTTCCTTGCTCGCTGCGACATGTTTCAACTCTCTTTGTGACAGAAGTTCCCTTGTGCTTTGTGCCTTTGGCATTTTTGTATAGCAAATGGAGCATTTAAAGTGATTGGCAAACGGCGACATTCAGCGTCCCAGCATGGACATGAATAGTATTCCGGAGAGGATGATGTTCTAGAGGACAAAAAAAAAATACAGGAAGATGTCAATTTCAAGCCTGTTTGGCGTGGTTTTCGGCCCAAATTAACTGACTTCTGTAAGCACTCATTCACATAATTTATCAGTTGTGGGCGAAATCTGTGTTTGGCGTATGAACACATTATCCTTGGTGAAGTAGCATTCTTCCTCCACCACGATCTGTTCCAATGCTTTGTCTTGAATCCGGCCACTTAACATCCAGTTTAAGTAATTATTCCGTGGTGGTTATTGGTTTTACGGCACGTCGACCGTTGAGTCATGCAGCGTCTGCAATCTCTCACGCCGATTGGCTGCGGGTGAAGAGTAGCGGCACAATGGGCGCTGTATGCCCAACGCAGTCGATGCGCCCGTAAGCCCAAATAACCAACCGAAGAGTAGCGACAGGTGAGACTCGAACCCACAATATTTCGATTGTGAGATGGGCAACTTACCCCCAGACTACTCCAAGTAGTTATTCAGTGATACCTGCGGAGTCAGCACTTAACCGTCGGCTTGTCTCCTAATTCTCAGTGGGGTACGCCAAGAACCGCGCTGTGGAGCAAAGTACTGGACGCTTCCTCTGCTTTCTGGATTCGGTATGTCTGCGTAGCACAACGGTATTAGTCTTGTGCATGGTTTAGTTTCTATTGCTGTTTGCCTTGCCATCGGCGCATGGCACATTTTAAGTTGAGCATGTCTGGCTGGCATATCGTAAGCAATACATTCATATTGTAAAACGTTGAATTGAGCTCTGTGTGAGCCAAAGGTTTGTCGATGGACCATAAAGCCCAGATAGTGCATCAGCCATCAGGTGAAAGCTCTTGGAAGTATGTCCTAATATCTCTTTGTGTCACACACTGGTGCACCGGAATTATTTCAGCTGATGCAACTAATTACGTTAAGTGCCATATTATTATATATTCTCATGAAAAACGAGGTTAAGTTAGGTTAAGTCAGGCTAGTTTAAATAAAAATAAAATATTCTTCTTTATGTATCACCTACCTCACCCATAGTTTGCATTATTTTCCATGCAAATGAAAAACAAGCATTTCCAATGAAAATGAAGGGTCACATCGTCTTAATGATGTTTATAAACATGACGTTCACACAATCTTTAGCTAAAAAGATTTACTGAAGTAAATCACAACTTTCCTAAGTTTTGCAGCAGTGTCTTCTGTTACTTAGCCATGCATCTATTTCATCTTCATCCACCATTCGGTAGCTTAGAGAAGGAAAGGTACGCGTCAGTTTTGTGTTGGATCTACTTCCCTGCCGAGGCCGGCGTCCATCGAGGGCTAGCTGAAGGCCGCCAGACGTGTTTCTGTCGCAGGCCACCTTGATCTGACGTGCGACGTTTTGCACTTGTTTGCCGTTTCTGGAGACCTGAGTATCTGGCTGTGCTGTATGACCGAAGCAGTCGATGCGCCTCTAGGCCCAAATATCCGAGTACCTGGCTGCTGGTTGACCCGTGTGGTCAGGTCAGTGTGACCTTGACCTTTGTGACGTCAGGATGACGAGATGCTGCCGGACCGCGTGCGGTGTCGGTGTGACCTTGACCTGTGTGACGTCAGGATGACGAGATGCTGCCGGACCGCGTGCGGTGTCGGTGTGACCTTGACCTTTGTGACGTCAGGATGACGAGATGCTGCCGGACCGCGTGCAGTGTCGGTGTGACCTTGACCTCTGTGACGTCAGGATGACGAGATGCTGCCGGACCGCGTGCGGTGTCGGTGTGACCTTGACCTCTGTGACGTCAGGATGACGAGATGCTGCCGGACCGGGTGCGGTGTCGGTGTGACCTTGACCTGTGTGACGTCAGGATGACGAGATGCTGCCGGACCGCGTGCGGTGTCAGCACGCGGCGGCGCTGGCCGATCCTAACGCGGTACGTCTCCGCGCCACCCGTCGGTTAGGGTATCCTGTTCAACCTGCGACGCGGCACCTGTCGCCCCCCCCACACCTACCCCCGCCCGCGGGTGGGGTTGGAGAGGGTGGCGGCGCGGGGCAGTCACGTGGGTCGTCGGCACTGGTGCAGTTGCCAGTGGGGGATGGTAGCGACGCTGAGCTGTCTCGAGGAGGTGTGCCGCTGCCGGGAATGTTGAGTTGTTGATAGTATTTGTTCACTCTGTGCAACAATGTCAGGACATATGGAAGCATATTTGTGGGAAAAACATTGTGATGTTCAACATCGGCCTTTTCTGTTTATTTTCGCCGGTTTTTTCGTGTTGTTCAAAGTCGAAATGTCAGATGGTCGTGTGACCAACAGTGTGGAGGGGGAGGTGCTATCAGACAGTTGCAGCATCTGCCTAATATGAATGTGTGCAACAGCCTTGCCCAAGAGTGTTGCCGTAATAGCAGGGCACTCATAATAATGGTTCTCGATACGAATGGTTCCCGCTCCCCATTGACAACTACTGTTACTAATGTTGTTTTCTTGAAATACGTGTCTTGTTTATTCATGCAGACGACGTGTCAAAACGTTGTAATGGCAGCAAACGTGAACTGGATTTAGAGTTTAATTTCTCCATCGTGCACCATCATATTCACCCAGTCAATATGAACCAAGCGTGAGTGGCGGCTACTTCTCTGTGAATGAAGGGGTCGATAATGGAAATGCATTTCCACCCACTCTACGCTTCAGAACAACATGTCACACCATCTGGCAATGCGCCCCTAACCACAGGTAATCAACCAACCACACCGTCCACACATCAGTACACCTGTGCCTGTACTCATTAACCTATGCCCCTGTACCTGTACCTATGTACATGTACACGTACCCGTGCTGCAGATCGTGGGAGGTAGGTTCGTGCGAGACCCAGCCGGCTCCACAGAGAGGTACACCCGCTGGTGTAACCAGCTGACCCAGAGCCAGCTGAGCCTGCAGGTGCTGACTGCCCACGGACCCACCGTCATCATGCCCACCTGGTACTGCAGCAGACAGGTGTACGACAGGTGAGCTGTCTCGTCTGCTGATGCGATCCGTGTGATGTGAGATGACCTGACCTGACCGGGCATATTTGTCCTTGCATAACCTGCGGTTTGTGAACTGATACCTGTTAGATGATGTAGCCGGACATTTGATCTGACCTGATATGTAGTCTAGCATTTCGCTTTTGCCCGGCTCCTGGCACTGTGCTGAATAATTGCAGGACTTAATACAGATAGCAAACGTACCCTGCCGGCCTTCCTACATAATATCTGGCATTACTGGGTACATTTTGACTGGAATTCGACTGAGTGTATTGTACCTCTGGCATTTAACTGATGACATTTCACCTCTGGCACCTGACGTCAATAACTTTATTTGTAAAATCGAACGTCGGCTCTCTAAGACGTGAAGTTTGACCTTAGACACCCATGTTGAGCACTAATCTCAATGTTAGCCTTTGATGTCTAGTGATGGCCTTTGGCATTCAAACTCTTGATCTTTTATGTCGAACATTTGACCTTTGATATGCGACTGGAACTCTGACTCGGTTTAGCCTGACCCATGACGTTTGTCTGCAGGGTCGGTGGGTTTGACTGGGTGGGTGCTGACCTGACCCGTGGGTCGGTGGGTTTGACGGTGTGAGTTCTGACCTGACCGGTAACGTCTGTCTGCAGGGTTGATGGATTTGACGGGACGGGTGCTGACCTGACCCGTGGGTTTGATTGGGTGGGTTCTGACCTGGGTTTGACTGGGTGCCATACGTCTGCAGGGTCGGTGGGTTTGACTGGGTGAGTGCTGACCTGACCCGTGGGTCGGTGGGTTTGACGAGACGGGTGCTGACCTGACCGGTAACGTCTGTCTGCAGGGTTGATGGATTTGACGGGACGGGTGCTGACCTGACCCGTGACATGTCTGCAGGGTTGATGGATTTGACGGGACGGGTGCTGACCTGACCGGTAACGTCTGTCTGCAGGGTCGGTGGGTTTGACGAGACGGGAGCTGGCACGCCGGAGGACCTCATCTTCTTCTACCGGCACCTGGACCTGGCCGGTACCGTCCGCCGGGTGGACCAGCAGGTGCTGGTGTACCGGTACCACCCCGACGCGGCCACCTTCTCCATACACGAGTCAGTCGCCGTGCAGGAGACAGATCCACACACGATGTGGTGGGCGTGTACAGGTCCTGACTGTGGTGTAGTGACAGTCAGCCGTGCAGGAGACAGATCCACACATGATGTGGTGGTCGTGTACAGGTCCTGACCGTGGTGTAGTGACAGTCGGTCGCCGTGCAGGAGACAGATCCACACATGATGTGGTGGTCGTGTACAGGTCCTGACTGTGGTGTCAGTGTGGTGAGAAGAAAAATCCACAAAGGTTGTGGTGGTCGTGTACAGGTCCTGACTGTGGTGCAGTGACAGTCAGCTGTGCAGGAGACAGATCCACACATGATGTGGTGGTCGTGTACAGGTCCTGACCGTGGTGTAGTGACAGTCGGTCGCCGTGCAGGAGACAGATCCACACATGATGTGGTGGTCGTATAAAGGTCCCGACCGTGGTGCGGTGACAGTGATCGTACACAGTCTGGCAGTGGTTCGGTTATCAGCGGTAATGCGTGAGGTGGTGCCGAAGGTAGTAGCCGCTGGTGCTGACACTACCTGGCATCGTCACATGTCGGCGGCATCCTGAACCTCGCCTCATTGTGGAGTGGAGCCGATGGAGTGGAGGCGACGAACCCAACACGTCAAAAATCACTGAGACGATGAAGCAGTGGTAAAATAATGGTTTTTCGTTAGGTGTGAGATGTCGAAGTGGGTATAGTAGGACGTCGTAATTTGTCCTCGAAGTATGCCAATTAATATATGGTTTCATTTCTTGAAACCTTAGCAGACCACATCGCACATTTGATTGTTTAGCAGACCACATCATAGATAATGTCTGTACTCGGAAGTGTGTATCTAGATGTTTGTGCATCACAATTCGTAATGTGGAACATCAGCATGATACTTGCACACGAAATACTTTTATAAATGAATCACGGAGACCCCATAAGCACACATCAACAAACACGATGTCAATGCTTCCTTCGAAAGGATGTCTTGAGCGCCCAGGCAGTGGTATATTCCACCCTATTTCACGAATATTTTATCACTGTGGTGAAGGAGTATGGTGTATGGTCAATCTAAGTTCAGGGACGCACAGGGATGGCCGAGTTATTTGAGTGGTCAACTTTGGGCACAAAGGGGTACAAAGGGGTTGAACGCTCGTGCCATTCGGAGCACACTTGCCAGTCTCGCGGCCCGGCGGCGAGGCAGTGCGGGCGGCATCATTGGCAGTCATAGTGCGTACAGTGTACCGTGAGCCACCACAACACAAGCAACACGTATACTTTAGCGCTGAAATATGATAGCGCAATTGCGAGCAATTCTGGATGCGAATGTGTCGGTGACTACACTGTCAGGCACGTGGCACCATTAGCTACTTAGCTACGCGCTGCCGTCGGGTACTTCTCGAATAATATATCGTCATTGTATCATTTTTTCCATGAAATAAATGTCGAGCTGCAGAAATATTAAATTCTGGTGAAGTTTGAAAATGCTCCTTTGATTCCAGATTTGTATTGATACAGCACTCACCAAATAGGCTGCACGACATGGTTATAAAACTAAACACGAACTAACTAAATTAAAAAATAACAAAATTGAAGTTTTGTGTGTAGTGCAGATTGCCTATTATATTGCCTGACGTCCATTGGCTCCAGCCTGCTGTCGTGCCACGCCGTGACACGCCGTGCCATCGTGCCATGTGCCATGTCGTCACATGTCGTGCTGCTGCTGCCATTGGCTCTAGCCTGCTGTCGTGCCATGTCTTCATATGTGCCATGTCGTGCCCTGTCATGCCATGTTGTGCCATGTCGTGCTATGTATTGTCATGTGCCATGTCGTGTCATATCGTGCCTTGTCATGCCATGTTGCGCCATGCGGTGACATGTGACATGCCGTGCCACGTCGTGCCTTGTCATGCCATGTTGTGCCGTGTGGTGCCATGTGCCATGTCATGACATGTGGTGACATGTCGTGTCGCTGCAGGGACACGATCTGGCGGCTGCGGCTGGCGCGGCTCGTCGCCGCCTACCTGGACTGCTGGCCGGGCTTCACCATTTGGAACGCCGGGAAGCAGGGTCGGCGGCTGTACCGCAGCCTGGCGCAGCGGCATCGCGACAAGGTGAGCACTGCAGCGCCGGCTCGAATCCCACAACCGACGGCATTTACACGCGATGCCGCAGCCTGGCGCAGCGGCATCGCGACAAGGTGAGGCACTGGAGCGCCGGCTCGAGTCTCACAACCGACGGCATTTACACGCGATGCCGCAGCCTGGCGCAGCGGCATCGCGACAAGGTGAGGCACTGCCGGCTCGAGTCTCACAACCGACGGTATTTACCGAGCCCACCCGCGACCAATCGGCGTGAGAGGTTGGCGACGCTATATGACCTAGCGGCTAAATGCGTCGTAAAAGACCCCCCCCCCCCACAATGTGAGTACTGGCCATGTGTGTGGAGGCGGATTAGCGACGCCGCTGTGTGTAATTCGCACTTCGCTTCGCGTTCATGTAGCCCGGGACCACACAGTGCCTCTCTCCTCGGGTCCTGATGCTGATGTAGCCCGGGACCACGCAGTGCCTCTCTCCTCAGGTACTGACGCTGATGTAGCCGGGGATCACACAGTGCCTCTCTCCTCAGGTACTGACGCTAATGTAGCCGGGGATCACACAGTGCCTCTCTCCTCAGGTACTGACGCTAATGTAGCCCGGGACCACGCAGTGCCTCTCCCCTCAGGCCCGGGACCACACAGTGCCTCTCTCCTCGGGTCCTGATGCTGATGTAGCCCGGGACCACACAGTGCCTCTCTCCTCGGGTCCTGATGCTGATGTAGCCCGGGACCACACAGTGCCTCTCTCTTCAGGTACTGACGCTAATGTAGCCCGGGACCACACAGTGCCTCTCTCTTCAGGTACTGACGCTGATGTAGCCCGGGACCACGCAGTGCCTCTCCCCTCAGGTGCTGACCACGCAGTGCCTCTCTCCTCAGGTGCTGACCACGCAGTGCCTCTCTCCTCAGGTACTGACGCTAATGTAGCCCGGGACCACACAGTGCCTCTCTCTTCAGGTACTGACGCTGATGTAGCCCGGGACCACGCAGTGCCTCTCCCCTCAGGCCCGGGACCACACAGTTCCTCTCTCCTTGGGTACTGACGCTGATGTAGTCCGGGACCACACAGTGCCTCTCCCCTCAGGTACTGACCACGCAGTGCCTCTCTCCTCAGGTACTGACGCTGATGTAGCCGGGGATCACACAGTGCCTCTTCCCTCAGCCCCTGACCACGCAGTGCCTCTCTCCTCAGGTACTGACGCTGATGTAGCCGGGGATCACACAGTGCCTCTCTCCTCAGGCTCTGACCACGCAGTGCCTCTCTCCTCAGGTACTGACGCTGATGTAGCCCGGGACCACGCAGTGCCTCTCTCCTCAGGTGCTGACCACGCAGTGCCTCTCTCCTCAGGTTCTGACGCTGATGTAGCCTGGGACCACGCAGTGCCTCTCTTCTCAGGTACTGATGCTGATGTAGCCTGGGACCACGCAGCTCCGCTGACTTGCGCCTCTGTCTCCTCTCAGGTTCTGGCCTTCTGCGACGTGGACGAGCGCAAGCTTCGACAGGGAGTCTACGTATACGAGAACAGCAGCGTTGTGCCAAAACCGCGTGTACCCATCCTGCACTTCAGCAAGGCTCAAAAGCCGTTCGTTATCTGCGTCAAAATGGACATTACGGGTGGTCAGTTCGAGGCCAACCTGGCCAGTCTAGGCTTGCAAGAAGGCGAGGACTATGTGATGTTTAGCTGACGACGCGGTTCAGTGATTTATTTGACTGCCATTGATCGAAAGGGTTCGTCACTTTTGTGAGGTAGTTTGAATCGCCCCTTCTTCATCGTGATGCAGGCGCACATAACGCATATTAGGAAGGTGAAGGCGATGCAATAATGTACAATTATAGTGCTTTACAGCCGCCATCACAAATGGGGGTCGCGGTAGCTCAGTTGGTAAAACGCCTGACTTTTGATCGCAATATTGTGGGTTCGAATCTCACAGCCGGCGGCATTTACCGAGTCCGACTGTGACCCCCGGCCTTGGATTCCATGATTGTGCACGTGGTGTGGAGCGATAAGGGGCCAGAAGTGTCAAGCGTCTCAGCCGGTGGCAAAGGTCTCAAAGTGGATATGCCTGTAGGGTGGGTGGCACGCGCCCTTTCTCACTTTCTGCTGAAAGTAAGCATGCGCTCATGAAGATGATAAACTTTGCAAAGTGCTGTATGTTGTTGGCATGCATATGTATTCAAGTACATTGCTCCACCCAAGGTAACCACTGGTAATATCCTGAGTTACCAGTGTTGATTGGAAGAGCTTACCAGTGTTGACTGTAAAAGCTCGACTAAACTATTTTATATGCTTTTCTGAATAAGGTTTGATTTCTGGACTTTTGATCTCCCATAAATCCGTATGGATAGCTGTGTTGTAAACCGATGTTTAAATGCCTGAAATGAATGCATGTAAGAGCATGGCAATATAATATGCTGCTCAGGAACATGCTGTGCCTTTTCCATACAGCATATCTACTGCTTCTCTGGAAAGCTAGCATCGGCAGGCGGAAGCGAGAAGATCGACCAAAAACGGTCAATACACCTCCAATTAGACGCTGATGGGCGTGGTTTCCATTTGCTTAAGCTAAGGCTCGCACACCAGATCAGTGGCGTACCCAGGATCTGCGCCAGGGGTAGGCGGACGGTCTTGGAGGGGCCGCCAATCCCAATTTTTCAATAGTCCGAATTTGGGTGACTTCCAAGGGGAGCCATCTGTACGTTTAAGTAATATAATTAGTGACAAACCTAATTGTGCTGTGGAGATAGCCCAACCCACCACCACCGTTTCTGACTCACCGAATTTCAACTCCACCCACCCTGTTCGAATGCTTTTCTCTTGGCATCCCTCGGCAAGTCACCTCACATTCCTGAAATTACATCGATATAAATGCTTGAAAATTAAACACTTGAAGTTCTCCAATTTCATGCAACTGGAATCATTTCATGTGTTCCAGTTCATGACGGCCGGTTGCCTCCACGCCAACGTTCGTACACCTTTACACCCCTCCTGCGTATCCGGAGCATTCGCCACACTTCGTGCGATTCTACAGTTTCTGCTGGGCCTACGTTTTGCTAACTGCTACCACATAATAGTTTTCTGCAATATTTGATATGATTGAATGCTCGTGTAAGGTTTTCTTGGAAAATTCGTTGAATTCAATTCGTTGATTAGTTCTCTTCATCCCACATTTTTCGGTGGCTAAGAAACTTGTATCGGGTTCCAATCAGACTTGTTGGACCAATGTACGACCTGCTGAGCCCCGGCGTGATTTTTGGTGTCCCGGGTGCGACATTTTCATACCCCCAGACTAAGCGTGATTTTCCGGGGCCACGGGTCGACCTTTTGGGACCCCTGTCATGATATTGAAGACTCGACGCCATGTTTTGACCCCAGTGCGATTTCCAAGGCCCCAAACGCGAACTTCTCAGGCCCCCAGCGTGATTCGCAGTGGCCACAGCCTGACTACACCCAGCGTAACTTTCTGGGGTCTTTTAGAACGTCATTTTCAGTGGCCCGGCGAAACTTCTTAAGCCCCCAGTGAAATTTCCAGGTTCCCCGGACGTTTTCTTTTGAGGTTCCAGGCGTGATTTTCACGGGCTTTGCGCGACTTTTGGGGGACGCAATGTATTTGCAGTGGCCTCGTTCCCACATTTAGGAGCCTCTGAACGATTTTTGTAGGCCCCTAATATGATCTTCAAGGTGCTTGGTGGGATTTCAAAGACAAAGACATACAAGATTAGTGAAACATAAAAGATTAGTGATGAGCCACAAGGGCCCTTCTTGTGCACTGAACCAGTTGTCCACCAAATCTGTCAATCAGCCCTCCCTGTAATACTGAAAAGCAAGACTTCTATTCTTATAATGATTGTCTATGCTGTTTTTAAAGATGTTCAGTGTTCTGCTACTGACAATGTTTTCTGGCAGCTCGTTCCAGTGTTCTACTACCCTGTTGGTGAAGAAAGTCTGCCTTAACCTTGTTCTGCTGTGGTTAACTATGATTTTGAATTTATGACCTCTAATTGCATCATTTCTGTTAAATTCAAACATTTCCCCAAGATATCCCCTCTCCAGACCATGGACAAATTTAAAGACATCGATGAGATCTCTCAGCCTTCTATATCTAAGTGAAAACATATTTAATTTCTTCAATCTTTCCGCATATGACAGGTTGCTTATGCCATTAACCATTTTTTGTAGCCCTCTTTTGTACTCTCTCTAAAAGCCAGCAATCTTTTTCATAGCTAGGAGACCTAGCTTGGATGCAGTATTCCAAATGTGGCCTGACATATGCACAGTAAAGCTTCCTGATGACTTCCTCACTTCTGTATGATACATTCCTATGTATTGCCCTGAGCATTCTCAGTGCCTTCTTCCTGGCTTCCTTGGTCTGTTCTGATGCCCCCAATTTTGTGCTTAGAATAACACCTAAATCCTTCTCCTGTTGAGTCACTGATAACACTTGGCCACCCATCAAGTAGGGAGCATTCATATGCTGCTTACCGATTTTGTATCCCTAGTCATTTGCAGGGGCCTCTGTGCGACTTGTAGGGCCCAATGTGATTTTCACGGGGCCCTGTGCGATATTTTGTGGGCCCCAGTTATATTTATAGGGAGCCAGGAGCAATTTTTATCAACCCCGGAGTCCCAGTCAGTGAGATTTGAGTCACTTGAGACGTGAGACATGTTCTGGTGAAAATCGGCTAACTTTCAGTTACTTGAGTACCTCCATTCCCCATTAGGGTAACCCAGTAAGGTAAAGAAGGGTGATGCATCACCGACGCAATCCATGACGTCACTGTCCCATTTTGGTGGTGAAGAAGATGAGCACACACTTGAGCGCACATGTATGATTCAGTGCTTTAGTAGCGATGCGCAAGAGCGCGAGAACTGGGGGAGGCGGAGGACACAGCGCCCCCATCCCAGCCAGCCCAGCCCCGCCCTAGCTCACCCCACCCAACATTGACACTGTGGGTGTTGCATGCAACAAATAATACATTTTAAAATGGATCTGTCCCTGGCAACACTGCAACCCTTCCGGTGTCACTGGTGTTGCAAAAACACATTTGGTGTGATGTGTGCCTACGCCATATGCTAATGTGTAGACACACGTTGTATACTATCCTGGGCAAGCATTAGAATTTCCCTGCGATTCAAATGCCGAATGAACATGTGAGCAAAGTTGGAAGTCAAACATTACCGTGCCGAACCTCCTGTGGTCCTCTTAGAACGACAGTTGATTTCGCACCACGGAGTGGTTCACGGGCAATGTCGTGACCTCCCAGTCGTGTATTGTTGTTGGTTTCCCCACTCTGGACCCTCTGGTACGACGTCATTGCGCACTGCGACCAGCGAGAGGCGTGAGAAAAGGCACCACCGAGATTCGAACTCGGGGTCTCCTGTTTACTAGACAGGCGCTTTAGCCAACTAAGCCATGGCGCCACGGGTCGTGTGCGGCCAGCTCCAACTTCAATCACGAGCAGGGGCGGATCCAGCAGCAACGAGGAATAGTCGTCATGGGTGTTATCCATGTTTTGCAATATTATTGTCAGTCTCACCTTTCTAAATTCCATAAACATGACAGCTCACATAGAATTTAAACTCGCATAAACACGCGATGGCCGAGCACCAGACCGGGTCCAGAGTGGGAGAACCAACAACAATACAGGGCTATGGAATCAACAACAATACACGGCTGGGGGTGTGGAACCAACAACAATACAGGGCTATGGAATCAACAACAATACAGGGCTGTGGAGCCAACAACAATACACGGCTGTGGTGGGGAACCAACAACAATACAGGGCTATGGAATCAACAACAATACACGGCTGGGGGTGTGGAACCAACAACAATACAGGGCTATGGAGCCAACAACAATACAGGGCTATGGAACCAACAACAATACACGGCTGGGGTGGGGAACCAACAACAACACACGGTTGGAATGGGGAACCAACAACAATACACGGCTGGGGGGGAACCAACGAGGCAGAGTGTACAGCGTCCCCACCCCAGCCCACCCCATCCAACACTGATACTGTGGGTGTTGCATGCAACAAATAATCCATTTTAAAATGGATCTGCCACTGGTAACCTTGAAACACTTGTTGTGTCACTGTTGTTGCAAAAGCAAATTTGGTGTGCTGCGTACCTACGCCAGATGTTACTGTGGAGGCACACGTATAATATCCCAGGCAAGCATTACAAATTCCCTGCGATTCAAATGCCGAACAAATAGGCGAGCAAAGTGAACAGCCAAACATTACCATGCCGAACCTCCTGTAGTCCTCTTAGAACGACAGTTGATCTCGCACCACGAAGTGGTTCACGGGCAAAGTTGTGACCTGCCAGCTGTGTATCGTTGTTTGCTTCCCCACTCTGGACCATCTTTGGTGCGCGGTCATTACGCACTGCGACCACAGAGAGGCGTGAGAAAAAGGCACCACCGAGATTCGAACTCGGGATCTCCTGTTTACTAGACAGGCGCTTTAGCCAACTAAGCCATGGCGCCACGGGTCGTGGCGGCCAGCTCCAACTTCAATCACGAGCAGGGGCGGATCCAGCAGCAACGAGGGATAGTCGCCATGGGTGTTGTTCATGTTTTGCAATATTATTGTGTCACCTTTCTAAATTTCATAAACATGACAGCTCACGTCGAATTTAAACTCGCATAAACACGCGATGGCCGAGCACCAGACCGGGTCCAGAGTGGGGGAACCAACAACAATACAGGGCTATGGAACCAACAACAATACACGGCTGGGGGTGTGGAACCAACAACAATACACGGCTGTGGTGGGGAACCAACAACAATGCAGGGCTGTGGAACCAACAACAATGCACGGCTGAGAGAACCAACAACAATGCACGGCTGGGGGAACCAACAGCAATACAGGGCTATGGAATCAACAACAATACACGGCTGTGGTGGCGAACCAACAACAACACACGGCTGGGGTGGGGAACCAACAACAATACACGGCTGGGTGGGGAACCAACAACAATACAAACAGCATGGCTGTGGAACCAACAACAATAAGGCTATGGAACCAACAACAACACACGGCTGGAGTGGGGAACCAACAACAATACATGGCTGGGGGAACCAACAACAATACACGGCTGTGGTGGGGAACCAACAACAATACACGGCTGTGGTGGGGAACCAACAACAATACACGGCTGTGGTGTGGAACCAACAACAATACACGGCTGTGGTGGGGAACCAACAACAATACACGGCTGGGGTGTGGAACCAACAACAATACACGGCTGGGGTGGGGAACCAACAACAATACACGGCTGTGGTGGGGAACCAACAACAATACACGGCTGGGGGAACCAACAACAATACACGGCTGTGGTGGGGGGCCAACAACAATACACGGTTGGAGTGGAGAACCAACAACAATACACGGCTGTGGTGGGGAACCAACAACAATACACGGCTGTGGTGGGGAACCAATAACAATACAACGCTGTGGGTGTGGAACCATCAACAATACACGGCTATGGGAACCAACAACAATACACGGCTGTGGTGGGGGCCAACAACAATACACGGTTGGAGTGGAGAACCATCAACAATACACGGCTGGGGGAACGAACAACAATACACGGCTGCGGTGGGGAACCAACAACAATACACGGCTTGGGGTGTGGAACCAACAACAATACACGGCTGGGGGAACCAACAACAGACATGAAGACCCCATGAGCCGACGTGAAGGGCTCCTGGACCGACGGAGGGTGTCCGGGCTGACGGCCAGGGTCCGACCAGTAAAGAGGGTCCCTAAGCAAATGGCGAGGCCCTTGAGCCGAAATGGTTAGTGAGCCGATGGAGAGGGTCTCTAGATGCCGGAAATAGCCTCTAGGGACCCTCTCACGCACCCACGTTGTATGTAACCAGATGACGTCACTGTCCTACTTTTGGTGGTTAAGAAGATTGCAGCACACTTGAGGACACATGTATGACTTGGCGCTTTAATAGTGCCGCGCAAGAGCGCGGGAACTGTGGGAGGCAGAGGGAACTGGGGAGGCAGAGGGCACAGCGCTCCCACCCCAGCCCAGCCCACCGAACATTGACACTGGGTGTTGCATGCAACAAATAATCCATTTCAAAATGGATCTGCCACTGGTAACCTTGAAACACTTCTTGGGTCACTGTTGTTGCAAAAGCAAATTTGGTGTGCTACATACCTACGCCAGATGTTACTGTGGAGGCACACGTATTATATTCCAGGCAAGCATTACAAATTCCCTGCGATTCAAATACCGAACAAATAGGCGAGCAAAGTGAACAGCCAAACATTACCATGCCGAACCTCCTGTAGTCCTCTTAGAACGACAGTTGATATCGCACCACGAAGTGGTTCACGGGCAATGTTGTGACCTGCCAGCCGTGTATCGTTGTTTGCTTCCCCACTCTGGACCTTCTCTGGTGCGCGGTCATTGCGCACTGCGACCACCGAGAGGCGTGAGAAAAAGGCACCACCGAGATTCGAACTCGGGATCTCCTGTTTACTAGACAGGCGCTTTAGCCAACTAAGCCATGGCGCCACGGGTCGTGTGCGGCCAGCTCCAACTTCAATCACGAGCAGGGGCGGATCCAGCAGCAACGAGGAATAGTCGTCATGGGTGTTATCCATGTTTTGCAATATTATTGTCAGTCTCACCTTTCTAAATTCCATAAACATGACGGCTCGCATCGAATTTAAACTCGCATAAACACGCGATGGGCGCGCACCAGACCGGGTCCAGAGTGGGGGAACCAACAACAATACAGGGCTATGGAACCAACAACAATACAGGGCTATGGAATCAACAACAATACAGGGCTGTGGAATCAACAACAATACAGGGCTGTGGAACCAACAACAATACACGGCTGGGGGAACGAACAACAACACACGGCTGGGGGAACCAACAACAATACAGGGCTATGGAATCAACAACAATACACGGCTGGGGCGGGGAACCAACAACAACACACGGTTGGAGTGGGGAACCAACAACAATACACGGCTCGGGGAACCAACAACAATACAATGCTGTGGTGGGGAACCAACAACAATACACGGCTCGTGGTGTGGAACCACCAACAATACATGGCTGTGGTGGGGAACGCGGGAACTGGGGGAGGCCGATGGGTCGCTACACACGCCCCGATTTACCCCGAGCTCCAGCCCACCGAACATTGACACTTCGGGTGTTGCAATGACCGGAAACAAAAGATAATCCATTTCAAAATGGATCTGCCACTGGTAACCTTGAAACACTTCTTGGGTCACTGTTGTTGCAAAAGCAAATTTGGTGTGCTGCGCACCTACGTCAGATGTTACTGTGGAGGCACACGTTTAATATCCAAGGCAAGCATTACAAATTCCCTGCGATTCAAATACCGAACAAATATGCGAGCAAAGTGAACAGCCAAACATTACCGTGCCGAACCTCCTTTAGTCCTTTTAGAACGACAGTTGATATCGCACCACGAAGTGGTTCACGGACAATGTCATGACCTGCCAGCTGTGTATTGTTGTTTGCTTCCCCACTCTGGACCCTCTCTGGTGCGCGGTCATTGCGCACTGCGACCACCGAGAGGCGTGAGTAAAAGGCACCACCGAGATTCGAACTCGGGATCTCCTGTTTACTAGACAGGCGCTTTAGCCAACTAAGCCATGGCGCCACGAGCCATGGGCGGCCAGCTCCAACTTCAATCACGAGCAGGGGCGGATCCAGCAGCAACGAGGGATAGTCGCCATGGGTGTTGTTCATGTTTTGCAATATTATTGTGTCACCTTTCTAAATTCCATAAACACGACAGCTCACATCGAATTTAAACTCGCATAAACATGCGATTGGCGCGCACCAGACCGGGTCCAGAGTGGGGGAACCAACAACAATTCAGGGCTATGTAACATAAGACATAAAGACATAAAGACATAAAAGATTAGTGCAACTATGAGCCACAAGGGCCCTTCTTGGTTGCACTCTGTACACTAAACCAGTTGCCCACCAAATCTG
Organism: Imbricaverruca yamaguchii; assembly: GCA_034440575.1. Lineage (NCBI taxonomy): Eukaryota > Metazoa > Arthropoda > Thecostraca > Neoverrucidae > Imbricaverruca > Imbricaverruca yamaguchii. The sequence continues at coordinate 202,785 of JAOTOL010001368.1, read as the reverse complement.
CCAATCAGCCCTCCCTGTAATACTGAAAAGCAAGCCCTCTATTCTTATAATGATTGTCTATGCTGTTTTTAAAGATGTTCAATGTGCTGCTACTGACGATGTTTTCTGGCAGCTGGTTCCAGTGTTCCACTACCCTGTTGGTGAAGAAAGTTTGCCTTAACCTTGTTCTGCTGTGGTTAATTTTAATTTTGAATTTATGACCTCTAATTGCATCATTTCTGTTAAATTCAAACATTTCCCCAATGTATCCCCTCTCCAGACCATGGACAAATTTAAAGACCTCGATGAGATCTCCTCTCAGCCTTTTATATCTAAGTGAAAACATATTCAATTTCTTCAATCTTTCCTCATATGCCAGGTTGCTTATGCCATTAACCATTTTTGTAGCCCTCTTTTGTACTCTCTCTAAAAGCCAACAATCTTTTTCATAGCTAGGAGACGAAGCTTGGATGCAGTATTCCAAATGTGGCCTGACGTATGCACAGTAAAGCTTCCTGATCACTTCCTCACTTCTGTATGATACATTCCTATTTATTAACCAACAACAATACACGGCTGGGGTGGGGAACCAACAACAATACACGGTTGGAGTGGAGAACCAACAACAATACACGGCTGGGGTGTGGAACCAACAACAATACACGGTTGGAATGGAGAACAAACAACAATACACGGTTGGAGTGGAGAACCAACAACAATACACGGCTGGGGTGGGGAACCAACAACAATACAAGGCTGGTGGTGAGGAACGAACAACAATACACGGCTTTGGTGGGGAACCAACAACAATACACGGCTTTGGTGGGGAACCAACAACAATACAAGCGGGTGGGGCACAACAACAATACACGGCTGTGGTGGGGAACCAACAACAATACACGGCTGGTGGGAAAACAACAAACACGGCTGGGGAACCAACAACAGACATGAAAACCCCATGAGCCGACGTGAAGGGCTCCTGGACCGACGGAGGTTGTCCGGGCTGACGGCCAGGGTCCGACCAGTAAAGAGGGTCCCTAAGCAAATGGCGAGGCCCTTGAGCCGAAATGGTTAGTGAGCCGATGGAGAGGGTCTCTAGATGTCGGAAATAGCCTCTAGGGACCCTCTCACGCACACACGTTGTATGTAGCCAGATGACGTCACTGTCCTACTTTTGGTGGTTAAGAAGATTGCAGCACATTTGAGCACACATGTATGACTTGGCGCTTTAATAGTGCCGCGCAAGAGCGCAGGAACTGTGGGAGGCAGAGGGAACTGGGGGAGGCAGAGGGCACAACGCCCCACCCCAGCCCAGCCCACCGAACATTGGCACTGGGTGTTGCGTGCAACAAATAATCCATTTTAAAATGGATCTGCCATTGGTAACCTTGAAACACTTCTTGTGTCACTGTTGTTGCAAAAGCAAATTTGGTGTGCTGCGTACCTACGCCAGTGCTACTCTGGAGGCTCCCGTATAATATCACAGGTAAGCATTGCAAATTCCCTGCGATTCAAATACCGAACAAATAGTCGAGCAAGTGAAGAGCCAAATATTACCGTGCCGAACCTCCTGTGGTCCTCTTAGAACGACAGTTGATCTCGCACCACGAAGTGGTTCACGGGCAATGTCGTGACCTGCCAGTCGTGTTTGTTCCCAGTTGTTGTTTGCTTCCCCACTCTGGACCCTCTCTGGTACGTCGTCATTGCGCACTGCGACCAGCGAGAGGCGTGAGAAAAAGGCACCACCGAGATTCGAACTCGGGGTCTCCTGTTTACTAGACAGGCGCTTTAGCCAACTAAGCCATGGCGCCACCACTCGGAATCGGCCAGCTCCAACTTCAGTCACGAGCAGGGGCGGATCCAGCAGCAACGAGGAATAGTCGTCATGGGTGTTGTCCATGTTTTGCAATATTATTGTGTCACCTTTCTAAATTCCATAAACATGACAGCTCACATCGAATTTAAACTCGCATAAACACGCGATGGCCGCGCACAAGACCGGGTCCAGAGTGGGGGAACCAACGACAATACAGGGCTATGGAACCAACAACAATACACGGCTGTGGTGGGGGGCCAACAACAATACACGGTTGGAGTGGAGAACCAACAACAATACAAGGCTGGGGGTGGGGAAACAACAACAATACACGGCTGTGGTGGGGAACGAACAATAATACACGGCTTGGGGTGTGGAACCAACAACAATACACGGCTGGGGGAACCAACAACAGACATGAAGACCCCATGAGCCGACGTGAAGGGCTCCTGGACCGACGGAGGGTGTCCGGGCTGACGGCCAGGGTCCGACCAGTAAAGAGGGTCCCTAAGCAAATGGCGAGGCCCTTGAGCCGAAATGGTTAGTGAGCCGATGGAGAGAGTCTCTAGAAGTCGGAAATAGCCTCTAGGGACCCTCTCACGCACACACGTTGTATGTAACCAGATGACGTCACTATCCTACTTTTGGTGGTTAAGAAGATTGCAGCGCACTTGAGAGTACATGTATGACTTGGTGCTTTAATAGTGCCGCGCAAGAGCGCGGGTACTGTGGGAGGCAGAGGGAACTGGGGGAGCAGCGTGGGAAAAGTGGTTCGCTGACCTGGAGTCGGAGAAGAAAAAAATGGCCTCGGACCCCACCCCCCCTAAAAAAACAGAAAGCTACTTGTGTCGGAGCCCAAAAAAGATGATTGATAAAAAGCATACAAGCCGCTTACTTACAAGCATACTTACATCCCTTTACTGGACCCTAAGTCACTTCAATCACGCCCACTTAATTCACTCGCACTTACTAGGTTTTTCTCCGGAAAGCTTTCAAAACTTTGTCCCAACCCGAGTATACCCAACCAATCGAGACAAAGATCTTCGCACAAAGGGAAGAGGACAAAGCAGCGAGGCGAAACGCGCGGTCAAAGCGTGGTCGCTGTGTAAACATGACTGCAATATTTACACAATTTCAAGACCGCTGCTTGACCTCAATTCCTGTCGCCTTTAATAGGAATTCATACGTCAATACGGTGTTACCTTTTTTCTTCAGTTATATGGGAATCAATACACTGAAGATATATTTCCTAATCATGAAATTACGTTGTCTTTATCCTAGATCAAAACAAATATTTTTATTTATTGGTATTTCATGGGCGTAGGAACGTTTTGAAAAGTGGTGGGGCCAGCCTCATGTGGCAAAAACGCATGTTCGCGGAAAAGTGGTGGGGCCAAGAAAACTTTGGCCCCATATTATAAAAAATCCAGACCCTCTTGATAAAATTTCACAACGGATTTGAGCTCCTTGTGCTTTGGTCTTCCTCTCCAGATATAAAACTTCCAAATATTAATTTATTTGGCAAATTTAGGAATTATTTAGAATGAAAAGTGGTGGGGCCATGACCCCAGTGGCCCCACCGGTTCCTGCGCCTATGCAAAAACGGATACATTTGCATAGGTATAATTATTAGGAACATGCACCTTATCCTTAGGAGCCCTGCAGGTAAATAGAATGTAAGTAAATAGTCGACTATCTAGAATATACGAAGGAAGCGAGGGAATGCTATGCTATGTACCGTTTTATTTGCCGAGGATTAACCAAAATATAACCGATGTCCGGAGTCCCAAAATCAATATCTCCAACGTTCAATACCCCATGTAGGGAGACCACCGAGGAAGTGTGGTCGGCGACCACCTTATTTTTTACCCCTGTACCTCCACCTCAATAACTCCGTCTCTGGCTTTAACCACAAAATCAAATGGAGCAGTACCATTACACATTTATTACTTCATCCCAATTTCCTTTCAAAATTACAGGCATGTACTTTTTTAGTTGTCAATCATGCCATTTTCATTAAGATTGATATTTCCATCGCAACTAAAGAGTATCTATCCCTGGCGATTCGAGGCCCCAAACACGAAGATTGAGTGCCGGGGCACCAGGGATTTTACGAATAAACGAGCCACGACCACGGAAACAAGCAGTACAGGACTTAAGCTCCATCCTAGCACAACATACACTCCGTACCTGGTTTAGCAAGCATTGCTTAGCATTTCGGAATAGTCGCAGGGTATATCTCGCAGACAGAGTGCCACAGTGATGTCCAACCTGGATTACACGCCGAAGAACGAGCGACGCCGATCATTTGCTGCGAAGAACTCCGAGGCAATGGCATCCACATCCAGCTCGTCGACGCGCTGACGGTGCACAGTGCACACCATCGCAGCGTTAAGTCGGGCCTGACCCATGGTAGAGCGGAGATACGACTTGATGCGTCGGAGACAGGAGAAAGAGCGCTCTGCCGTGGCCGTTGTTACTGGTACAGTAAGGTACAGCCTTACCAGCGTCAGCACTTCGCTCATCATGTTACTGAACACTGTACCACCCGACTGCTTTGCCCCCACGAGAGCCTGAATCACTTGGTGCACGCTCTTTCCTCCGTCTCCAACCACATCAGGTAGCATTTGCAGCTGCACTTCCAATCGTGCAAGGTCCAGATCGCCGCCATACAGATCCTTTACGGCGACGGGGACGGTGAAGTGCCTTCCCGCACTCGCATCCTCCAACAGTCGCTCCACCTCGCGCACTTTCTGGAACGTCGGTTGCAGGAACCTTTCCTTGAGCTGAGTGGTCAGTGTGTCCAATATCTCGAAGAATTGGCGTCGATGTAGGTCTTTCACGGTGGAGTCGTGGTACTGTCCACCGCCGTCCAGTCGCATGGGAACTTTCCGCTTTCGAGGCAGTTTGGGACCATCCACACCTGCTGCCGCTGCCAACCTTTCAGCTCTCTCGAACATCCTGTCGAAAGACTCAGTTGAGCGCATCCCCTCATAGCGCTCGCACACACGTTTCACCGCCTCCTGTGTGTTTCCCACTGTCGCTGTCGCTGACTGGAGGCCACGCGACAGGTCCTCTGCTAGAGAGAATACCTCGATCGCAATGAGCAGCCCGATAAACGTATCGAACTGCTCCATGAGCGCCAGCATTCCTCCTGCTTTTCGACCATGATCGTCACTTGCCTCAGCACTGACTTCCTCCAGGGTGCTCATCACGTGCTCGTAGTTATCCACTACGCTTCGCAGCGACGCGGTACGGCAGGTCCATCGCGTGGGGCACAACGGCCGCAGAGTGCCGCCAGCTGACTCTGCGGACAGCGTCACGCGTCGGAGTGCTGCGGCCGTCTTCGGCGAGTTTCTGACAAAGGATGTCAGCTCGTTGGTAATATCCAGGGCATTTCGAATCATCTTGTTTTTCCTGGCTGCCTCCTGCAACGCCAGATTTGTACAGTGTGCCAGACAATGGACATGCAGGGCTGATGGACACTCTTCGCTGATCCTCGCCGCCACTCCTTTCACTCGCCCCTGCATATTTGCAGCCCCATCGTAGGCTTGTCCGCGACAGCGACTCAGCGGCAGCTCCATACGCACCAGTGCGTCCTTAAGCGTGTCCGCAAGTACTTCACCGGTGGTTACCTCGGTGTGAATCAGTTCCACGGGATCCTCGTTGATCTGCAGATTGGCGTCCACCCAACGTATGGAGAGGCTGACCTGCTGTTTGAGTGACAAGTCAGTGGCCTCGTCTGCTAGAATAGCAAAGAACTTTGCCTCTCGGATGTCTTTCAGCATGTTGCGCAGAAGTGTCGTGCCGATCGAACGAATCAGCTCGTTCTGGATCACGGGAGACAGGTAGTGATTCCAGTTGTTGAGCTCTGGCACGTCCTTCTTTCTGATGAGGAGGAGTTGGCTGAGGTTCCCGTCCATTTCGTGTTTCCCCCTTATGGGAATGTTTTGTCGCAACAAGTATACCAGAGTCTCGATGACCTTTTTCAGGCATTTTCTGCGCCGGGACTGCTCCTCGCTGGTCTGCTGAGACAGAAGCGCAGAGATGGTCTGCTGTTTCTCTTTCAGTTCTTTCGTGCATGCCTCATGGTGACACATTGAGTTTTCATGCGTTTTGAAACTCTCTTGCGCCTTCTTCCAATTGTTGAAGCCATCTTCCACATACGCAGCCTCTTTGTTTTTGCTCATCGTTAGCTTTCCGAGCTTGTGCTGCCTCCGGCATACATGACAGAAAACCTTTCCAGACTCTAAGCAGAGGCTTAGCCACGCATAATTATTGTACCATTCGGGACAAAATGATCGCGTTCGTCCGCCCTGATCACGCGCAGTCTTTGAGAGCGTGGCAGTGTCGGTCGGTTGGTGGGGATGGACCGTGGAACAGCAAGGCGATGAGCATGGTGGAACTGAAAACAGGAAATACGACTAATTACCAATTATTTATCTCGTTATTTTCACAAAAAAATTGCGAGTCTTGGTATTCCAGCAGCTGTGATCATTGACTGTGTGATGGTAACAACAGCAATTATATTTTTATGCACAACATGTTTTTCACTGGGTTGTTCTGTCGATTGTTTTGCCTGCAATTCATTTATATTGTTTGAAACAGCTGTCTTATTGCACCACTTTGCAGGTGTGAATTACCTTCATTTATAAAAAGGTGCCACAAGTAATGCTTCTCATGTTCATGGAGATATTGACCCAGGGGCGCAGCCAGGACTGTCCTAAGGGGGGAGCAAGGTAATGCTAAAGGGAGGGGTAGACTGTTGCTGATGGGCAGTTCCAATGGTAAAAAAGAAAAACATCGGTCGTAACGGGGGGGGGCAATTGCCCCTCCCCCCTGGCTGCGCCCCTGTATTGACCTCAAGTCCTCAACACAACCAAAAATCAGTTAGCTATACCACCTGTGCAGATACACTACTTCCATTATAAGGCCATTGCTTCTTTGCTTCACTGGCTGATTAGATAACTTTAAGCAGAATAGGTTATGAACTTAATGTCATTTCTAGGATCTTACACAAGTCAATCAGCTGCAAACCCCATTATTTCATTTATGTACGTTTAAACCCCTAAGGAACGATAAATGTACACTACTACAGACCTCTCTTAATCGCAATGTGTGACATTTGTGTTGGTACTTGGTACGAATAACATATAAGTGGGGTATGTGCAGTAAAATAAGCAATATCGGATTTGACCAAATTAATTAACTGCCTCACTTTGGATGATATAGCACATTAGACATTTACATTCGGTGTAATGGAATTCAGAAACACATTAAGCCTATTACTGCTGGCGGGGGCCTTTAAGGCCTCCCTCAGGTTTTTTGCTAGTTTCTCCGGAACGGCTGGCGATAAAGACCTGAAACCTTCTGACTTTCTTTATTGGTCCTTTTGACAGGTTGTGTCAAAATTTTAACCCCGGGTCACGTCAGGTCAGGTCACCAGATCAGGCCAACTGAGGTCACCTCATTTCAACTTTGGAGCCCCATCGCACCCACACTTTTACACCGGTCAATTTAAAAATTACCACACTTCATGGCCCTACAGAGATGTATAACATATAGTTCGGTTTTTTTCTCTAGCGTTGACCTGACGTCAGGTGACGAGGTGACCTCTCCAATTGGAATAACATGGGAAAAATAAAAATGACACTGCCAAAGCCACAAATATGATCAAAACGGCTCACAACTTTCAGAATCATGTTCACTCCCACCTTTTCACAGATTCCCGGGGTGAAATTTGACGGTTTCCCTTTCTGAGGTCATCCGAGGTCACCAGGGCTCAAAAACCGTTTTTGGACCACTGCTCTCCGCCACATTGAGCTAGAGCGTCAAACTCAACGCCATTGTGTTTGTTTTATCACCAGCTTTCATATGATATGCAGCTTGACCCCTTTCGGTGACTTTAGGTCATCGTAGGTCACGTGACCTAAGCTCAACAGTCAAAATTGACCTGGCTAGGGTAGACTATATATCATTCGAACCTTCTTAACAAGGCGAACACGATGACGTTGAGTTTAAGTCTCTATCTGAATTAGGTGAAAAGTTATTGGCGAAAAACTTTGCGTAACCTCTATATGGTCGATGACCTCTGGAGGTCAAACCATTGACCTGAGGTACAAAATTACCGAAATACTTTCTAGAGTTCACGGTACGAGCTATCCAACGCCATTTTCGGATTTGCGCTAGGAAGCATAGATCGCCAGATCTTAGGGGGGCCGAATAGGCCCCCCGCCAGAAACTGAACCTCGTAAGGCCCGCCAGTAATAGGGTTAAGTCACCAAAACAGAAATTAAAAGTAGGTATGCATATCAAACCGGCAAGGAGTTGTTCACATTACCTGCAGTTGCCGGCGATATCCCACTGTTTGCCGATTTGCCGAAGACAAGCTCTATCTTTCCCTCAGCATCAGTATGCAGGTCAGAGGGGCTGCTTGAAGAAGCGGATGCTGGCGCAGAAGGAGACGTGGGTTCTGGCACAGGATGCGTTGGCGTAGGCAAACACGCAGGAGCAGACGGTGCAGGTGTAGGCGCAGGAGCGGATGGATTATCCAGGGTGGACTGTGAATAGCAGCATGTGATAAATATCCATCAATGAAGGGACTTCTATGAAGCAACTGCAGTTGACAATATTATGATAATTCAATTAAAATTAGGACATCACCACTGAGTGAATCCGTACCGAGTGTTGCCGATGACGATTCGTAATACGGATCGAAAGCGCTCCAACCAACATGTTCACATAGTGGTGATGTCCTAATTTTAATTCAATCTACGATGCCACTAATTATGAATTTGGAGAAATTATGCTAATTATTATTATTGCTATTATTATTAGTATTATTCGAAGTGACGAAACAGGTAACAGGTATATCGGTATACACATACATCGCTACAGGTATATACAGGCATATCGTTCAGCATAGCAACAGTGAAGAGTGAATGTTGGCATGGCATAAAGTGCCTAATGGAAAAACGTAGTTTTTCATTTAGCTGCATAGGTAAGTAGCGCGATCAACTGTTTGTTGATGCATAATTACATCCACCCTTACTTACCTTTTTCGCGAAGAAACTTCGTATGTCCATCTTCAGAGCCTCTAGCACAACCAGAGGTACAGGATGGTGAAGCAGTTGGTCATGGAATAGTTTTTTTTTTTTTTGTAAAACACGATTTCTGGAAATGAAGAGGAACCCTTAGGATATCTGCCAGCATCCGCCACCTTATGTTATTATTACATTTATACAACACAAATAAAAATGGCATTGGGTGGGGTAGACAGTTGCTCAATGGTGAGTAAAACTGTATGTATAAAACAAATATCTGAAGCTAGATTAGTCAAATTGCTTGATGCTCCCTCATGTGTTAGGAAAGTGGTGACTGGTGCAGTGGCGACGCCACGGATTTTGCCCAAGAGGGGCAAATTGCCCGGACGAGTGTCGTCAACCGGGGGAGGGCGCGGTAGGAGAAAAAGCCAAACTAGTGACTGGGGCCGCACATATATCGTTATGTGCGGTTTTTTGTTTGTTATTATCGCCTTCCGGTTAGGCCGTGTGAGTGTAAAACACCTTCTGGTAGCCGAAATTTTGCCTTCCGGTAGCCGGAAATTACCCTTCCGGCTAGAGTTTTTTTCGCTTTTTTCATACCATGTGGGAGGGGGATGGTAGATGCGATTTCCAGCTAAGTATTACGTAGCTGATGGGATTTCAGGTTTCAAGAGAGATGACATGACCTCCCCGGTTAAAATTGACATGTGTGTGTTTTTTTTAATGAAACGACTGAAATTCGGTGAAAAGCAACGTGAACTTGCCTCAAATATGGAACCCGCATTACACACAAAAGTTGTGGAATGTAGGTGTTGTGAAAGGAATCATCACCCAAATGAGTACAAAATGCATACCAGCACCAGGACATAACAACTTTGTCACCCATTTGTCAGAGGTGGCCCCTCATGTCCGAGGAAGTTCATCCTCTCATGGCATTGGAAGAAGGATGTTAGCTAGATACACCTATTGGTAAACTCATCATTTATCAAGTTTAGAACAGGGTCCATATTCATCCATAGATTGTTGATAAAGCAGAACTTTTCTACTTCACCAACAAAAGATGTCTGGTGGTCTAGCATGTGCCATTCTATAGACCAAAGTTAAAAGTGGAAAGTAGGCAGTGGCACATTGGTGCACATGTCTGAGGAATATCTAAGGTCCCAATTCACATTTCCTGGATCTGCAACTAGACGTATTTATTGCTAAGATCACAATAGTACAAATATGAACAATCCTCATTCACACAGACCATGGCATAGGCGTAGGAACAGGGGGGGGCAGGGGGCCATGTCCCCCACTTTTCAGTCGAAACAATTCCTTAATTTTGCCAAATATTTTGCTACATAGAAGTTTTATATCTGAGGAGAAAGACCAAATCATAAGGAGCCCAAATCCGTTGATAAATTTTATCAGGATGGTGTGGATTTCTTTTTTTTTATATAATACAGGACCAAAGTTTTCTTCGCCCTCCCCCCACTTTTCGGCACATTGCTACGCCCATGGTCACCAAGGGAGTAAGTGGCAGATGGGTCGTGACCCCACCACTCGTCCCAATCATGACAATAACCATGTCTTCTCCCGGCCTGAAACGCGAGGCAAGGTAAAAGATACTCTTTCACAGTGCTGGGCATCGCGGAATTATACTTCGCGATTCCGCGATCGCAGACTACCAAAAATCGATCGCAGAAATTTATTAAATTTGAATAAATTCCGCGATCGCGATCGCGGATTTTTTCCTCCTTAAATTCCGCGATTTTTAGTCCGCGATCCAAAATGTAAAGCTAGAAAAGACAAAAATTGTCCCGCGCTACCGCTTTACCGCTTATTGACTTCATTTCTTTGAAGAAATGCGCGAATAAGCGGTAAAACTTCGCTGGGGTGCTTTTGGGTGCTGAAAAACTTCGCTAGCGATTACCGATGGCGATTAACGATCGCGGAATTTTAATTGAAAATTAAATCAATATTCCGCGATCGCGGAACGCCAAATTTTCGATAGCGGAATACCAATCGCGGACCACCTATTTTCGATCGCGTGCCCAGCACTGATCTTTCATGACAAATGGCAAATATGGTATCAAGGGTCATCGTTAGAATTAGCATTCATATTATCTTATCATTGACAACTTCAAATAGCCATGCATACATTAATTACCAGTTGTTTCCCACTGGCGGATCTAGGACGGATATTTTTATCGGTTTGGGGGAGGGGGGGGCATTTCCGGAAAAATCGCGAAAAACATGGTTTTTACGAAATATCGGCCATTTTGGTTTTGGGGGCATTTGCCACTAATGCCCCCCTGGATCCGCCAGTGTTGCTTCCACTATTGAGTCAAGAAACCTGCATCCAGCATCAGTTTGGGGCGGGCGGCTTGGGCCAAGGTGCCTTCATACACATTTATAAATCGGGTTTTGGCTAGTTGTCAGAAATGTCTCTTGTGCGCCAAATCAAGCTAGCAATAGACGTAAGTGACTAAACTGCTAGTCTGTAACAGGGCTGCGGAGTCGATGGGTTTCTGGGTGACTCCGACTCCGACCCCCCGGAGTCGACTCCGACTCTGACCCCCGGAGTCGACTCCGACTCTGACCCCCGGAGTCGACTCCGACTCCGGCTCGAGTTACCAGTAAAAGCCAGTATCACAAACTCATAAATATAACAGACCGAGACTTAATTTTCTGCATCAATAATTGAATGCAATGCCGGCGACGGATAAATGCTCTGCCGGCTTTTTTCTCGCGCAGGAAGACGCGGGAAAACGTGCTTATAGCAACGGTTGATCCTCCGTTTCTGGAGATGTTGCTAGTACGCTCGAATTAACATGGTTTGCACCGGAAAACGGCGAACATTGGTTAGCAAGCTAATGTCACCAGCCCGTGTCAGGCGGAGTCGGAGTCGGCATAATTTTGTCGACTCCGACTCCGCAGCCCCGGTCTGTAAATAAAAGGCACGCCATGTGTACCAGTCATCTATATGATTGTTTTAATGGTTTCTCTCATGGTTCTAATAATTACTTTACATCACGTTGTTTTCTTATTTATCTTTGGTAGTTATTGCTCAAAAAGTGGTGGGGCCAGTTAACATTGCTGGCCCCACCAGGTCAAAAAGTGGTGGGGCCATGGCCCCAGCGGCCCCACCGGTTCCTACGCCTATGCATAGAGCTACTTTAAAACATATAATTGTTTTGTAGTGTTGTGCCACATTCTGAACATGAAAGTGGTTGTGCAGGATTATTTCACTGTAGCTGTTGTGGTACCAATTATTAGTAGCCACTAAAAATACTGGTGTAATTGCAAAAAATATCGGACCTTAAAATACATTTTCAGGGAAATATGTACTTTTTAGTTAATATTTGAATTCTTGATATGCCTTTCCAATGCAAAGTTGATTAATGTGGTTAAAATGTGATCAATCTCACCTGTACTGTGTGAGATGTGATTTAAGGGTTAATTATTGCAGTTTTGGTGTTTATAAGTGACGTTTTGCACATTTTTACCTAGGCAAAGCTAAAATGAGGTTGGGATAAGTTAGGCATTTCTTTAGCTTCCTCAATTTTCAGATCGAATTGTTCATGGATGTTATTTTTTTAATTGGAAGCTAATTTATGTTCCCTTCTGAAAAGAGGCAAGGGTGGAGCTGTGTGAGGTTTTTACAATTGCACCTGCAGAAGAAGATTTGCATTTTAGTTGAGGTGGCATTTGAAGAAAAAATTGTAAATGCATGTTTCTGAATGTCATTAAGATGATATGATCATTGTATTCCAGCGCAAATGCATGCTTTTCAGTTCGTAAGTGAAGTAATGCGAAATGTGTTGCTTTGAGTGGGGTAATTGGTAATGAAGGATAATGTTAAATGTATAAACAGTACATCCAAACCAATGTCATCCATTGAATATCTTTGATATCACATATGCAACTATGCTGGTTGAGTTATCACCACAACATTATTGTCTTTACTAGTGTTGAAAAATCTTAGTTGAATGATATTAATATTATTTTTTAGTGAAATTACTTTTTTCTAGATATCAGCAGATGAACTTGAACTGCCGATTTGCTGAGAATTCATTTCCCATAGAAGTGAATATCAGACTCCTTCAAATCACATCAGATAATGATGTGAATTGAATGAATGTTAAATGCTAAGCGTGGCGGTGGGGGGGGGGATGATGTGTGGTCTGGTCCATGGCCAGAAAGAAACCAGCGGACCGATCGCTGGGCACCCATTTGCGTATCCCGAAGATGAACCACGAGAAGCGTTCTGAACTCGCATCCTAAGCCTTAGCGGCTTGACGGTTTCCACCGAGGAATTCTTCCACACATTCCGAGAGATGGATGCTGCGTTTTGTGTTCACCATGCCCAAGAACCCAACAAGCTCAGCAGACATCCAAAGGTCATTGAAAGTTTCCGCCAGGTGTTGGAATCCAGATTCAATTCCATAGCTAAAATATAATTAAGTGCTTTGCGAGGATCCGGACATTTATTCATCTCGGGCTATTGAACAAGGTGAACGTCGCCAAGCTCGCAAAGTGGCAGCAGCGGAAAGCCGAGCAGTTTGCTCAGTGACTGCGAAGTATGGGTCGCACTTGTGCGATACTTCACATTCAGATCCGTGTTTGAATCTTTCATTGTTTGGACGTATTGGTGCATCATCTGCCGTTGATCATATAGCAGCATATCAGGACTTTCTACACAAATATTACACGAGACTAGACGTACGTGTTGCAGTCACACAGAGTGTATGTCAAGCTCAACAACTGATATGTGCCTGTGTTTGTGAAGTCGGTAGAGCGTAGCCTGTATGTTTACACGTACTCATCGTCCCACTACGGTGCTCGTGACTAGTCTGTGTATGTATGCATGTCGAGTTGTTCTCAGCCACAGATGTCACGATGAGGATGTTCCATCTATTCTTGCCAGTTCGTCCGATTTATAAGGTGCCAGCTATGTACGTACTGTAATGTTAGGTATTGTAATGTATTGCCGCAATGCAATCTCATTAAGTACCGTGGCTTATCTGCACCTGCTACCGATAACCTCTTATGTCACGCGTTTGGTGGAGCCGCGGTAGCTTAGTCCGTAGGGTGTTGGGTTCTTGACCGCAAGACTATGGTTTCGAGTCCGGCAACCAGCGGAATTACCGAGTCCACCCGCGACCAATCGGTTTGAGAAGTTGGCGACGCTATATGGCCGAGCAGTTAATTGCGTCGTAAAGGAACCCAAGGTTCTTTTTCTGCTTCATGTGTTTGCTTCTCCCAATATATGTCTTGTGTTGTGCTGCCTCAATATATCGTTTTAATACGCACTCTGTTGGGCGCCGGAAGATATATATTCATGTGCGCAAAATGACGAACGCAGTCCATGCGCCCAAAATGCACATTCACTTCCACCACAGAGTACACAACCGAGAAACAATCGGCAGTGGGAGTGAGGGCCTTCCTCAATCTTGGCAGTCTCGTCTTATCCAGATGCATGCTCCTCGTATTCAAGTCTGATTGATAAACAACTTTTGTTGCCGTATTTATGTCGTGCTGTACTGCAAAATGCGTGATTTTTTTTAAATTTAAAATTTCGTCCCAGTTGTTGCTGGGGTGGCTTTAGGAACCAGGGGTTTCTATTGCTAAGCAGAGCTTGTTGCGTGAACCCTCGCCCAACCACCCGATCCACGAATTCCTTTTCAACGGCAAAATTTTGATCGAAAGTTTAACGTGGCGTCAATACGCCGACACGGCCGCCCGGCAGCTCGTCTCCGGCCTTATCGGGCCAGCTGTCAACTCACACTCCCGGCTGGGGGCTAAGCGCGCGAAGCGACCCGAACCCTGTGTTGCCAGGACAGGGGAGACCAGCACAAGCCAGCGCTCTAACCAACTGAGCTACCGGGGTGGCATTTCAGGTTGCACGAGGAGAATAAAGAAATCATATTTTAAAAGGAAAATATTTTCTTTAGTTAAAAATAGAACACATTTAATTAAAAATATGTATGGTATTACGTGGCAACTGTCCATTCTAAACACAAATTAAGTTGTTATTAAAGTTGCTTCCGAGCTGGTCTGGCATAGAAATTGCTGTTACCCCTGCATTATTGCATGCATGACAGAAGTTTGATTCACATGGCGTCAGCGACGCCAGCCAATTCATTTCGACTGAAAATGCCGAATAACGGTGTGCGAACATGGGCAAAGCTACGGTGGGGAATGAACGGGGTTGCTTCCCCAATCTTGCCAAGTTCCGCGTAAAGCCTTTGACAATGCATGATAATCGAACCGAAGTCCTCATGCGGGCACCTAAAATCCGTCTTAGCGCTTACGGGTTCCACAAAGTTTTTGCCGAATCTAAATCGAGCGTTCATGGTACGAAAAGCGTGATTTTTTATTTTGCGCCGGCACTGCAGAAAGTTCAGGATTGTCACCGAAATATTTTAGTAAACGTCTGCTCCTGTCAAAGCAATGCTTGTCACAGTCCTGGTGGCGTGTGTTCGCCGTGTATCGTAAAAGGCGTGGAGACGAGCTTAGAAGTGGCATCACTCTGACTCCACCTCGGGTCCAGTCATTTGACTGTTCGGCAGCATGCATAATCGTTGGTTTTGTCACCTTGATGATCATGTACTGTTATTATATGCACACCTCGAGGAGCAGGGACTAATGTTGGTCGGCTGTACTGGTGGGAGGGGAAAGGGGAACCGTTAGTTTTTAGCTCAATATTTGCAATGCACTGCCGTAGTGCCACACATGATTAAATTCAGGGGATTCCTGTCTCCTGTCCCACCCCCGATGGTCCGCCGCCCGTGTCAGTAAGGGACAGTGGGCCTGGACACTGCCATAAGCGGTGACATGTTCCGTATTTCCTATGCCTGGCTGATTAGAAGAAGTGCCAAACCATAAATTGAAGGTGGCAGAACCCCAGCCTTGCAGAATATCTGCGTATTTCCCTTCTCTTTATGAAAAAGATCGTCCCATGTGAACAGTGTCTTAATTCACTGTCGCTTATTAGAAGGACTTGCCACGACGAGCACAAAAAGCTGCCAGCCTCCAGGCTCGAACCGGCTACCTCCGGGTCGGCAAACCGACGCGCTACCAACTGCGCTACCAACACCGAACCGCTCGGCCCGCTTAAGTTAAATAGTGTCGATGGATATGACATGGGTCTAAATAACACCATTTTACACAATAGCTAACATATTCATGTGAAAGTCTCCCATGATTATCGAAATACCATGAAACAAGCTTTCAGATGACGTATAACTTGCACCACTCACGTATACTTGTTAGTCAGGAACGTACGCGGAAAAGTACCATTTCTTGCTGTCGTGATAATCTGCTGAACCCAAATCAGCGCCCAGATGACGTCCCCGGCTGCCAATAAACATTGACAGGGGCGGCCTTGCACAGTATTGTGATCGTGCTGGTGGGCAGTGGTGGGCGCGGGTGGGTGGGTACCTTGGCTCAGTTGTGACCATTATTCTCAGTTTGCGGTTTCTGCACCTAGGTAGGATATAGGTAAGACGTGTACCAATATGAAACCAGATGTTAAACAATGCACCAACATAATTCCAGGTAGGTAAGTAGATGTATGTATAGGTATACATGCATTTTTGCATCTCCATATATCTATATAGATATAGAAGGCTGAGAAGAGATTTCACCGAGGTCTTTAAATTTGTCCATGGTCTGGAGTGGGGATATCTTGGGGAAATGTTTGAATTGAACAGAAATGATGCAATTAGAGGTCATAAATTCAAAATTAAAGTTAGCCGCAGCAGAACAAGGTTGGGGCAGACTTTCTTCACCAACAGGGTGGTGGAACACTGGAACCAGCTGCCAGAAAACATTGTCAGTAGCAGCACAATGAACATCTTTAAAAACAGCATAGACAATCATTATAAGAATAGAGGGCTTGCTTTTCAGTATTACAGGGAGGGCTGCTTGACAGATTTGGTGGGCAACTGGTTCAGTGTACAAGAACCCTTGTGGCTCATAGTTGCACTAATCTTTTATGTCTTTATGACTTTATATCTCCAGATCCATATATCTATGTATATCTAGGTATAGATAGAGAGATATGGATAGATAGAGATTTATGCACATATATAGATGTAGATATGGGGAGACATAAGTTACATAAGATTGATATATACCTATATTTCAGATAGGGAGAATAATGTCTATGCTGTGAATTGGTATTGCATGTCATACCACTTTACCTGAAATTGTGTTGCAAAGTGTTTGCATATCACCATTCCTTATTGAGAGCATGAACATGATGCTTATAAAAGAGACACTGTTAGAAGGGATACACAAAGACCTCACAAGCACACATTAAGGAGCAGGATGTTGATACTTCTCAGGGAAGTATGTTGATTTAATTTCAGAAAGTGGTGTATTACATCCTATTTCATGAATGATTTATCACCACATATTTTTTACTGGTAGATTATCTGCCCTTAATTTCAAATAATCACTCAATTTAATTTGTACCTCCTTTTTGGTTGTTTTAGCCCTGTTCCTAAATATGCTTACCAGAAATCAAATGGCTTTTATTCCAGGATGCTTGTCATTTATCCTGGTCTTTGGCACTTCTACAGAGGCCCTCAAGCACAAATTGGAGAAAAAATGTATGGGCTGTACTTGCTGAAGTTTACCTAGCAACTCCTTCCTTTACCATTTCTTTGGGAGATTGTGTGTAATGAGGGTATTCACTATCTCATATCACACCAATTGGCATTGACACAATAGGCATGTATGGCAGAATGGTTAATGTGAAAATAATATTATTTTTATAGGCCTGTGCAATTTTTTTTTGTGCCCAACATTGTTTTTAGGGGTGTGCAGCTTTTTGGCTGCACAGGGATTTATTGAGGTACCAATAAGATTGATTGGTCCCATTGTACAATTTTCTAGGCCCCAGTGCAATTTTCAGGGGCTTTGGTGTGAATTTGGGGGCAGTAGTGGGATTTTCAGAGTGCCTAACACAATTTTTCAAACTCCAGTACTATTCTTGTGGCTCACAATCTGGCTCAGACTCATCTCATTTTTGTCTTATGCTCTTGATGAATATGCCAGATGACTTTGGGGTGGGGAGGGTCATTGATATCTTTGAGCAAAATATAGAGTCCTTTTGCATCAGCCCACTGGTGCAGGCCTCGCAGTATAAGCCTGCATGGTGGGGTGGCCCTTAGCTATATGGGATACATTTTTCTTCCAATTTTTCCACTTCCCATCCTTGGGATGTGTTCCCTTGCATGTAAAATGAAGGTGTGTAAAGTGTTGCATGGCTAAATCAATATTTAGGGGAAGCACAACAATCTTGAAGTTGCATGCATTTATGCAATTTAAGTGTAATCTTATAACACAGGCTGCTGGTCATCTTGAAGGGTTTGGGTCATTGTAGCCAAATTATAAATGCTGGCATTCAGATCCCCTCCCAATCAAAGTATTTGCAGCTTATAGAAGTAGGTGCCAGTCTGTGGTATCATGGATATCACTGCACTCAGTGTTGTTTGATCAGGTTATATTTTTGGCCCAGGATGCTGTTGGCAATGTACTGTGCCAGCTTGGAAGAGGTGCTGGAGTTGGTCCTCATCCTGGCTGAGTAGTCTGTTGTACTCTTGAATGAGTACCACACCTGGCTTTCATTATTGTTGATGACTGATTCCTTGGTCAATATTGTATGCATTCAGGAAGTCCTCATGATTAACCTGTCCCATCTCAGGGGCCTTCAATGGACCCCCTCCATTTTTTTCACTTATCATGGACGAACTGTGCATGGCAGCATACCCAAATTTTGCATACCTTTTCCCACATCAATTTGGCATTCTGTTTCAAAATTTTGAAGTCAGGTCATCTAGGGTCAACAATTTAGTCAAGATCAAGTGAGGTAACCTCCAAAAACGTTCAACCAGCTGTCACACTTTCATGGATACAGATATTTTAATTAAACTTTCAGAGTTTGCTTATATTTATGGATGCAACAAAATGCTTGAGTGGTTTTTTGTTTGACTACATATAAATTTTGTGTATTTGCCAAATTGCAGTTCAAATAGAGGGTTCTGGCTAAAGTAAGCATTTTTTATTAGGGAAAGTTGACTTCCAACAACGTTTCTCGGTCTGCTCTACCCATTGGAAAAGGAAAATTAAAGAAATCCTGAAAACTCCAAATTTTGAAATTTCACAAAAAAAAATTATTTCTGGGGGCCAAAAAAATATAGCCTTGGTTGATTTTGCTGCCCTTTTCTCATTACAAGTAAATTTTGTTTTTCATATATCCCCAAAATGAACTCCCCAGAGTCAAAAACATAATGTAAGTCTTGAAAAGTTGTGAAAGTCTATGCCCCTGGTGATGTCACTTGGGCAGAAGTTGTTTTGGAGGGTGGACCCGGACCATACTCGTCGAGTGCTTTCTGATGATACCTCTCGTTTTCATGTGATGCTTAGTTTGGATTTTGTATGGGGGTCTTCAACCGCCCCCCCCCCCCCAAGACGGGTGTGAGGATTTGACCAGAAAGTTGGCGCAGGTTAACATGACTGGGGTGCAGATGGGTATCCAATTCGCAAATTCATCTAAAAAAGGCTAGTGTTCCTTTGGTCATAAAGTTTTCCAAACCATGCCATTGGATGCCTTCAGGTCATCAATTCCAGGTTGTTTGTTTAGGGCCTTTGCCATTGAGCCCTTGGTGGTAGATGTCATGATGTGATCAGCAAGCTGAGGGCCACTACCTCTTCCAACAAATACCATGGGTGGGAACTGTATTTTTGCACAGTGGCTTTAGAAACTGCTTCGTCAATAACCTCATAGGCATGGAGGCTTTGAGAAGGTCTAGGTCATTTCGAGGAGCAGATACAGGAAGGGGTGCTGCAATTCAGTATTTTGCATACACAGTAGCAGCAAAGATGGACATGCTCCTCTTTTGGAGTCAACTTGAATTGTCCATGGGACATCCATACTTCCAATAAGTAGATTACCTTTGATATCCAGCGAGCTTGATGCCTGGGCCTAGGATGACGGAAGTGAACTACTATAGGTGGAGTTCCTCCAATAATTATCGATAGTCTTCTCTCATATGATGTTGCTCTGCTGAAGCCTTGTCAACCCAGTAAACCGATTCAGCTTGAGTCTCATGGGTGACTAGTGTGACCTTATGGTTAGCACCAGTTTCACACATGTGAAACTGGTATCTCCTTTATGCAGAGTAAAGAAGATTCTTTTTCAGTTTGTGCTCTATAATGATGCATGCCCCATTGTTACAGCCTGCATTCAAGGCCAACATGCATGATGCTATGCCAACAACGTTTTTGGCCAAGCCCAACTCTTTTAAAGCTTCAACAACAGCCTTGGCTTGTTTTTTGTTGTTGTTTATTGGGTGATTCAAGACACACTTTATGCGCATTCACGGCCAATGGCGCCACCCACACTTTCGCCGGTGGGCCGCTGGATTGGAAAATGTCCTGAGTGGTACAAGTGTTGAACCAGGGACCTTTGGTACCTGGAGCTCAACACCTTAACCACTTGGCCATACCTTGCCTTGGCTTGTTGTATTCTTGGGAACTTGGAGGAGCTGGCTAGCTGCTCCCGACACAAGGATGGGAGTTGATCAACATGTTCTTGAGTAGTCAGATCTTCCATAGGCTTGCCGTCCGAGTGTCTATCAATGGCACGTCAGCAGTAAACTCTGCTTTGAAACGACAGGCGAATTTCTCTTTGCAGCTTTCGTTGCTACTGGATGATCAATTGATGTTGGGCTCGTCGAGATTTTGCCCAAGAGTGCGAGCAGTCTGTGCCAGTATGTAAGTTGCCTTTCGGTCTGTTACTTTTGTCCTTTCAAGAACTGCTTTAAGAGATGGAAATACAATGTTATTTGTCGCCATTCGATGTGTGAAAGGGCCAGGAGTGGCTTCCGCATCTGCAGTTGCTCCCACAGCGCCATCACCTTCAACGGACACCTCTGGACCGCTACTACTTCCCGTGCCTGGCGCTTAAAAAAAAAAATGTCCGCCACCCAAGATCAGGTGACCAGGAGCGCCACCTCCCCTTACACAACGACTGCAAGCACCTTACGTTAACACCATAAAATAAACAGTAAAGTCGCGGCACTCCCAGCTAAGAGATGGAAAACATATAAGAATAGGAAACCTCAAGGCATATGCCTTCACCTGTATGCCTTGAGGTTGAAGCTTGAAGCCGTTTGTTGAGAATGAAGCTTCCTTTCTTCTTTTACCATCCTTCGCTTGGGGGTGCAGCTTTCTGTGGCAGTCAGGGAGATATCCACTGGACCAGGGGGCAGGGGTTTTGGACCCACAGGAACACATCTGGGTTCCATAGCATTGAAGGAAAAGTTTTAAGGACCGGCCTGCTGCAGATACGCATCCAGGATGTACACCCCACACTTGGAACGCAGTTGTACGTTACACATATGGTTATACATGGAATATCCGCGCAAAAAGCATCTCGTCTATGAGTGTAGGAGCCAATAGGGCAGGTATAGAGGCTTCTATGTATGTACTCTATCGCCAATATTCCACGTAGTTCACAGCAATATTTCTCCTCTTAAACATGGAACCAATGAGGAATAACTAGAAAAATGCCTTCATGCAATTATTTCATGCTAATAATTGTCTGATTACTACATCCATGGTCCACTCTCCCACATGAATCAGCCGGTAGAGTTGCCAGTGGAAACGTATAATGAGAGGCCGATAACAGAAAGAGTGAAATCTTCTCACATGAAGAGAAGCCAGACAATTGGTGGCAGCAAAAAAAAACTATAGGAATCCAGACTGTAATATCAAGTGCAGGCTGAGGTCCCTAAAATAGGTTAGCCCTCTCACTTTATACTAGTTTTTTCCTGGTAGTAACGCGACTGAAATGTCTACAACGTACAAAACCAGCTCAGCACTAGTTACACGCCATGCTGGAGCAGTCTTAGGTGAAATGAGCACTCCTGTGACTGCCACGAAAACTGCGCCGGTGGCAACACTTCTTCGGCAAAAGTGACGCCTGCTGCCGAGATCTCACAAGCTCTGCATCGCACCTCCATCGCAATTCGCGTCCGCCCGACCTTCGAAGCTACAGCGGCCTCGCAAGTGTTCGCACCAGCAACTGCCAGCTCGACAATTGAGTAATTATTCAGTTCGCCTCTTTGCTTCTAATGAGAATCAGGTGTACTATTGCTTAGTACTGTGGAACACGTGTGGAATCAGGGCAAGTCTGAGGGAATTGCGAAGCTGAAAAACGAAGCTGGGTGCGCCGTACGTTCCAAGAAACGTTTGTGTTTTGCCTTGCTTCTTAGCGGACACGTGGGTCAAAATTATACAGCCTGGAGTGTACATGATCGTACCGGCCATGCCAACACTTCCCGAGCATCGGGGTCGGCGCTGGCACGCCGACCGAGAGTGAAAGTGAAGCTCGTATGTATGCAAATCTGTATGCAGATATGTATGTCACCAGCGTCACCTTGGTACCAGGTGATACAATCGTGGGAGTGGAGGCCCAGTGAGAAGTACTCTCGACTAATCACGGTTGCCGCGTCATTGCGCCGTCCACCTACATCGTTCGGCCACGCTACCATCTGATGTGATATTCGCTCTCGACCAGCCATGGTTTACCATGTGGAGTAGTCTCGCTCGCGGGCAACCCTCCCCCACAGCGGTCACTTCCCCGACGAGGTACCACCTTTCCGTGGTGGGGGAGGGGCTGTGCTCCTCAAGGATCCGACGGCCAGACCACTAGGAAGCCGGGGAGGGGTCAGGCAAAGAGCGTCTCACTCGTCCTCCCATACATACGCTCCCATTCCAATGCCCATCACAGCTGAACATCCATGTCCTTCACCCAACCTTGCAACACCAATTATCTATACTATGAGCAGGTAGGACAACTTCCCCAGTCATGCCCACCAGCTCAGTTTTATCGGGGTAGTCACGCCCCCTCGACCCATCCACCGGGGTTGACGGAGTCCTGGAGTCTGAGGTCCCCCGTCGCACGGTGCTAATTGTGAAGGAGGACCAACACACCTCTTTGGTCCCGATATCCCGGAGGGGCGGGCAGGCCCGTGGGGCCTCACGCGGGCCAAGTGGCTGGTCGCCTGGGGCCGGTGGCCTGGGACTCCTCCCAGTGTCCACCGGCCCGGCCGGCCGGGGTCAAGGGGTGGGCGGTGCTGGATCGCGGTCGGGGTAGTGAGTCTCTATTCCGGCCGGGCGAAGTCGCCGCGGTATAGTATCACTCCGTGGGCGACTAATGTCCTCCCGCTTGCAGGGTTCAGGCGTCCCCCAGTAGGGCCCCTGTGTGGTGTGGTACCACGAGGAGCTCAGTGCACACCACAAACGTATGGCAAACCAAAGCCTAGAAATATCTGGCCTCTCTAGCAGGGCAGACCACTTAGCGAGGGTCGGCGTACGAGTTGCCGACAGAGTAGCTACAGCATAGCACTCCTCGCTCCTCGAATTTTGATATTCAAGACAGCACAAGACCCAAAGCAACTCGCGAGCCTGTTACCCATCCAACGACGGGATGGATGTGTCCGATTTGGTGTGGTGCTCAGGTGTGAGAAGTTGAGAGACGATGCACTCGAGATGGAGTTTAGAGGTGGAGAAGAGTTGTTTGTCTCCATGAATGGATATTCCATTTTTCGGAAAGATGTAGGCGGATCGACGCCGTGGCACACACTATGTTGGCGGTGCATCACAGCGTGCCAGCGCAGCAGGTCCCACTGTGCGCCTAGCTACAGGCAGTTACGGCCTCCCTTCCAGTGTCCGTAATTATCAGATGGCCTCCAGGGTGCGAGGTAGTGGCCATCCCGCCCAATTTCTTGTGGGTCACAAAATCACGATACAATTTTGAATGTTTTGGTATTTGGAGAACGGCAGAGGTTGTTAGCAGCCAGATCGGTTGTTTCAATTTTAATCAGCTTCCAAATTTCTAAAGACATTGAGTTGAATTGAATTGAAGAACAGCAAACTGTGAAGCTGTTTGTTTTTGCACAGCTGAAAGAAAAACAGCTCCAAAGAAAGGTGGTTTGTGTGTTTTGCTTGGTGACCATACCATAGCGTGTTTGCATTTATAGGTAATTGTGCCTTTTTGTTTTCTTCAAATTGTGTGTTGTCGGGGCCACTTAAAATCTGGTGCATGTATTCGTCAGCAATTTGATCGTAATTCAGGATATATACAATGCATTTTTCACCCTGTGGCACCTTCACCAGTGTAACTTCACTGACAACAGTACAACAAGTTCACCAATGTAAACATACTGGATGGATATGTATGAATGATTTGCACAGTTGGTCCCTAATGGTTATTTTACTGACAGTGACAATTGCCAGTGGTTACCGTACGATGTTATCTTGTTGGCATGCGTTTCACTAATGCCAACCTGCTTCGTATTGTTTCAGATGGCGTGTCACCGCAGTCTAGCCACCAGCAGTGACGTAACACCGCAGTCTGATCGCCGGTGGTGACGTGGCACTGCAGTTTTGTATCCAGTAGTGACGAGGCACGGCAGTTTGGCCGCCAGTGGTGACGTGGCACGGCAGTTTGGCCGCCATTGGTGAAGTAACTCGTGTAGCTGGCCATGCAGCCGCCTGGCTTCGACTCTGACAGCGATGACGACCTGCCACCCGCCTGGGAGGAGCGGGTCTGTCTGGACGGCAGGGTGTTCTACGTCAAGTGAGTCATCGTCCATCGGCTCGGCCACGTGGCGAGTCGAGTGGCAACTGGTGACGGTGCAGGTCATGCATATTTGAGCGGCGACTGCACTCTTAACTTGGAAATTTCCCCTCCGGACATTGCAAAGCTCCTCACAGCTTTGGACTCCTGCCTGCAATTAAAAACACATGGCGCAGCACTCAAATGGCTCCTTTCCGATACAAATTCAGGCGTTTCCTTGGACTTCTGGAATGATTCATGTGGCAGCTTTCAGTACGCGTGCTATTTCTTGCAGAAAATTAGGTGAATGGTGCATTAATTGCGTTTCCAAGATAGTGCCGATTTCATTTCGATATCCCATTCGAATTTACGGTGCAATTTGTTCTGCCTAAATTTGTTTTGCAAAGTCACGCATCTAGTGGTAGATGCTGTGCCTACGAAGGCGGAAACAACGCTATGTGTGTAAGATCCGCCTCTGCCCGCATCAGCACCGCACCAACGCATATGCACGTGTGTTCTCTCGTCGACTGCCACGTTTGCTCTCAACGATTCCTCATATGTGGCGTCATGCACACGCCATTCGGTTTGTGCATGTGTCGTATGTTTGGGGAACGTGGTTGCAAGATGTGCGAGAATATGACGATAATGTATATATATATATATATATATATATATATATATATATATATATATATATATATATATACATATATGTATATATATATACCTAACTCGAATATGAAACACTGATGTGAAACACCGAACTCCATATGAGTTCCTCATTACCCAGAAACACGTAGCATTACGTAGCCTTTTGTTTTTCAAGCGTTCCTGTTGCGTCCTGAGATTGAGTTTTTTTTTTGGTAACATCGGTCCTGCTAGTGCCTCCCGTGTTGTTTGGTTTTCCGCAGTCACGTTGAAAAGGTGACCCAGTGGAGACATCCTCGTACGGGGAAGAAGAAAAAGGTTCCCGATGAGTTTCCGTTCGGCTGGGAAC
Source organism: Imbricaverruca yamaguchii (assembly GCA_034440575.1). Taxonomy (NCBI): domain Eukaryota; kingdom Metazoa; phylum Arthropoda; class Thecostraca; family Neoverrucidae; genus Imbricaverruca; species Imbricaverruca yamaguchii. The sequence goes on along the minus strand of JAOTOL010001368.1, from coordinate 177,328 downwards.
GAGTGATCGACGACGAGGGAAAGGTGAGTGCCTATCCTGCCTAAGTCCTGCATCCACTCATTGGCCTTCATTGGTTACGCAGGCAGGCTGGCAGCAGGATTTATGCTGATGCCACCAACAGGCGGTTCGCTTGTGCTGGTTCTTGGCACTCGTAGCTTTGCTTGTGGCTTCAGCTAAGGGCACTGTCCAGAAATTCATTTTAGTCGTGGTTGTCCGGGTGTAAAATTCTTCGAAGCATATTGCAAGGGTGCAATTCGAACCTCTATGCAGAATTTCCAAATCGGGTTATGGTTTTCTGGCGAAGACCCAGTGTAGCTGAATATCAATTTTGACAGTAAACACCTTAAGGCGAAATTTCGTACTTCGTATATTTGTATTCTCATTGCATTTTTATTTTTCAAATTTACGATATTCCGAGTTAGGAGTGGCAATTCAACTCCAACTTGGTGCAATTTTACACCGAAATATTCACGTGGAACCGTTGGGGTGCAGGTCAGGGTGTCAGTTCCTTATAGTCGCGGTAAGGTAGTGCGGTGATGAATTGGACCAGACATAAAATTATTGAGGAGGCCAGTCCATAGGGTCCCATGTTAAATTATGAAACCACTGAAGGGTTCAGCCTGTGTGGAAGAACCGGAGGGGAGCCGACCCGCCCCCAAAGATATGAATGAACACCCGTGTTCGTGTACTACTGTTGGTACTATTCCTCTTAAGCTGTCCATCTAACATTATTATGGGCGCTGTTTGACCGAAGTGCCCCTAAGCCCAAATAGCTAACCAACCAACCATGAATCAACACCCATTGCCGGAGCTTTTAGCTTTGATATTTGTGTGCAGGACATATTACTCCAATAACGATGCGTTATGTACCGGTACTTGGTGTGCACACGTGAACTATTTGTAGGCTAATTTGGTTGAAAACCCATATTAGTATTTTATGCTATTTCGTATCAGAGTATCGTGTATTACAGCAAGTTGTGTACTTCTGACGGTCTGACTATTATGGCAACCAATCTGATGACTTCTGATAATGTCTGGCATAGTCCTACACTGTAACTCTGGTCGAAGCGCCCTAAAGCCCTCCCACACACACACACACCATTGATCTTGTCGTGTAGCCGCGATCTGATGTGTCCCGACGAATCTAATGACCTCTGAAAATGCGTGGCATCGTCCTACCCCATCCATCTTGCGTAGTCGCGGTCTGGTGTGTCCCAACCAATCTGATAACCTCTGGTAATGCGTGGCATCGTCCTGCATCATGGATCGGGTTATGCATTCGCGGTCTGGTGTGTCCCAACCAATCTGATGACCTCTGATAATGCGTGGCATCGTCCTACACCATCGATCTTGTGTAGTTGAGGTCTAGTGTGTCCCAACCAATCTAAGTCTGCAATATCTGCCTTAGAGTCGCTGCACGTCGGTTCCTCCCGCACCTCGGCTGCAGCGCGCTGTAAAAGCCAAGGATTCCCGACATACGTGATGTGATGCCTGACGCACTTGCGTATGAGTGCACTGATTCACGAAAACTTAATAGTGTCAGTTAAAAGCACATCGACCTAGTTCGTCGAGTATTCAAGGGGAAGCGATTGGTTGGACTTATTAAAGGCAATATGCTTTAATTTAACTCGGCTCTTCTCGCTTCGGCACTATAAGCAGTCAAGAGTTAATAACATTTAACTGCGATGGTTTGTGTTCCTAGGAATTGTAAGGCCAAAAAGAGAAGAATCTTGGGGAATTCCTCCTAACTTCATTGGCAACACTGGCTTATTCATCGATGGCATGGACCTCTTGGGAGACACTTATGGGACTTGCCGATGGCTTGCTGTCTCTGGCCGGCCCGTATACGTGTTGATGACTAGCCGTGGCCGTATAGTGCTGGTGACTGGCCGGGGCCGTATACGTGTTAATGACTGGCCGGGGCCGTATAGTGCTGGTGACTGGCCGGGGCCGTATACGTGTTAATGACTGGCCGGGGCCGTATACTGCTGGTGACTGGCCGGGGCCGTATACGTGTTAATGACTGGCCGGGGCCGTATAGTGCTGGTGACTGGCCGGAGCCGTATACGTGTTAATGACTGGCCGGGGCCGTATAGTGTTAATGACTGGCCGGGGCCGTATACGTGTTAATGACTGGCCGGGGCCGTATAGTGCTGGTGACTGGCCGGAGCCGTAGCGAAGTAATGACTGGCCGGGGCCGTATACGTGTTAATGACTGGCCGGGGCCGTATACGTGCTAATGACTGGCCGGGGCCGTATAGTGCTGGTGACTGGCCGGGGCCGTATACGTGCTGATACTGGCCGGGGCCGTATAGTGTTAATGACTGGCCGGGGCCGTATACGTGTTAATGACTGGCCGGGGCCGTATAGTGCTGGTGACTGGCCGGGGCCGTATAGTGCTAATGACTGGCCGGGGCCGTATACGTGTTAATGACTGGCCGGGGCCGTATAGTGCTGGTGACTGGCCGGAGCCGTATACGTGTTAATGACTGGCCGGGGCCGTATACGTGTTAATGACTGGCCGGGGCCGTATAGTGCTGATGACTGGCCGGGGCCGTATACGTGTTAATGACTGGCCGGGGCCGTATAGTGCTGGTGACTGGCCGGGGCCGAAGTGCTGGTACTGGCCGGGCTATTTATACTGGCCGGGGCCGTATACGTGTTAATGACTGGCCGGGGCCGTATAGTGCTGGTGACTGGCCGGGGCCGTATAGTGCTGGTGACTGGCCGGAGCCGTATACGTGTTAATGACTGGCCGGGGCCGTATAGTGCTGGTGACTGGCCGGAGCCGTATACGTGTTAATGACTGGCCGGGGACGTATAGTGTTAATGACTGGCCGGGGCCGTATACGTGTTAATGACTGGCCGGGGCCGTATGCCGCGCTGGCGACTGGCCGGGGCCGTATACGTGTTAATGACTGGCCGGGGCCGTATAGTGCTGATGACTGGCCGGGGCCGTATACGTGTTAATGACTGGCCGGGGCCGTATAGTGCTGGTGACTGGCCGGGGCCGTATAGTGCTGGTGACTGGCCGGGGCCGTATACGTGTTAATGACTGGCCGGGGCCGTATAGTGCTGGTGACTGGCCGGAGCCGTATACGTGTTAATGACTGGCCGGGGACGTATAGTGTTAATGACTGGCCGGGGCCGTATACGTGTTAATGACTGGCCGGGGCCGTATGCCGCGCTGGCGACTGGCCGGGGCCGTATAGTGCTGATGACTGCGGCCGCTGATGGATGACGTGGTGTGCAGGTGCTGTACGTGGACCACGAGAGCCAGAAGACATCGTTCACCGACCCCCGACTGGCGTTCGCTACCGAGGAGCAGGAGGGCGGCGAGGACGGCATCCGGCAGCGGTTCGACGGCTCCAGTACCGGCCTGCAGGTGCTGCATGGGCGCGACCTCAGCGGCCGCGTGGCTGTCGTCACGGGCGCCAACTCAGGCATAGGTCAGTCTCGGGTCCGACGGCACGGCACAAGGGCATAGCCAGGTGAGGGGCGTGGGCTAATCTGCGCTGTAGCGAGAGACGCCGGTCATAGGGCAAGGGCAGTCGGTGCTGAGGTCATAGCACAGACTAGCGCCCAGGCCATGGTCACAGGCCAATTGGTGATGGAGGCACAGCGGACGATTGTGCTGGGGTCGCTCTCATAGGTCAATTGGTGCTGAGGTTATAGCACAGGACACTATTCATGTCATGGTCATAGGTCAGTCGTTGCTGTTTACATGGAACAAAGTGGGACTCAGGTCATGGTTGCAGGTCAGATCAGTGGGTATGGGCATCTAGTTGGAAAAGCATAATGCGAACTCGCCGAAGTACACGGCTAGCATGCAAACTGTCGGTTTCGTAACTATATGGCAAAACTGTGTGTATGGGTTTGTATATGTTGTGGCTTGCGTGCACTGCCCATTTCTGCAGATTATATTGCGCTCGTCCGGTTGTTCTCCTAAGATGCTCATGTGAGACGATGATCGATGTACCGATTCTTGTCACTGCATCCCGGAATGTTGGTATTTTTTACCCATGGTTCTCCGTGATATTATTAGTCACTTAGTTATATCCCAATGGGATGCAATGTGACTTGACTTATTTCGACTACGCACTCAGTTAATTTTGTATGGTGTGTCAGCTAATTTAACCCGATCTGACTTGATGACAGGATACGAGGCGACGCTCCTGGCTTGCCACGACTTACCTTACCTGATCTGGTCTGGCTTGACCTGACCTGACGCCAGGGTTCGAGTTAGCGCTCCTGGTGTACCATGACTGGCCGGATCTCACCTGACCTGGGATTACGAGTTAACGCTTTTGACATACCACGATTGACCTGACCTGACATGGCGCGACGGCAGGGTACGAGACGGCGCGTTCTCTGGCCTACCACGGCTGCCGCGTGGTGTTCGCCTGCCGGAACCTGGAGTCGGCTCGCACCGCCGTCGACGTCATCAGACAGGAGCGCGCCAACAGTGTGTGTGACGTCATCCACCTGGACCTGGCCAGCCTGGCGAGTGTGCGCGAGTTCGCGGCCGAGTTTCACCGAAGATACAGGCGAGACACCATCCACAAATACGAGTGAACACCGGGGGGTTCCAATATTATAACTGCACTCAAACTGCTTGTATCGATGGCCGCGAGTCGCTGGGTTTCGTATATGTGTGAATTGCACTTATTTCACTGGGCACAATCTTCTGTCACTCAAATCACCAGGTCAGAAATCATAATCCGAGGAAAGTTATGTCAGTTATGTCCTTTACTGTCCAGTTATGTCCTGCACTGTCCAGTTATGTTATGCACTGTCCAGTTATGTCCTGCACTGTCCAGTTATGTTATGCACTGTCCAGTTATGTCATGTACTGTCCAGTTGTGTTATGAACTGTTCAGTTGTGTCATACACTATCCAGTTGTGTCCTGTACTGTCTAGTTATGTCCTGAACTGACCGTGGGACCAACCGCCGGCAGACACCTGCACATGTTGATCCTGAACGCGGCGGTGTTCGCGCCGCCATACACGCTCACCTCTGATGACCTGGAGGCGCAGTTCGGCGTCAACCACCTGGGCCACTTCTACCTGACGCGACTGCTGGAGCCGGCACTGGCCCGCACACGTGCCGCTCGCGTGGTGGTCGTCTCCTCCGAGTCACACCGGTGAGGTTCGGCACGGACCCACAGCCGGGGCTCGTCACAGACTCAGGTGTGAGGCTCGTCACAGTCCCACAACCGGGGCTCGGCACAGTCCCACAGCCGGGGGATCATCAGAGACTCAGGTGTGAGGCTCGTCACAGTCCCACAACCGGGGCTCGGCACCGTCCCACAGCCGGGGGATCATCAGAGACTCAGGTGTGAGGCTCGTCACAGTCCCACAACCGGGGCTCGGCACCGTCCCACAGCCCGGGGATCATCAGAGACTCAGGTGTGAGGCTCGTCACAGTCCCACAACCGGGGCTCGGCACAGTCCCACAGCCCGGGGATCATCAGAGACTCAGGTGTGAGGCTCGTCACAGCTCGTCACAGTCCCACAACCGGGGCTCGGCACCGTCCCACAGCCGGGGTCATCGAGACTCAGGTGTGAGGCTCGTCACAGTCCCACAGCCGGGGTCATCAGAGACTCAGGTGTGAGGCTCGTCACAGTCCCACAACCGGGGCTCCCCCACAGCCGGGGATCATCAGAGACTCAGGTGTGAGGCTCGTCACAGTCCCACAACCGGGGCTCGGCACCGTCCCACAGCCGGGGGATCATCAGAGACTCAGGTGTGAGGCTCGTCACAGTCCCACAACCGGGGCTCGGCACAGTCCCACAGCCCGGGGATCATCAGAGACTCAGGTGTGAGGCTCGTCACAGTCCCACAACCGGGGCTCGGCACGTCCCACAGCCCGGGGATCATCAAAAAACTCAGGTGTGAGGCTCGTCACAGTCCCACAACCGGGGCTCGGCACGTCCCACCCGGGGGTCACAGCCCACAACCGGGGCTCGGCACCGTCCCACAGCCGGGGTCGTCAGAGACTCAGGTGTGAGGCTCGTCACAGTCCCACAACCGGGGCTCGGCACGTCCCACAGCCCGGGGATCAGTGACTCAGGTGTGAGGCTCGTCACAGTCCCACAACCGGGGCTCGGCACCGTCCCACAGCCGGGGATCATCAGAGACTCAGGTGTGAGGCTCGTCACAGTCCCACAACCGGGGCTCGGCACAGTCCCACAGCCCGGGGATCATCAGAGACTCAGGTGTGAGGCTCGTCACAGTCCCACAACCGGGGCTCGGCACCGTCCCACAGCCCGGGGATCATCAGAGACTCAGGTGTGAGGGAGCGGGGATGGCAGTGTGGTTAGGGTGTTGGGCTCTGATTACCAAAGGTCCTGGGTTCGACGCCAGCGCCGCTCGGAACATTTCCCAATCCCGCGGCCCACCGGCGAAACAGTGTGGGCGGCACCATTAGCCGTGGATGTGCAGAAAGTGCGTCGTGGACCACCTAATAAACAATAAACTCTCAAGAGGTGTGAGGCTCGTCCCCAGTTCAGGACGCATCGGTGATTCGCCTGAGCCTCGTCACAGGCCCACAGCCAAGGCGTATCAGGGTCTTGGGTGAGACTCGTCACAGGCCCACAGCCGAAGCTTATCAGGGTCTCGGGTGAGACTCCAAGAGTCACACCGGTGATGCTTGGCACAGTCCGGCAGCTGGGGCGCTCATCAGAGTCTTAGGTGAAACTCCAGTTCCACGTGAGGATCGTCACAATCACACAGCCATGGCTCGTCACTGTCCCATGTGAGACTCCAAGAGTTCCGCAGGTGATGCTTATGACATCCCGCAGATCCCATAGGTGAGACGCATCATAATTCTACAGGTGGGACTCGTGGTGTCACACCCTCACACATATGGCTTGGACGTCCCTTTAGGAGATGCAGGTGGCGCAAGTGTGTAGTCGTTTGGAGAGTGTATAGCCTTTCCTGTTAGTGCCGATGCTTGCCAGCTCGAATTCATTGCTAATACATGTTGACTGTTGTACAATGCAGTAGTTGTGTGTGTGTGCATATATATATATATATATATATATATTATCGATTTGTGGGAGAACTCATGAAACAAATGCTATCCGGTAATTTATGTTGTGGCTGCAAACTGCATATGTTGACTTGTGAACAGCAAATTCTTGGGCATAAGCAAGTGGTGAAATTGAGAAGTTTTAGATGAAAACGAAGCTTTTTATAAACTGGTGACATGTTTTATGCGATTTCTACCTGCCTCGTTTTCGATCACATTTCAGACCGTTTAGGTAGATCAAAAGTTACCAAACTCGCCGTGCGTAATTACGTGTTTTATGCTATCAAAATGTAGCCAACACATGCTATTTTTGTCTTTGGAACTCATGGCTGCTTGACATCACGATGGATTCGAGGTTGCTTAATATCCTTACTCAAGCAAGATGTCTGCTTGTTTTTGTTTTGTATGGATACTGGGATATAATGAAGGATTCAAGCGCCGAAAAAGGACGTAAGGCTTGAAGGAAGACAGTAGATATTATTTAACACCCCGAATAACATTTTATCATTTATCGCAAACAAATATACAATGTGAATGGATGTCGCGGCATGGGGCTAGGATGGACACTTTTGCAAATAATTTGGTTATCAGTGATGATTCCGCGAAGATGATGGAAAGTAATATAACCTCAATGCCGTGGCATTTTGTGTGGTGTATGTCCGTGAGATGTTGAACAATGTACCACGGTCATGACCTCACTGCTGTGACATTTTGTGTGGTGTATGTCCGTGAGATGTTGAACAATGTACCACGGTCATGACCTCACTGCTGTGACATTTTGTGTGGTGTATGTCCGTGAGATGTTGAACAATGTACCACGGTCATGACCTCACTGCTGTGACATTTTGTGTGGTGTATGTCCGTGAGATGTTGAACAATGTACCACGGTCATGACCTCACTGCTGTGACATTTTTGTGGTGTCTGTCCGTGAGGAGCTTTTCCATCGTCCCGTTTGGTTGGGACTCATCGATGTCCATCGGTCCATCATACCGTGTGTCCACCATCAATCTCTTCCTTGAGCACCCTGGCCTCCCCCTTTTGCTCATCTTCCCTTCCAGTCGTGGGATCGGATATGTTACGTACCGCAGCGTCAGTTAAGCTCGTAGCGCTACACGACCGCTAGGCAGCAATTGCGCAATGACCCAAATTCATATCTGTTTATATGATAGACTACCTCTGCCATATTGGGTGTTTTTATCTTTGTTTTTTATGCACGATGGGGCTGAATATCTTAGCTAAACCGCTCCATTATTCCGCGGAAAGTATTTTATTCGGCAGCTGGCAACCAAAGTCACAATAAGGATGATAGTTTGAGCACTAGCATGGAGGTAAATGGAAACTGTGTCTGCGTGCTGTTTTGCATGCAATGCTAGGCAATACCTGCACAACCATTTCAAATGTGGGTTGGTCCAGTGCAGTGTAAAATAATTGACCATGTGACCTGGAGATTCACAGTTAATGGAATTGTGCTATTTCATCCTTGTCTTAGGTTTTTTACCAGTTTGCCACATGATGTATGGGCAGTCGTGCAAACAATTGCTAAATACTGTAAATGCATCTGACTGAAGTGAAAGGCATTCCACTTTTTTAATCCTTAAGTGGCGATCCTTTATTTTCTTCTAATCTTTCACTATTCCCAAGCAACTTCTTTCTTCATCCACACAGTTAGTGGTGAAGTAATTTTAGGACACTGGTCCAGTGACACATATTTAAGGACAAGTGAGACCAGGCAAGGCTGGTCAGGGCGGTTATGGCCGAGTGCTTAATGTGTCGAGCTCTCTTTGTGCAAAAGGTCCCGGGTTCAACACTCAAACCGTTCGGGACATTGCACAAACCCGCGGCCCACCGGCGAAACAATGTGGGCGGCCCCATTAGCCGTGAATGTGTATAAAGTGCATCGTGAATCACCCATTAAACAGAAGGCATGGCTAGCCCGCTCGTCGGACGCGGCATTGGCCATGGTGGCATTGACCGCGATGGTGGCCCTTTGCGAAATCGTCGGGTAAGTCCGTCTACCCGACACAGAATCTGAGAAACTTCACGAAGAGGCCGTATTTTCCCTAAGTTTGTCAGTTTCCCCGGTGTGGTTGAACGCACCGAAAACAATGCGTGGTGTCCGGACCACAGGTAGCCCGGCGTTGGCGACGACCATGGCGACCACTAACTCGTTTGGGAAGGTACTACTCTGGATGGAACCAAACATCCACTGGGTGCCTTGCTGGTCCAGATGTACAACCGTAGTTACCGATGCTCTACAAACTGCCACAAAGCGTGCTTTGATAGTCGCATGTTACCACGTGACACTAGCATCGTGACCATATGACATTGGCATTGTCACCACACTGATTCCGCGCCCGTTTTCGGTTTTCCAGCACGCCCTGGCCGTTGTTCTCAGGAAGCTAAGTACCCATTTCCCACCGCCTGGCCGCACGTGGTAGTGATTCTCAGGTGGCTGCGTACCCATCACCAGTTGCTCAGTCCTGGTGAGCGTTGAGCTCATGATCGTAAAGTCGTGTGCAGAATTACCAGCACGATCACGACTTTGTTGCCGTGTCTGGGCGTAGTTTTAGACAAGTGTGATGCAATTTTTACAGTGAAAATGACCAGTGTTTGTGATGGGTTTGCGTGATGTGTGATGGAGTGTTTGTGCGTTCCTTTTAACGTACAAGTCACTGGCGGACATGAAGAACCACAGATGTGGATTGTATGTCAATTAACATCTGAATCTGAATCTGAATCTGAAACGTAGGCTCGAATGCCACAACCGGCAGGATTACGGCGTTTGCCAGCGCCTAGTCAGAGTGGAATGTTGACTACGCTACGTGACCTAACAGTTGAATGCGGTCTGTAAAGTAAAATACCGAAGTATCCGGCTTCCACCAGTGTGCCACGCATAACAGTGATTCTCAGGTAGCTCCGTTTCCATCTCCCACATAAAATAAATATAGATGAGTTAAGCCTAGGCTGCTTGAATTATTGTCTGTTCGACTGTGGAACGCTGGTCAAACCACCCAAGTGTGCATCTGTGTATATGTTTTCGTCTCGAAATGAGGCGGTCGTGTTGATTATCAAAACATCGCTGAGTATTCGAACGTGACGTATTGATGTTTCCATCTGATACTTATCGATTGGATCGTGACGTTTTGAGAGCTGTAAATAGTGTTTGTTTTCTGCCGGACGATGCCAATATTTCAACAGTTTATTCACAATATTTGTAATTTGGGTCATGCAAGTCAGGTTTAGTCTTGTCCTTAGATTCCTCATTATCGCATTTGATCGGAAATGAATATTTCCCGATCAGAAGCTTCTATATTTATGCTATATTTTGGGCAACTTCCCATTAGGCTACTTAGTCCAGAAAGGTTAATCTGCAATTTACTCGGCATGATAATGTGTGATTTGGATCATGACTTAACGAAAGCGTTTTTACCCTCGACCAGCTGGAGAAGGCATTTGAAAGACTTCGGTCAAATGAGTATATGCAGAGATAAGACATTTTCAATGTTTGTGTGCATTTGTTCTGCAAATTTTGTTCACACTTCAGGTCAAAGTTCATTGACTTGGAACAGATGAACAGAAACTGGAAAATGAGTCCTGCTTCAAAATCTTCGAAGTGCCAACATTCGGATTCGTTGAAAAAGACAAACCCGTTATCTTTTCCCACGTTACCATACCGCAGCCCACACACCCGAGCTCAGGATGCCACATTACCATACAACCGCCAACACATCCTAGCTCAGGGTACCACATTAGCACACCGCCGCTGATACAACCTGGCTCAGGGTAGTATGCTACCACACCGTCACCTACCCACCGGTGTTGTAACACTGATGGCACGTTGCAGTGCTGTACGCTGCCATTTGTTGAATGTCCTCCACTCGGTCGCCGCCGGTCTACCTACCCGGACCCGGTGCAGCAGGTCCCGGCAGCGGCGGTGACGTGGTGTCAGTCCCGCGGCAGTTCCGGCTGTCGTGTCGGTCTCGTGGCAGTTCCGGCTGTCGCGTCGGTCCCGCGGCAGTTCCGGCTGTCGCGTCGGTCCCGCGGCAGTTCCGGCTGTCGCGTCGGTCCCGCGGCAGTTCCGGCTGTCGTGTCGGTCCCGCGGCAGTTCCGGCTGTCGTGTCGGTCTCGTGGCAGTTCCGGCTGTCGTGTCGGTCCCGCGGCAGTTCCGGCTGTCGTGTCGGTCCCGCGGCAGTTCCGGCTGTCGTGTCGGTCCCGCGGCAGTTCCGGCTGTCGTGTCGGTCTCGTGGCAGTTCCGGGTGTCGCGTCGGTCCCGCGGCAGTTCCGGCTGTCGTGTCGGTCTCGTGGCAGTTCCGGCTGTCGCGTCGGTCCCGCGGCAGTTCCGGGTGTCGCGTCGGTCCCGCGGCAGTTCCGGCTGTCGTGTCGGTCCCGCGGCAGTTCCGGCTGTCGTGTCGGTCTCGTGGCAGTTCCGGCTGTCGCGTCGGTCCCGCGGCAGTTCCGGCTGTTGTGTCGGTCCCGCGGCAGTTCCGGCTGTCGTGTCGGTCTCGTGGCAGTTCCGGCTGTCGCGTCGGTCCCGCGGCAGTTCCGGCTGTCGCGTCGGTCCCGCGGCAGTTCCGGCTGTCGCGTCGGTCCCGCGGCAGTTCCGGCTGTCGCGTCGGTCCCGCGGCAGTTCCGGCTGTCGTGTCGGTCCCGCGGCAGTTCCGGCTGTCGTGTCGGTCCCGCGGCAGTTCCGGCTGTCGTGTCGGTCCCGCGGCAGTTCCGGCTGTCGTGTCGGTCCCGCGGCAGTTCCGGCTGTCGTGTCGGTCCTGCGGCAGTTCCGGCTGTCGTGTCGGTCCCGCGGCAGTTCCGTCTGTCGTGTCGGTCCCGCGGCAGTTCCGGCTGTCGTGTCGGTCCCGCGGCAGTTCCGGCTGTCGCGTCGGTCCCGCGGCAGTTCCGTCTGTCGTGTCGGTCCCGCGGCAGTTCCGGCTGTCGTGTCCGGCGGCGACAGCTGCCGGATACGACAGCCGACACGCCAGCTGTTGCCACGGGCTGCTTCGCACACGACAGTTGCACCGTGGCGGTGCTATGTGGCGGCTGTCGCCTGCTTGTGGAGATCAAGGCGATGATGATCTGGAGTGTTCATTGCGGGCCGGTGTTTATGGTGTTTTAATATGTATTGTATGTATCTGTAGTGTGCGTACTCCCACGCACTGTCCCATGGGCTGCCGCATCTCCCACGCACTGTCCCATGGGCTGCCGCATCTCTCACGCACTGTCCCGTGGGCTGCCGCATCTCTCACGCACTGTCCCGTGGGCTGCTGCATCTCTCACGCACTGTCCCGTGGGCTGCTGCATCTCTCACGCACTGTACCGTGGGCTGCCGCATCTTTCATCCACTGTCCTATGAGCTGCCGCACCTCTCACACACTGTCTCATGGGCTGCCGAGTCTCTCACATACTGTCCCATGGGCTGCCGCACCTCTCATGCATCGTCCCATGCGCTTCCGCACCTTTCATCCACTGTCCCGTGGGCTGCCGCACCTCTCACGCACTGTTCCATGGGTTTCCACATCTCTCGTGCGGTCACGTGGCATGCAGGCCCTCATATAACATGCCGTTCTGTAGACTGCTCCTCCCCGCTTACGCATGGACTCGGCACCTGTATCGCAGGTTATCGCGGCTGGCACTGGAAGATTTCACGTTGGAGAAGTTATCTCGCTCTGCTGACAAGTACGTGGGCATCGTGGCGTACAACGACGCCAAGCTTTGCAACAATCTCTTCTCCAACGAGCTTCATAGACGTTGGAGCAGCAAAGGTCAGTTCGTAAAAAGTGGCTCTGGTCGGCATTGGAACACCATGTTGTTAGAACACCATGTTTAGCCCCTGTTTCTTAATGCGTTTATGTATGTGGACCATTTCGATGTGATTAGCCAGCATAGTTGTACTACTTAGGCGGTACGATATGTGGGTCACGAACGCATACTTTTTCATAAGAGTATCGGCCGTACAATTTGGTACATGGAACCCAACACTCCGGCATTGTGTTCTGGCGGAAGGTTAGCGATACGTAGTAACTAGTTCCGCTCTTCGCTTTCTTCACAGTCGATCTTGAAGGAGAACATGAACTGCACGTGGTACCAGTCTGATGTGCGATTAAGTTGCAATCTTTCGGTGACACTGTGCTGTGTGATGCGTGTGTGAGCGCAAATGACGTCGCACCGCGCTGCGTGTGACGTCACCTCGTCTGCCACGCAGGGATCACGTGCAGTTGTCTGCACCCGGGCAACATGGTGAACAGCTCCCTGAGTCGGCACTGGTGGCTCTGGCGCGCCATGTTTACCGTGGTTCGACCATTCACCAAGTCGTTGGTAAGCCCACCTGCGGACGCTCTGCTTCAATGCCGATTAAGTTGGGCTCTGATTACTATATGGACAGGAGACTTGTACACCTTTTAAGGACTATTGCCGGTGTATTATTTTGATTTGTAAAAGCCAATCTTGTGATTAGAGTGCCGCGTTTTGTTGCATGCGCTTTCTGGTGCGGGGTAGAAATATGTTGACTGTATTTTGTATACTAAGGTGCCCTAATTTGCGAATTGAAGTGGAAAACGCCACTAGCATATCTGCATCATCGGTGCACAATTGTGTTCCCTATTAATCTATTGACTAGCCCACGCCAATTTCGGAGCAATCGTCTATGGAATAAAAGAGCAGGAACTAATATTGACTTCATTCTCAGGACTGGATGGTGCTGCTAGGAAAAAATCAATCCTGAGGCTAATGCATTATTTTCTATAAGTTATTGTACAATTTTCAATATTGTATTTCTATTATTTAAAAAAGATATTCCGATGTCTTGTTGGTGTGGCTTTATGAGACAGGGCCCTATTGCTAAGCGGAGCTTGTTGCGTGAACCTTGGCCCCACCACCCGATCCATCAATTCCAATTCAACGGCATAATTTTTTCCGAAAGTTTAATGTGCCGCCAATGCCGGACACAGCCGCCCGATAGCTCGTCCCCGGCCTTATTGGGCCAGCTGCTAACTGGCCCTCACAGTTGGAGGCTAGATGCGAGCGCGCGAAGCGACTCAAACCCTGTGTCGCCAGGACAGGGGAGGCCAGTGCAAGTCAACGCGCTAACTAAGTGCGCTACTGGAGCGGCAAGAATCAACGAGTTTTTCTTCACATTTGACGCTCCACCGAAGATCGATTTAGACACTGGTGTATGGTATACTGTACAGTAGGGTGTGTCAATTGCCAAAATTGGAAAATTGAGAAGGCTCCTCAAAAATCCTGCTGGAGCCCCCAAAAAGTCGTTCAGGAGCCCATGAGATTGACGCTGGGGCCCTCCAAATCCCAACCAATGCCCATGAAAATCGCATTGAGGCCACAAAATCGTTCTCGGGCCCCTAAAATGAAATCAGCTCCAAAAGTGGGACTCGGGCCCCTGAAAACGTCACTGGGTCCCCTAAAATCGCACCGAAGCATCAGAAATTTCGCGCCTCGGCCACCAAAATTCACCCTGTGGCCTGAAAAGATCGAATCGTGGTCCCTGAAAATCGCGTTCGGACCCCTAAAAAAACCTCCTGCCATTTCGATATGATTAGCCAGTCTAATTGAACTACTTAGGCGGACCCTGAAAATCACGCTCGGGTCACAAAAGTTCGCACCTTGGCCCTTGAAAACTCAACGTGTTATCGGACTACATAAGGACCGGGTGGACAAAGGTGGGACCGGTGCCCCTGAAAGTCACGCTGAGCCTTAGGATACGAAACAAGTTTTGAAAGTTCTCCGAAGGCCTTTCTATTCTGAATAGTGCCAACGGCTAAGAAGTCGTTGAGCAGCCGCAATGGCTTACCAAAGTGGAAAATTACCTCCTTCCCGAAGGGGTGGGCCCCAAGAATCGCGCCGGGGTCCTATAATTTCGCGTTGCGGACCCAGCATTCGCGTAGAAGCCCTAAATTCATATAGTGGGCAAAACAAATCGCACCGGGTCCCCGAAAATCTGCGCCGGGGCTCACCAAAATCGAGCTGGAGTCGAGCTAAGTATAGCGCACCCCGAGAACTCGCACCAACCACCAAATATTGCGCTCGGGACCAAAAAATTCAGTTGATTGTCCCAAAAATTCGTGTCGGGGCATCAAAAATTATCTCCAAGCACAGCGTGGCCCCAAAAATCACATCCGGACTCCAAAACAATCATGCGAGAGTGGTGTTAAAATAAGAAGAGACTCATCAATTTATTTATTTTTTTAATTTATTTTTAAAGTTCGATAAGGCTCGCAGGTAGGTAGCTGGAAGCATAATCTCCTTGACTTTATTATGAACGCTGTGAATGAATAGCAAAAGGGCACATGATAAGCTTAGTATGTGGTGTAATTTCATACCCTGCTGTCTGAAGCTTCTTCAGTTTCTCACCCTGCTTGTAACGGCTCTGATTGCATCGCTACATATTGATGACCTGGTGTGTGTTGTGACCTGACCTGACCAGTGTGCCCTCTGGCGACAGCAACAGGCGGCCAGCACCAGCGTGTTCGCGGCCACCGCGGCAGAGCTGGAGGGCTTCGGCGGGCTCTACTTCAACAACTGCTGCGCGTGTCCGCAGTCGGCGGCGGCCGACGATCCGACACGCGCCGCGCGCCTCTGGCAGCTCAGCGAGCACATCATCACCGACCGGCTGGGGCCCGAGGCGCTCAACCCGCCCCTCAGTTAGGCCACCACCGTGCGGTCCAGGGGCCCGCCCCAGCCGGTGGTGTGGTGGTACAACGGTGGTGTGGTCCGGCACCCCGCACCAGCCGGTGGTGTGGTGGTAGAACGGTGGTACGGTCCAACAGCCCGTCACAGCCGGTGGTGCGGTCCAACAGCCCGCCCCAGCCGGTGGCGTGGTCCGGCACCCCGCCACAGCCGGTGGCGTGGTCCAACAGCCCGCCCCAGCCGGTGGTGTGGTCCGGCAGCCCGCCCCAGCCGGTGGCGTGGTCCGGCAGCCCGTCCCAGCCGGTGGCGTGGTCCAACAGCCCGCCCCAGCCGGTGGTGTGGTCCGGCAGCCCGCCACAGCCGGTGGTACGGTCCAACAGCCCGCCCCAGCCGGTGGTGTGGTCCGACAGCCCGCCCCGGCCGGTGGCGTGGTCCGGCAGCCCGCCCCAGCCGGTGGTGTGGTCCGGCAGCCCGCCACAGCCGGTGGTGTGGTCCAACAGCCCGCCCCAGCCGGTGGCGTGGTCCGGCAGCCCGCCCCAGCCGGTGGTGTGGTCCGACAGCCCGCCCCGGCCGGTGGCGTGGTCCGGCAGCCCGCCCCGGCCGGTGGCGTGGTCCGGCAGCCCGCCCCGGCCGGTGGTGTGGTCCGGCAGCCCGCCCCGGCCGGTGGCGTGGTCCAACAGCCCGCCCCAGCCGGTGGTGTGGTCCGGCAGCCCGCCCCGGCCGGTGGCGTGGTCCGGCAGCCCGCCCCAGCCGGTGGCGTGGTCCGGCAGCCCGCCCCGGCCGGTGGCGTGGTCCGGCAGCCCGCCCCAGCCGGTGGCGGTCGGCAACCCGCCCCAGCCGGTGGTGTAGTCCGACAGCCCGCCCCAGCCGGTGGCGTGGTCCGGCAGCCCGCCCCGGCCGGTGGCGTGGTCCGGCAGCCCGCCCCAGCCGGTGGTGTGGTCCGGCAGCCCGCCCCAGCCGGTGGTGTGGTCCGGCAGCCCGCCACAGCCGGTGGTGTGGTCCAACAGCCCGCCCCAGCCGGTGGCGTGGTCCGGCAGCCCGCCCCAGCCGGTGGCGTGGTCCGGCAGCCCGCCCCGGCCGGTGGCGTGGTCCGGCAGCCCGCCCCAGCCGGTGGTGTGGTCCGGCAGCCCGCCCCAGCCGGTGGTGTGGTCCGGCAGCCCGCCCCAGCCGGTGGCGTGGTCCGGCAGCCCGCCACAGCCGGTGTTGTAGCCCGGAATGCACGGTCCTGTGTCAGAATGGCTCGATTTGGTCGAGCTTCCGTGAGCCACCATGGCGCCAGGGGCTCCACCGCTTCATTTTGACTGAGGTGGTGAAGTTTGATTGAGCGGCATCGGATGCCGTTCGCCGTACTTGCCGACTGACTGGAAGATGGTATGGTTGTATTGTCCGGTTAATGCTCAGACCAGACTTACCGGCGGACAGCTGGTATGGCCGTATTGTACGGTTGGACATATCGGACATATGGGTATGGACATATCGGAGGGATGTGTCTGCCGCAATCCGACTCGTTCATTCGAATTTCACTGCAGATTGCATGCCTTAGGATATGGCTATGATTTCGAGTCGGATAAATACTGGGTGTTCGTAATGAGTGTATGTCCAGCACAAAGTAAGGTGATGGTGTTTTATCAGTCATTTCAGCGCCAAGCGATTCCCACTGGTAATGACTAGTGCCGGTCTTGTTCTCGTTATGATTTGCGGTATGATTAGGATACGTATTTGATACCATATTGATAGCTTTTTAACATCCGTGTTTACTCTTGGGTTTGCACATGCTTATATTTTTGTAAGTTTGGTATGTGGTAATATATGCAATGCTCGTTTCAACAATTGTTTACCAGTTGGTGTGAAGGTCGAACTATAGATACATTTTACTTTGAATGCAGTGGGAATCAGCGGCATGGGGGCTGCTTCAAACCTGGAATTGGAGGGGTAACAATAGTAATTTTGAAGTCAGTCCTTTCTATACAACGCGCATGGGTTCAATGTTAAATCTGTCCAAAGTTGGTGGTGGGCTGGGGAAGGCGCTGAACCCTGTGGCCTGGTTTCCGATCGCTTGATCCGAATCCTCCCAATGTTTGTTCATGGATGATTGGATGAGTTGGGCTCATGCTATGGTGGAGAGAAATGCATTGATGCTGGTCAAAAATAACCTTGGCAAATTTGTCTGCATATCTTCCCATTTTCTTGCACAGCTAATGGTTGTATCGCTCTTACGGTATATTTAATAATCGCCACTCCACGATTTGGTGGGGGGGGGACGTAGAGTTCGACGAACCTCTGTGTTTAGATGCGGAAAGATTCTGCTGAATGTTGGTATAGCTAGGTAAACATTAATATCAAACCATCTTTGCATAGTGGATGAACAGGCTCACCGCATGGGGACGGAATCCGTAAACACCTCATGCTTTTCGACGTTATCTCATAAGAGATCAGGGGTAGTGTTATGATAGCTTGGGAATTCGTTAAAACTTGATCAGCACATCCCACGCAAAAATGATATTTGAAATCGGTTGAAAAAAAGCTGCGAGGGGAAAAGTCGACTGACCGATCGCCGAACATTCAGTCCCAAAGGATTCTGACGGTGTGGTGATGTAACGGTGTGGCGGCGTGACATTGTGGTAGTGTAATGGGGTGACGGTGATGTGGTGTAGCGGCGTGACGGTGTGACGGTGTGGTGATGTGACGGTGTGGCGATGTGACGGTGTGGTGGCGTGACAGTGTGGCGATGTGACGGTGTGGTGATGTGACGGTGATGTGGTGTTGTGACGGTGTGGTGATGTGACGGTGTGGTGATGTGACGGTGTGGTGATGTGACGGTGTGGTGATGTGACGGTGTGGTGATGTGACGGTGTGGTGGCGATGTGACGGTGTGGTGAGGGCGTGTGACGGTGTGGTGAGCGGTGATGTGACGGTGGCGGTGACGGTGTGGCGTGTGACGGTGTGGCGATGTGACGGTGTGGTGATGTGACGGTGTGGTGGCGTGACAGTGTGGCGATGTGACGGTGTGGCGATGTGACGGTGTGGTGGCGTGACGGTGAGGTGGTGTGACGGTGTGGTGATGTGACGGTGTGGTGGCGTGACGGTGAGGTGGCGTGACGGTGTGGTGATGTGACGGTGTGGCGATGTGACGGTGTGGTGGCGTGACGGTGTGGTGGCGTGACGGTGTGGTGGCGTGACGGTGAGGTGGCGTGACGGTGTAGCTGCGTGACGGTGAGGTGGCGTGACGGTGTGGTGGCGTGACGGTGTGGTGGCGTGACGGTGTGGTGGCGTGACGGTGTGGTGGCGTGACGGTGAGGTGGCGTGACGGTGTAGCTGCGTGACGGTGAGGTGGCGTGACGGTGTGGTGATGTGACGGTGTGGTGGCGTGACAGTGTGGCGATGTGACGGTGTGGTGATGTGACGGTGTGGTGATGTGACGGTGTGGTGGCGTGACGGTGAGGTGGCGTGACGGTGTGGTGATGTGACGGTGTGGTGGCGTGACGGTAAGGTGGCGTGACGGTGAGGTGGCGTGACGGTGTGGCGATGTGACGGTGTGGTGATGTGACGGTGTGGTGATGTGACGGTGTGGTGGCGTGACGGTGTGGCGATGTGACGGTGTGGTGGCGTGACGGTGTGGTGATGTGACGGTGTGGTGGCGTGACGGTGTGGTGGCGTGACGGTGTGGTGATGTGACGGTGTGGTGATGTGACGGTGTGGTGGCGTGACGGTGAGGTGGCGTGACGGTGTGGTGATGTGACGGTGTGGTGATGTGACGGTGTGGTGATGTGACGGTGTGGTGATGTGACGGTGTGGTGGTGTGGCGATGTGACGGTGTGGTGGTGTGACGGTGTGGTGATGTGACGGTGTGGTGGCGGGCGATGTGACGGTGTGGTGGTGTGACGGTGTGGTGGTGTGACGGTGTGGTGATGTGATGGTGTGGTGATGTGACGGTGTGGTGATGTGACGGTGTGGTGATGTGACGGTGTGGTGGTGTGACGGTGTGGCGATGTGACGGTGTGGTGGTGTGACGGTGTGGTGATGTGACGGTGTGGTGGCGTGGCGATGTGACGGTGTGGTGGTGTGACGGTGTGGTGATGTGACGGTGTAGCTGCGTGACGGTGAGGTGGCGTGACGGTGTGGTGATGTGACGGTGTGGTGGTGTGACGGTGTGGTGATGTGACGGTGTGGTGGTGTGGTGGCGTGACGGTGTGGCGATGTGACGGTGTGGTGGCGTGACGGTGTGGTGGCGTGACAGTGTGATGTGACGGTGTGGTGGTGTGACGGTGTGGCGATGTGACGGTGTGGTGATGTGACGGTGTGGTGGCGTGACGGTGAGGTGGCGTGACGGTGTGGCGATGTGACGGTGTGGTGGTGTGACGGTGTGGTGATGTGACGGTGAGGTGGCGTGACGGTGTGGCGATGTGACGGTGTGGTGGTGTGACGGTGTGGTGATGTGACGGTGTGGTGGCGTGACGGTGTGGCGATGTGACGGTGTGGTGATGTGACGGTGTGGTGGCGTGACGGTGTGGCGATGTGACGGTGTGGTGGCGTGACGGTGTGGTGGCGTGACAGTGTGATGTGACGGTGTGGTGGTGTGACGGTGTGGCGATGTGACGGTGTGGTGGCGTGACGGTGTGGTGATGTGACGGTGTGGCGATGTGACGGTGTGGTGGCGTGACGGTGTGGTGGCGTGACAGTGTGATGTGACGGTGTGGTGGTGTGACGGTGTGGCGATGTGACGGTGTGGTGATGTGACGGTGTGGTGATGTGACGGTGTGGCGATGTGACGGTGTGGTGGCGTGACGGTGTGGTGGCGTGACGGTGTGGCGATGTGACGGTGTGGTGGTGTGACGGTGTGGTGATGTGACGGTGTGGTGGCGTGACGGTGAGGTGGCGTGACGGTGTGGCGATGTGACGGTGTGGTGGTGTGACGGTGTGGTGATGTGACGGTGTGGTGGCGTGACGGTGATGTGTAGTGGCGTGACGGTGTGGTGATGTGACGGTGTGGTGATGTGACGGTGTGGTGGCGTGACGGTGAGGTGGCGTGACGGTGTGGTGATGTGACGGTGTGGTGGCGTGACGGTGTGGTGATGTGACGGTGTGGTGATGTGACGGTGTGGTGGTGTGACGGTGTGGTGATGTGACGGTGTGGTGATGTGACGGTGTGGTGGCGTGACGGTGTGGTGGCGTGACGGTGTGGTGATGTGACGGTGTGGTGGCGTGACGGTAAGGTGGCGTGACGGTGTGGTGATGTAACGGTGTGGTGGCGTGACGGTGTGGTGATGTGACGGTGTGGTGGCGTGACGGTGAGGTGGCGTGACGGTGTGGTGATGTGACGGTGTGGTGATGTGACGGTAAGGTGGCGTGACGGTGAGGTGGCGTGACGGTGTGGCGATGTGACGGTGTGGTGGCGTGACGGTGAGGTGGCGTGACGGTGTGGCGATGTGACGGTGTGGTGGTGTGACGGTGTGGTGATGTGACGGTGTGGTGGCGTGACGGTGAGGTGGCGTGACGGTGTGGCGATGTGACGGTGTGGTGGCGTGACGGTGTGGTGATGTGACGGTGTGGTGGCGTGACGGTGATGTGGTAGTGGCGTGACGGTGTGGTGATGTGACGGTGTGGTGATGTGACGGTGTGGTGGCGTGACGGTGAGGTGGCGTGACGGTGTGGTGATGTGACGGTGTGGTGGCGTGACGGTGTGGTGATGTGACGGTGTGGTGATGTGACGGTGTGACGGTGTGGTGGCGTGACGGTGTGGTGATGTGACGGTGTGGTGGCGTGACGGTGAGGTGGCGTGACGGTGTGGTGATGTGACGGTGTGGTGGCGTGACGGTAAGGGTGGCGTGACGGTGTGGTGATGTGACGGTGTGGTGGCGTGACGGTGTGGTGATGTGACGGTGTGGTGGCGTGACGGTGAGGTGGCGTGACGGTGTGGTGATGTGACGGTGTGGTGGCGTGACGGTAAGGTGGCGTGACGGTGAGGTGGCGTGACGGTGTGGCGATGTGACGGTGTGGTGGCGTGACGGTGTGGTGATGTGACTATGAGGTGGCGTGACGGTGTGGTGATGTGACGGTGTGGTGGCGTGACGGTGTGGTGATGTGACTATGAGGTGGCGGCGTGGTGCGCCGGCCTATCTCTGCCGAATCTGATTATGCAGGCATTAGGCATCCAGGGTCATGGAATTTGTACTGCATCGAGCTCACTATATCCATAATCAACTCAAATCTCTGTGCTTCTAGCTCCAGTAGTTCCCGTGATGAGGGCCGAATTCCCCCTCCAGTCCGCGTTATGTGGGAAGCTTTCCTGCGCGTGTGTTCTGACAAATTTTAAATCGCAACATCTCGCTTCACGCAGCAACGGTCCCCGACCTCTTCTTCCAGCGTGTACACACCAACGGCACCGAAATTCGCATGCTTTGAGACAATCGCCGGACCTCTCCCCACCGAGCTGGTCAATTGCTGTGGGACGCTGGCCGTCTGTGGGGTCTTCGAGACCGAGTCGACAGCGGGACAATGCCGACCGATGATGGATCAGACTGTGGGTGTGCGGACAGTACTGCTGTCGTGGCGTCTATCGCAGCAGTCAGCACACGTGGCCAGAGCTAGCCGCACCTGTCTAGTCATTCCTGACGACAGCATCGCCAGTCTGGTGCCAGCACTCACTGCCAGCCCCTCACTGCCACCTGTGCAGCGGCTGCGCCCAGAGCTAGCCGCACCTGTCTAGTCATTCCTGACGACAGCATCGCCAGTCTGGTGCCAGCACTCACTACCAGCCCCTCACTGCCACCTGTGCAGCGGCTGCGCCCAGAGCGAGCCGCACCTGTCTAGTCATTCCTGACGACAGCACCGCCAGTCTGGTGCCAGCACTCACTACCAGCCCCTCACTGCCACCTGTGCAGCGGCTGCGCCCAGAGCTAGCCGCACCTGTCTAGTCATTCCTGACGACAGCATCGCCAGTCTGGTGCCAGCACTCACTACCAGCCCCTCACTGCCACCTGTGCAGCGGCTGCGCCCAGAGCTAGCCGCACCTGTCTAGTCATTCCTGACGACAGCATCGCCAGTCTGGTGCCAGCACTCACTACCAGCCCCTCACTGCCACCTGTGCAGCGGCTGCGCCCAGAGCGAGCCGCACCTGTCTAGTCATTCCTGACGACAGCATCGCCAGTCTGGTGCCAGCACTCACTGCCACCTGTTGCAGCGGCTGCGCCCAGAGCGAGCCGCACCTGTCTAGTCATTCCTGACGACAGCATCGCCAGTCTGGTGCCAGCACTCACTACCAGCCCCTCACTGCCACCTGTGCAGCGGCTGCGCCCAGAGCTAGCCGCACCTGTCTAGTCATTCCTGACGACAGCATCGCCAGTCTGGTGCCAGCACTCACTGCCAGCCCCCACCTGTGCAGCGGCTGCGCCCAGAGCTAGCCGCACCTGTCTAGTCATTCCTGACGACAGCATCGCCAGTCTGGTGCCAGCACTCACTGCCAGCCCCTCACTGCCACCTGTGCAGCGGCTGCGCCCAGAGCTAGCCGCACCTGTCTAGTCATTCCTGACGACAGCATCGCCAGTCTGGTGCCAGCACTCACTACCAGCCCTGTGCAGCGGCTGCGCCCAGAGCGAGCCGCACCTGTCTAGTCATTCCTGACGACAGCATCGCCAGTCTGGTGCCAGCACTCACTACCAGCCCCTCACTGCCACCTGTGCAGCGGCTGCGCCCAGAGCGAGCCGCACCTGTCTAGTCATTCCTGACGACAGCATCGCCAGTCTGGTGCCAGCACTCACTACCAGCCCCTCACTGCCACCTGTGCAGCGGCTGCGCCCAGAGCGAGCCGCACCTGTCTAGTCATTCCTGACGACAGCATCGCCAGTCTGGTGCCAGCACTCACTACCAGCCCCTCACTGCCACCTGTGCAGCGGCTGTGCCCAGAGCGAGCCGCACCTGTCTAGTCATTCCTGACGACAGCATCGCCAGTCTGGTGCCAGCACTCACTACCAGCCCCTCACTGCCACCTGTGCAGCGGCTGCGCCCAGAGCGAGCCGCACCTGTCTAGTCATTCCTGACGACAGCATCGCCAGTCTGGTGCCAGCACTCACTACCAGCCCCTCACTGCCACCTGTGCAGCGGCTGCGCCCAGAGCTAGCCGCACCTGTCTAGTCATTCCTGACGACAGCATCGCCAGTCTGGTGCCAGCACTCACTACCAGCCCCTCACTGCCACCTGTGCAGCGGCTGTGGCCAGAGCGAGCCGCACCTGTCTAGTCATTCCTGACGACAGCATCGCCAGTCTGGTGCCAGCACTCACTACCAGCCCCTCACTGCCACCTGTGCAGCGGCTGCGCCCAGAGCGAGCCGCACCTGTCTAGTCATTCCTGACGACAGCATCGCCAGTCTGGTGCCAGCACTCACTACCAGCCCCTCACTGCCACCTGTGCAGCGGCTGCGCCCAGAGCGAGCCGCACCTGTCTAGTCATTCCTGACGACAGCATCGCCAGTCTGGTGCCAGCACTCACTGCCACCTGTGCAGCGGCTGCGCCCAGAGCGAGCCGCGCCTGTCTAGTCATTCCTGACGACAGCATCGCCAGTCTGGTGCCAGCACTCACTACCAGCCCCTCACTGCCACCTGTGCAGCGGCTGCGCCCAGAGCGAGCCGCGCCTGTCTAGTCATTCCTGACGACAGCATCGCCAGTCTGGTGCCAGCACTCACTACCAGCCCCTCACTGCCACCTGTGCAGCGGCTGCGCCCAGAGCGAGCCGCGCCTGTCTAGTCATTCCTGACGACAGTATGGCTGGTGGCGCCTCACTGTCTGCTACTCCAATGGTGTGCCAGGCTGTCTGACCGGCTAAAGGGCACCCGTCTAGACTGGATTGTCGGTTGCCCAATGAATATCTGTGGTGGCTCTTCGTAGGCGATAGCTACGGCCCCCACTGCGTCGGTTGTGCCTGTGCCTCGTGGTTCCATCTCGGTATTGGTAGCATGACCTGTCGGTGGTCAAACCTATCAAAATGGATTGATCACTTAGTTGTGCGGTGTCCTCTCAGTTGTACGGTTCCCTTTCAGTTGCACGGTGTTCTTCATATTGCACGTGGTCCTCTCAGTTGCACTGTGTCCTCACTATTGCACAGTGTCTTCTCAATTGTACGATATTCTCACTATTGTACGGTGTCCTCTCAGTTTCACTATGTCCCCATTATTGCAAGATGTCCTCTCAGTTGCACAGTGTCCTCTCAGTTGCACGATGTCCTCACAATTGCATGTGGTCCCCTCAGTTGCATAGTGTCATCACGATTCTACGGTTTCATCACGGATGCACTATGCCCTCTCAGCTCCGTGTAGTTATATGATGTCTTGTCAGCTGCATGGAATTATCTGAGTTGCATGATGTCCCCACGTTAGTGTGGTGTTCAGCCAATAATTGGCCGCCTGCCCCCCCTCCACCGCATTCGCCACCGGTGTCACAGTGTCTGTCTCAGTCGCCCGGCTGCCAGTGTCACGGTGTCTGTCTCAGTCGCCCGGCTGCCAGTGTCACAATGTCTGTCTCAGTCGGCCGGCTGCCAGTGTCACAGTGTCTGTCTCAGTCGCCCGGCTGCCAGTGTCACAGTGTCTGTCTCAGTCGCCCGGCTGCCAGTGTCACGGCGTCTGTCTCAGTCGGCCGGCTGCCAGTGTCACAGTGTCTGTCTCAGTCGGCCGGCTGCCAGTGTCACGGGTCTGTCTCAGTCGGCCGGCTGCCAGTGTCACAGTGTCTGTCTCAGTCGGCCGGCTGCCAGTGTCACGGTGTCTGTCTCAGTCGCCCTGCCAGTGTCACGGTGTCTGTCTCAGTCGCCCGGCTGCCAGTGTCACGGTGTCTGTCTCAGTCGGCCGACTGCCAGTGTCACGGTGTCTGTCTCAGTCGGCCGGCTGCCAGTGTCACAGTGTCTGTCTCAGTCGCCCGGCTGCCAGTGTCACAGTGTCTGTCTCAGTCGCCCGGCTGCCAGTGTCACAGTGTCTGTCTCAGTCGCCCGGCTGCCAGTGTCACGGTGTCTGTCTCAGTCGGCCGGCTGCCAGTGTCACGGTGTCTGTCTCAGTCGCCCGGCTGCCAGTGTCACGGTGTCTGTCTCAGTCGGCCGGCTGCCAGTGTCACGGCGTCTGTCTCAGTCGGCCGACTGCCAGTGTCACGTGTCGTCTCAGTCGCCGGCTGCCAGTGTCACAGTGTCTGTCTCAGTCGGCCGGCTGCCAGTGTCACAGTGTCTGTCTCAGTCGCCCGGCTGCCAGTGCCACAGTGTCTGTCTCAGTCGGCCGGCTGCCAGTGTCACGGTGTCTGTCTCAGTCGCCCGGCTGCCAGTGTCACAGTGTCTTCTCAGTCGCCCTCCAGTGTCACGGTGTCTGTCTCAGTCGGCCGGCTGCCAGTGTCACAGTGTCTGTCTCAGTCGCCCGGCTGCCAGTGTCACAGTGTCTGTCTCAGTCGGCCGGCTGCCAGTGTCACAGTGTCTGTCTCCAGTCGGCCGGCTGCCAGTGTCACAGTGTCTGTCTCAGTCGCCCGGCTGCCAGTGTCACAGTGTCTGTCTCAGTCGCCCGGCTGCCAGTGTCACAGTGTCTGTCTCAGTCGGCCGGCTGCCAGTGTCACAGTGTCTGTCTCAGTCGGCCGACTGCCAGTGTCACGGTGTCTGTCTCAGTCGCCCGGCTGCCAGTGTCACAGTGTCTGTCTCAGTCGCCCGGCTGCCAGTGCCACGGTCTGTCTCAGTCGGCCGGCTGCCAGTGTCACAGTGTCTGTCTCAGTCGCCCGGCTGCCAGTGTCACAGTGTCTGTCTCAGTCGGCCGGCTGCCAGTGTCACGGTGTCTGTCTCAGTCGGCCGGCTGCCAGTGTCACGGTGTCTGTCTCAGTCGGCCGGCTGCCAGTGTCACGGTGTCTGTCTCAGTCGGCCGACTGCCAGTGTCACGGTGTCTGTCTCAGTCGGCCGGCTGCCAGTGTCACAGTGTCTGTCTCAGTCGGCCGACTGCCAGTGTCACGGTGTCTGTCTCAGTCGCCCGGCTGCCAGTGTCACAGTGTCTGTCTCAGTCGGCCGGCTGCCAGTGTCACGGTGTCTGTCTCAGTCGGCCGGCTGCCAGTGTCACGGTGTCTGTCTCAGTCGGCCGGCTGCCAGTGTCACGGTGTCTGTCTCAGTCGGCCGGCTGCCAGTGTCACGGTGTCTGTCTCAGTCGGCCGACTGCCAGTGTCACGGTGTCTGTCTCAGTCGCCCGGCTGCCAGTGTCACAGTGTCTGTCTCAGTCGCCCGGCTGCCAGTGTCACGTTCTGTCCGATCATTATCGGCCGGCTGCCAGTGTCACAGTGTCTGTCTCAGTCGCCCGGCTGCCAGTGTCACAGTGTCTGTCTCAGTCGCCCGGCTGCCAGTGTCACAGTGTCTGTCTCAGTCGCCCGGCTGCCAGTGCTGCGCCGTGTCTGTCTCAGTCGGCCGGCTGCCAGTGTCACGGTGTCTGTCTCAGTCGGCCGGCTGCCAGTGTCACGGTGTCTGTCTCAGTCGCCCGGCTGCCAGTGTCACGGTGTCTGTCTCAGTCGCCGGCTGCCAGTGTCACGGCGTCTGTCTCAGTCGGCCGACTGCCAGTGTCACAGTGTCTGTCTCAGTCGCCCGGCTGCCAGTGTCACGGCGTCTGTCTCAGTCGGCCGGCTGCCAGTGTCACGGCGTCTGTCTCAGTCGCCCGGCTGCCAGTGTCACAGTGTCTGTCTCAGTCGGCCGGCTGCCAGTGTCACAGTGTCTGTCTCAGTCGGCCGACTGCCAGTGTCACGGTGTCTGTCTCAGTCGGCCGACTGCCAGTGTCACGGTGTCTGTCTCAGTCGCCCGGCTGCCAGTGTCACAGTGTCTGTCTCAGTCGCCTGGCTGCCAGTGTCACAGTGTCTGTCTCAGTCGCCCGGCTGCCAGTGTCGCTAGAAATGCACGTTGTGTCAGGACGTCTCCATACCACCGCCGTGTGAATGCTTCCTTAACCCGTCCCGTCTCAGGGGTGGGGGTCTTCAACCACCCCCCTCCTCAGGTTTTTCGCGGATATCGGACGAACGGCACGGGTCAGCGCACCCAAATTTGGCATACCTATTCCCACATCAATTTGACATGCTGATTCAAAATTTTGAGGTCAGGTCATCTAGGGTCAACGAGTTAGTCAAAGTCAAGTGAGGTCACCTCCAAAGAAGTTCAACCAGTCGTCACGCTTTAACGGATATTTTAATGAAACTTTCAGCGTTTGCTTACCTTTACGGATGCAACAAAACGTACGAGTGGATTTTTTTTTTTACTACATATAGATTTTGCGTATTTGCGAAATTGCAGATCAAATACAAGATTCTGGCTAAAGTAAGCATTTTTTATTAGGGCAAGTTGACTTCCAAGAACGTTTCTCGGCCTGTTCTACCCACTGGAAAAGGAAAATTAAAGAAAACTAGAAAACTCAAAATTTTGAAATTTCAAAAAATTAAGTTTTGATTTTTGGGTGGCCAAAAAAGATTATAGCCCTGGTCGATATCGCTGTCCTTTTCTCATTCCAAATATTTTTACATATATCCCCAAAATGAACTCCCTAGAGTCAAAAACATAATGAAAGACGTGAAAAGTCGTGAAAATCTAGCCCCCCTGGTGACGTCACTTTTGGGGGCAGATCGTTTTGGAGGGTGGACCCGGACCCTACTCGTCGAGCGCTTTCCGATGACACCTCGTTCGTTTTTTGTGCCATGTTTAGTTCGGATTGTAGAGGGGGTCTTAAACCGCCCCCCCCCCCCCAGACGGGGTGTGATAATTTGTCCGGAAAGACGGCGCGGGTTAATGAATCACTATTATCTTAATTGGATCGTCTTCTAGTTACACTTGATCGACCTATAATTTGCTGGCTGTTTCAGACGTCCGGCTCGTCACTTCATTGAACCCTGCCAAATCGACTTGTCGACTGCTTGTGCCATTTTTGAGAGCAGCATTGCCATTCAAATAGTGTCGGTACCCCCGCCCCGCCCCGCCTCTGCAGGCCAGCTGAATGCGCTCGTGACTCCTGGAAGTGAAGACGTGTTTGGGACGCGGGTTACCAAGCCAATACAGTTGCAGTTACCTGATCTGTTAGGTATAAGCTATATAAGATATTTATATGTATATATATATATACATATATATATATATATATATATATATATATATATATATATATATATATATATATATATATATATATACGTGCCTTACATAACGAAGCGACCATAAACTCCCTATGTCACTAAGCTGTGGTAGTATTATACAGATCAGCTCTCTCGGAGCAAGTGATGCGGCGGTGAGATGTGTCGGGCCGTGCCAAGAGGCAGTCACGTGTGAGTCGGCCCAGTTCGGCCAGCTGCCGGCCACCTCTGGTCGTGAGAAGTGCAGCCACTGGGCCGACACGCCAGACGGCCGCCGCCGTACCCAGAAGCACGTGTTAAGCTCGCCACCTGTTCGCTACCGCTCACGACGCGCCGAGAACCGTCTCGAGCTCACGGGGAGGATCATCCTAGGGTCATGAGGACTGTCTAGCGGCTGGGGTTAAGGGAAGACTGTCTGGGTCATGAGGGGCTGTCTTGGAGGTACGGGAAGGGTAGTTATAGGGTCATGAGGACTGTCTAGCGGCTGGGGTTAAGGGAAGACTGTCTGGGGCATGAGGGACTGTCTTGGGGCTACGGGGAGGGCAGGTTCCAAGGTCACGAGAACTGTCTGGTGTCTGGGGTCGTGAATGGCTGTCTTGGAGAAAAGGGGAGGGTAGTGATAGGGTCACGAGGACTGTCTCAGTATCAAAGGAAGGGTGATAGCAGTGTCATGTGGGCCTCTCTCAAAACAGTTTTTTCCATTGAAATGGCTGGAATAAACCACTTGCCGAATACTCAAACGGCATCCTTCCCAACCAAGATTTAGCATCCTGCTTATAGATATGTGCTGAGGAGGTCTGGACTTCATGCTTGACACGGTATTGTGTTTGTAGCTCCAGGACTACCATCCACATGCTCACTATTTTGTACAGTAAACCAGTCACGTATCACGATACAATGCCAGGTGTTGTGACTATCTATCTTATATCTCTACCCATCTTGTGACTATTATGGTATGTTGTACACCTACCCCAAAGCACAACAAAAATGTCGTAATGAGTATCCTATGATTTTCTGAAGCTTGAAGAAAATCATATTGTGCATGACCTAGTTCATGGCAATTTTCTAGGTCCTGCTGCACTCTTTTTCAGTTCGCACAGTTAATGAAAACCTACTAGTCTCATCCCGCGTCAGAGTTACGGACAGAACCATCTCAGAGTCGTTAGTGACACACTGTACCTTGTTCACACCGGCGGTATCTGTCCTCGTAGACTACCACGCACCCACTTGTCATTGCATCCAATCGATCCATTTGTCTTACCTTCACGTTCGTGTATGTCCAACAGAAGTCCTCGTGTCTCCTCTCCAGCGAGTACCGCTGTCCGACGCTCCCTGCCGTACCCAGGTGTTCTCTCCAGGTGTCCCGGCGTCCAGGCGAGTACCGCCGTCTGTAAGGCTCCCACACTCCCTGCCGTACCCAGGTGTTCTCTCCAGGTGTCCCGGAGTCCCGGCGTCCAGGCGAGTACCGCCGTCTGTAAGGCTCCCACACTCCCTGCCGTACCCAGGTGTTCTCTCCAGGTGTCCCGGAGTCCAGGTGTCCAGGCGAGTACCGCCGTCTGAAAGGCTCCCTGCCGTACCCAGATGTTCTCTCCAGGTGTCCCGGTGTCCAGGCGAGTACCGCCGTCTGTAAGGCTCCCACACTCCCTGTCGTGCCCAGGTGTTCTCTCCAGGTGTCCAGGTGTCCAGGCGAGTACCGCCATCTGTAAGGCTCCCCTGCCGTACCCAGGTGTTCTCCCGGGTCCAAGTGCCGTACCCAGGTGTTCTCTCCAGGTGTCCCGGCGTCCAGGCGAGTACCGCCGTCTGTAAGGCTCCCACACTCCCTGTCGTGCCCAGATGTTCTCTCCAGGTGTCCCGGTGTCCAGGCGAGTACCGCCGTCTGTAAGGCTCCCACACTCCCTGCCGTACCCAGGTGTTCTCTCCAGGTGTCCCGGGTCCAGGTGTCCAGGCGAGTACCGCCGTCTGTAAGGCTCCCACACTCCCTGTCGTGCCCAGGTGTTCTCTCCAGGTGTCCCGGCGTCCAGGCGAGTACCGCCGTCTGTAAGGCTCCCACACTCCCTGCCGTACCCAGGTGTTCTCTCCAGGTGTCCCGGCGTCCAGGCGAGTACCGCCGTCTGTAAGGCTCCCACACTCCCTGCCGTACCCAGGTGTTCTCTCCAGGTGTCCCGGCGTCCAGGTGTCCAGGCGAGTACCGCCGTCTGTAAGGCTCCCCTGCCGTACCCAGGTGTTCTCTCCAGGTGTCCCGGCGTCCAGGCGAGTACCGCCGTCTGAAAGGCTCCCACACTCCCTGTCGTGCCCAGGTGTTCTCTCCAGGTGTCCAGGTGTCCAGGCGAGTACCGCCGTCTGTAAGGCTCCCTGCCGTACCCAGGTGTTCTCTCCAGGTGTCCCGGCGTCCAGGCGAGTACCGCCGTCTGTAAGGCTCCCACACTCCCTGTCGTGCCCAGGTGTTCTCTCCAGGTGTCCCGGCGTCCAGGTGTCCAGGCGAGTACCGCCGTCTGTAAGGCTCCCACACTCCCTGCCGTACCCAGGTGTTCTCTCCAGGTGTCCCGGCGTCCAGGCGAGTACCGCCGTCTGTAAGGCTCCCACACTCCCTGCCGTGCCCAGGTGTTCTCTCCAGGTGTCCCGGCGTCCAGGCGAGTACCGCCGTCTGTAAGGCTCCCACACTCCCTGCCGTACCCAGGTGTTCTCTCCAGGTGTCCCGGCGTCCAGGCGAGTACCGCCGTCTGTAAGGCTCCCACACTCCCTGTCGTGCCCAGATGTTCTCTCCAGGTGTCCCGGCGTCCAGGTGTCCAGGCGAGTACCGCCGTCTGTAAGGCTCCCACACTCCCTGCCGTACCCAGGTGTTCTCTCCAGGTGTCCCGGCGTCCAGGTGTCCAGGCGAGTACCGCCGTCTGTAAGGCTCCCACACTCCCTGCCGTACCCAGGTGTTCTCTCCAGGTGTCCCGGTGTCCAGGCGAGTACCGCCGTCTGTAAGGCCCCACACTCCCTGCCGTACCCAGGTGTTCTCTCCAGGTGTCCCGGTGCCCAGGCGAGTACCGCCGTCTGTAAGGCTCCCACACTCCCTGCCGTACCCAGGTGTTCTCTCCAGGTGTCCCGGCGTCCAGGCAGCGAGTACCGCCGTCTGTAAGGCTCCCACACTCCCTGTCGTGCCCAGGTGTTCTCTCCAGGTGTCCCGGAGTCCAGGCGTCCAGGCGAGTACCGCCGTCTGTAAGGCTCCCACACTCCCTGCCGTACCCAGATGTTCTCTCCAGGTGTCCCGGCGTCCAGGCGAGTACCGCCGTCTGTAAGGCTCCCACACTCCCTGCCGTACCCAGATGTTCTCTCCAGGTGTCCCGGCGTCCAGGCGAGTACCGCCGTCTGTAAGGCTCCCACACTCCCTGCCGTACCCAGGTGTTCTCTCCAGGTGTCCCGGTGCCCAGGTGTCCAGGCGAGTACCGCCGTCTGTAAGGCTCCCACACTCCCTGCCGTACCCAGGTGTTCTCTCCAGGTGTCCCGGCGTCCAGGTGTCCAGGCGAGTACCGCCGTCTGTAAGGCTCCCACACTCCCTGCCGTGCCCAGGTGTTCTCTCCAGGTGTCCCGGTGGTCTGACAGCCCCCTCCCCCTCCTCCGCACCGCCGCCCAGACAGCTCAGTCCTCCACCCATGGCCGTCTGGCCACAACGAAGGGGCGTGGAGTGTGTGGGGGGGGTCGGCACGGCCAGTAACAGGCCGGTGTTGCAGCATGTCAAACCAAAGTGCACAGTGACGTGGGCTGTATTCCAAATGCACGAGATAAGAGTACAAAACGATGGGCGCGGCGCGTCATGTCACGGGTCGAGACGGCCGCCGTCTGCGGGCCGACCAGCTGTGCACCCGGCTCCTGGCTGGAGACTGAAGCCCTGACCAGGTGCTGGGGCTTCAGATCAGGGACTGGTATCCGGCCAGAGACTGGGACTCCAGATCAGGGACTGGTACCCGGCCAGAGACTGGGACTCCAGATCAGGGACTGGTATCCGGCCAGAGACTGGGACTCCAGATCAGTGACTGGGGCCCCAGACCAAGGACTGGGGCGCGAAACTGGGGACTGGCGCCCGGCCAGAGACTGGGACTCCGGACCAGGGACTGGTACCCGGCCAGAGACTGGGACTCCAGATCAGGGACTGGGGCCCCAGACCAAGGACTGGGGCGCGAAACTGGGGACTAGCGCCCGGCCAGAGACTGGGACTCCGGACCAGGGACTGGGGCTCCAGACCAGAAACCGGGGCTACAGACCAAAGACTGGGACTCTATACCAGGGACTGTGATTCCAGACCAGGGTCTGGTGCCCCAGACCAGAGACTGGGAACCAGACCAGGGTCTGGTACTGCAGACCCTGAAATCCACATCATGGAAAGGCACTCCAGACCAGAGACTGTGTATCTAGGCCAAAGATTGAGACTCCAGACCAGGAACTGTGGTTCTAGACCAGATACCGGGATTCCAGGACGGGGACTAGTGCTCCAGACCAATGTCTGTTACTTCAGACCAGGGTCTGGTATTCCAGACCAAGAGACTGGGTCTCCAGACCAGGGACTGGGGCCCCAGACCAAGGACTGGGGCGCCAGACTGGGGACTGGTGCCCGGCCAGAGACCGGGACTCCGGACCAGGGACTGGGGCCCCAGACCAAGGACTGGGGCGCCAGACTGGGGACTGGTGCCCGGCCAGAGACCGGGACTCCGGACCAGGGACTGGGGCTCCAGACCTGAGACTGGGTCTCCAGACCAAAGACTGGGACTCCAGACTAGGGTCTGGTGTTCCAGACCAGGAGCTGGTGCCCGGTCAGAGATTGGGTCTCCAGATCAGGGACTGGGACTCCGGACCGAGGACTGGGGCGCCAGACTGGGGACTGGTGCCCGGCCAGAGACTGGGACTCCGGACCGAGGACTGGGGCGCCAGACTGGGGACCGGTGCCCGGCCAGAGACTGGGGCCCCAGACCGATGACTGGGGCGCCAGACTGGGGACCGGTGCCCGGCCAGAGACTGGGACTCCGGACCGAGGACTGGGGCGCCAGACTGGGGACCGGTGCCCGGCCAGAGACTGGGACTCCGGACCGAGGACTGGGGCGCCAGACTGGGGACCGGTGTTCCGGCCCTGGTGCCCGGAAGAGGCCCCTGACACAGCCGAGCCACCGAGTCGGGCCTCGGTCACGATCAGGCTGGCCATAATGTACCGGCCAGCGGTGAGAGGTGAGATGTGTATCAGCACGGCACTCTGCGCCACCTGTCAGCGTGACGGGAGGCGCATCCTACCTCACAGACACGTGACGTACCGCTGCATCTTGCGGCACTTGGTGCCTTCACGCCGGGCTTGCATGCCAATGCTGCTCAAGGCAAGTAATTGCTGCAGTACGGTACTTAATACAATTCGCTCTGCACTTTGCGTTTCGATAATGCACATGAACAAGGGTAATAATATCAGTAGCATTAAAGGTCAATATATCCGCCTTGTCAACGCCTGACACAATTCGTAGCTGGACCTCACACACTTATAAACACTTCGTATCATTCATAGATTGGCCTAACACACTTATAGACACTTCGTACAATTCATAGTTGGGCCTCACGCGCTTACAAACACCTAACACCAATCATAACAGGCCTCACATACATATAAACACTACACCATTCATATAGATGGCCTCTCACACACTTAAAACGCATCGCATCATTCATAGCTGGAACTCACATCCATACACCATAGTACACGCAACATGAGAGAGTATAATATTTCATGCATTCGCATTCCAAGCAATCTTTAGCTCGTCAGACCAAGCCGCTTGGCCTGGGCGAGTGTAGCATACGTAGTACTACAGTGACAAATGTAGCAATCAGTGGAGCTGCACGCGGGCTGGATTACACGGTGCGTGAAGGACGGTGCCATCTGCGGGCGGGTTTGGGGCGTACACAGTCGTACCGACGTGCGCGGGGCGGCCAAATCTGCATCGGTGCACTGTTGGACTTGGCTACAGTGGTCCCCACAGCGCTCTGACTGACTGCTTCAGCTGACTGACGTCACGTCAGCGACCAGCAGAGTCGGCCGATGCCACTGGCATAGTGGCACGATCACATCACAAGCTGGTCATGTCCAACGGCAGCCGGGTCAAAGCCGACCGATGTCACTGGCAGAGTGGCACGATCACATCACAAGCTGATCATGTCCAACGGCAGGCTGGCCAGTTCACGACGCTCCACCCCCACCCCACCCCCGCCCTCCCCGGCCTGGCGACCAGACAAACGACTGTGACTGGGCGCAGTGCGGCCCCACGGCCAGACGGCCAGACGGCGAGACGGCCCACCTGGCAGCGTCCTCGCCGGCCGGCCGGAGACGCCAGGTGCGCTGGCCACTGCGGCGCTCCTGTGGCGGCCCAGCAACGGGCCGGCATCAAAGCCGCGCCGCTTAATCGGCCGAATACGGCCGTGCATAAACACAGCGGCACTGGCCGACTATGTCGGCCGGCCACCTGGCGCGGTGAACCGCCGCACTGGCCACAGGAGATGCTCAGCGGACCGCCACCCTGGCCACAGGAGATGCTCAGCGGACCGCCACCCTGGCCACAGGAGATGCTCAGCGGACCGCCACCCTGGCCACAGGAGATGCTCAGCGGACCGCCACCCTGGCCACAGGAGATGCTCAGCGGACCGCCACCCTGGCCACAGGAGATGCTCAGCGGACCGCCACCCTGGCCACAGGAGATGCTCAGCGGACCGCCACCCTGGCCACAGGAGATGCTCAGATGCAGGACACGCGGCAGCGGGCAGAGGCAGGCGGCAGCGGGCAGAGGTGGGCGGCAGCGGACAGAGGCAGGCGGCAGCGGGCAGAGGCGGGCGGCAGCGGGCAGAGGTGGGCGGCAGCGGGCAGAGGTGGGCGGCAGCGGGCAGAGGTGGGCGGCAGCGGGCAGAGGTGGGCGGCAGCGGGCAGAGGTGGGCGGCAGCGGGCAGAGATGGGCAGCAGCGGGCAGAGGTGGGCGGCAGCGGGCAGAGGTGGGCGGCAGCGGGCAGAGGTGGGCGGCAGCGGGCAGGAGCGGGCAGAGGTGGGCGGCAGCGGGCAGAGGTGGGCGGCAGCGGGCAGAGGTGGGCGGCAGCGGGCAGGTGGGCGGCAGCGGGCAGAGTGGGCGGCAGCGGGCAGAGGTGGGCGGGCGGGCAGAGGTGGGCGGCAGCGGGCAGAGGTGGGCGGCAGCGGGCAGAGGTGGGCGGCAGCGGGCAGAGGCGGGCGGCAGCGGGCAGAGGTGGGCGGCAGCGGGCAGAGGCGGGCGGCAGCGGGCAGAGGTGGGCGGCAGCGGGCAAAGGTGGGCAGCAGCGGGCAGAGCCAGGTAGAGCCGAGCAGAGGCGGGCGGCAGCGGGCGACGGCGCGGCGCGCCTCGTCAGAGCAGGTCAACAAGGGACGTGCTTGGGTGGAGTCTGGGCGGCAGCGGGCTGTAGGATGTGCCAGAGCGAGCGGTCAACAACAGACGTCGGACTGTCACTAGACGTATGCGACGTCTGCGACAACTGTCCGCCTGCCAGCAGTAACCGCCGGCGACTGTCTGTCATTAGACGCCTACACCAGCTGTCCGGCCGTCTGTAGTCACCGCCGGCGACTGTCTGTCATTAGACGCCTACACCAGCTGTCCGGCCGTCTGTAGTCACCGCCGGCGACTGTCTGTCATTAGACGCCTACACCAGCTGTCCGACTGTCTGTAGTCACCGCCGGCGACTGTCTGTCATTAGACGCCTACACCAGCTGTCCGGCCGTCTGTAGTCACCGCCGGCGACTGTCTGTCATTAGACGCCTACACCAGCTGTCCGGCTGTCTGTAGTCACCGCCGGCGACTGTCTGTCATTAGACGCCTACACCAGCTGTCCGGCTGTCTGTAGTCACCGCCGGCGACTGTCTGTCATTAGACGCCTACACCAGCTGTCCGGCTGTCTGTAGTCACCGCCGGCGACTGTCTGTCATTAGACGCCTACACCAGCTGTCCGGCTGTCTGTAGTCACCGCCGGCGACTGTCTGTAGTCACCGCCGGCGACTGTCTGTCATTAGACGCCTACACCAGCTGTCCGGCTGTCTGTAGTCACCGCCGGCGACTGTCTGTCATTAGACGCCTACACCAGCTATCCGGCCGTCTGTAGTCACCGCCGGCGACTGTCTGTCAGTAGACGCCTACACCAGCTGTCCGACTATCTGTAGTCACCGCCGGCGACTGTCTGTCTGCGTCACCGGCACATGTATCGCCCATTGTGGGCGTGTGAGCTCTGGATACGTGTTTGGGACAATGCGAAGGCCGACAGTACCCAGCGAAGGCACCGTACCACCAGTTTGAGACGACTGCCACTAGCGCAGCCCCACCGCTCGGCAACCCATGCATTAATATCGCGAAGTGCATTGGCAGTACATATATTTGGTGTTTCGAAGCATTCTGACATTTAATGTGTTCTTCGCTACTCCATATTGGCAGTAAATACGTTCCAACTCTTGGTGGCAGTAGTTGTGTCATTCCTACTTAAAATATAGTGGTAGTAGATATGCCATTTTTACTTGATGTGGTGGCAGTAGATACATCATTAATTGTTCTAGTGGGAAAAATACGTGCCATTGTTACTTTCTTCTACTGGCAGTAATGTGTCAGTCGACTTAATCTAGGGGTGGTGTGTTCTCTACACGCCATCCACTGGCAGTATGTCTTCGGTTCTAAGCCTATTGGCAGTATATATTTCCTAGCTACTCAGTACTTGCGGCAGTAGTCGTTTTCTCGTCCATCTAGTGACAGTAGATATACCTGTCTACTTTGTCTGGCGAAAGTGAATATGCCCTTGTTGCATGGCTAGTTAGTACCTATACCAAGGGTGATGAAAACGTAACTATGTCATGTTCTCCGTCAAGTCAGACAATAATTCACTGATTGTGTATAATACGATGAAAAGGAGGTGCACCATAACCTCCACAAGACCTAACCTCCACAGTTCATTACCTCCACAAATTCAACATACCCGAAGGGGTCGTAACCTCCACAGGTCATAACCTCCACAATTCACAACCTCCACAAATCCGAATCTGCCACATCTTCCACAGGTCATAACCTCCACAATTACGACGCGGTCATAGCCTCCATAGCTCGCAGCTCCGAAGCGGTCATAACCTCCATATGTCACAACCTTCATGAACTCAAAGCGGTCAT
This sequence comes from Imbricaverruca yamaguchii, assembly GCA_034440575.1. Classification (NCBI taxonomy): domain Eukaryota; kingdom Metazoa; phylum Arthropoda; class Thecostraca; family Neoverrucidae; genus Imbricaverruca; species Imbricaverruca yamaguchii. Next base: position 139,393 of record JAOTOL010001368.1, on the reverse strand, counting down.
AGTCTCCACAGGTCACAACCCCCACAACTCCGAAGCATAGCCTCCACAGCTCACAACCTCCATAGATTCAAAAACTGCATAATTTCCTAGAAGTATCACTTCAGCTAGCTATTGCTTGGGAGCAGCACGGTCTAGGTATTATGTTAGGTTCGGTTAGGTTGCTATGCTTCAAAGTTCAATCTCATGACATTCATTCCATATTCGTTGTGGTAATACCTAGACCGTGCTGCTACCTGGCGATAGCTAGCCGAAGTGTTGCTTCTAAGAATTTATGAAGTTCTTCAATATGTGGATGCTGTGAGCTGTAGAGGCTATGATCGCTTCGCAGTTGTGGAGGTTGTAACCTGTGGAGGTTATGACCGCTTCGGTATGTGGAGGTTGTGAGCTGTGGATGTTATGACCTGTGGAGGTTAAGACCGCTTTAGGAATATTGATTTTGTGGAGGTAATGAACTGTGGATGTTGTGATACGCCATCGATAAAAATAGATCAGTCCCGCTCAACACTTGACGTCGTTAACACGTCAAAACCAGGAAGCTGACTCACTTCCCGCAATTTGTCCCACTTCAAGCAAGTTGTCGGATCCAGACCCAAAATCAACGAACTGAAATATGTGTATGCTGATCAACATGCTGAGCTCTGTCGTCGCCTGCCACTTACCACTCACCCTGTACATTGCGTCTGGCCACGGCAATTAGACGTGATGGACCGCTTTGACTCACGGTGGTGCGAGCCACGAGTGACGACTCTGCCAGCTCCGTGGAAAGGTACAACGTGACAGTGGATCCCGCTGTACTGTGGTCAGCAATAAGCCAAATAATGTGTCAAAGTGGTTTGGAATCGATTAGTCCTCAGGTCAGGTCAGGTCATGTGGGGACTGCCGGTTGCAGGCACTAGCCTAGATGTAGACACTCTTCAGCTGTAGATGCATAGCTCAGCTGCAGACTGCTGCTCAGTTGGATCGTTTCTATACCAGTCGTATCTGGCTCTTTATAGCTGTGGCTGCTAAGCTCGGCACCATGTCTCCTGGTGGGAGATTGGTGTTCGTTGGTAGACCGTACTTCTCGGTGGTAGACTGTGCCGCTCGGTGGTATGTTGTGCCACCAGGTGGGAGATAACGCCGGTCGGTGATACACTGTGCCACCAGGTTGGAGACTGCTGTCAGGTGGTAGATTGTGTCGGCAGATGGTGGACTATGCCAGCCGACGGTAGACTGTGCCGGCAGATGGTGGACTATGCCAGCCGGCGGTAGACTGTCCCGGCAGATGGTGGACTATGCCAGCCGACGGTAGACTGTCCCGGCAGATGGTGGACTATGCCAGCCGGCAGTAGACTGTACCGGCAGATGGTGGACTATGCCGGCCGGTGATAGACTGTGCCGGCAGATGGTAGACTATGCCGGCCGTTGAGTGCCGGCAGATGGTAGACTGTGCCGGCAGATGGTAGACTATGCCAGCCGGCGGTAGACTGTGCCGGCAGATGGTAGACTATGCCAGCCGACGGTAGACTGTGCCGGCAGATGGTGACTATGCAGCCGGTGTAGACTGTGGCAGATGGTGGACTATGCCGGCCGGTGGTAGACTGTGCCGGCAGATGGTGGACTATGCCAGCCGGCGGTAGACTGTGCCGGCAGATGGTGGACTATGCCAGCCGGCGGTAGACTGTGCCGGCAGATGGTAGACTATGCCAGCCGGTGGTAGACTGTGCCGGCAGATGGTGGACTATGCCAGCCGGCGGTAGACTGTGCCGGCAGATGGTAGACTATGCCGGCCGGTGATAGATTGTGCCGGCAGATGGTGGACTATGCCAGCCGGCGGTAGACTGTGCCGGCAGATGGTGGACTATGCCGGCCGGTGGTAGACTGTGCCGGCAGATGGTAGACTATGCCAGCCGGTGATAGATTGTGCCGGCAGATGGTGGACTATGCCAGCCGGCGGTAGACTGTCCCGGCAGATGGTGGACTATGCTAGCCGACGGTAGACTGTGCCGGCAGATGGTAGACTATGCCGGCCGGTGGTAGACTGTGCCGGCAGATGGTAGACTATGCCAGCCGGTGATAGATTGTGCCGGCAGATGGTGGACTATGCCGGCCGGTGGTAGACGGCACCCCTCAGCTGCTGACGACTCAGTTGTGTATCCGGTGCGCGCATCTGCAGCTGGCGCGACACGACCTGCCCTGCTTACCGCGCGGCTGACACGTCCAGGCGCGGTTCTGCCTGCGCAGCTCGGCACAGTTGCTCCAGCGGTCCACCCACGGACACGTGTTGGTGCACAGTCGCTTCTTGTCGTTGCAGGCGCGGCGGCACCGACTGCAGGGTCGGCCGGCGTCGTAGGGTCGGCCCAGGCGGCCGGCGTAGTTACCGCTGCAACGGTCACCTGGTCAGTCGCCGTACACCGAGCTCGGCACACGTACGTGCTGATATATCGCTACATACTACTATTGTATACTAGCATTTTTGAAGCAGATTATTCGTTACAGAAGTCACGTAAAACACCACGCGAGCTTCAGCATTGATCACCTTTTTCAATTATTCCATCTGCACACACACCGAAACTTCCGAATGCGATGCGGCTAGGAAAACTTACGGAAATTTTGCTCAGCGTTAGGGTGTTTTGGCATGTAAGAAGCTCGCTTACAAGAAAAATGTCCCCGTAAGTTTGTCCAATATCATGGTATTCGGAAGTTCAGCTGCACTTCTGCGGACGCCAACAATGTGAATGCACGGAAGTCCGTTTGTACAAGTCAGTAATTCCAACAAAACCGACAGCCAGGTTTCTCGGTGTCATGTTCGACCGTCGTTTGACGTACAGGGAATACTTTAGGATGATCCGTGACAAATGTTTTAAACCACTGAACGTTCTAAAGGTGGAATCACGAACATCATAAAGTGCCGACAGGTAATCATTATTTCTCCTGTACAGCTATATGCTCCAATCGGAATTAGGCTATGCATGTTTTTTTGGGGTACGACGGTGCATGTGCAACAGCCAAGCAAACGCTGCACACCATGCACAATATTTTGCTGCGTAGCGCTACTGGTGCATTTCACACGTAACCGACAGTGAGTCTTTTAGTTGAAGCCAACGAGCCAAGCCTTGTTATGCGTCGCGAACTACTTGGGATGCGCTATGCATGCAAGCTACGCCAGTTCCCCGAACACCCCATATGTCAGTCAGTGTTCTCCCGGCGTGTCCTTGCTTTGTTCAAAGGGAGACTGCGGGAGACATCTGTTCCGTTCTTTGGGGATCCAGCTTACAGTATCCCATTGCTTACAGTCTCCCATTGCTCCTAAGGTAGTGATATATGGTATCTATGCGAGTGCTGAGCGTTCATGCGTGATGTTTTTTTTTCAACTTGAGTGATACTGTGGTAGGGCTTTTGTAGCAAACTGCCCGGCTGAAGCCTATGGGTATGGTTAGTGACGGCACAATTACGCTTGGCGAGTTTATCCAGGACCATTCCATCACTTTTGTAAGTAGGGGACGTGGTGTTTTTTGTTTTGTTTTAAACAAATAGACCAATGGAGCGTATTATGTTTTGCTGCTTAGGTGTAGGCTGTGGTGTGTACTGTGCGTGTGCACGTGCATATGCATGAACATGCATACATGTGTGTATGTAATTTTGGCGTTTGACCTAATTGCATCCGCGGAACTGTTAATGAGGGCGGTGACAAGCGATTGCGGCCTCCCCTGAGTCCCTCTCCAGTCAATGTTCCCATGTGGAAGCCTGAATGAAAAAAGAAAAAGTTGATGGTGCAGGCCAGAATTTGAAAACGAGGCGTCAGATTGCAATTTGCAGTATGCAGCAGATGTAGCAGGCTCACAGCATACTAGTCTGTATCAGCACGCGCCACTAGAAGTAAGGGTTCGCGTCACTGTGCTGCTAGCAGCGACGCTGCGGCTTCTCAAGAATTGTGTTGACAAATACTGTACTTTCAAAGCAACTCATCGCATGCATCACTCATGCAAACTTTGGTGGACCAAGCCCATAACACTTTACGAAGAGCAAAAGTGATGTTGAACACATACGATACATAAGCAGGACAATGCGAAGTACAGAGTGTCCAGCTCGGACTTCCATCGGACACCTTAAAATCAGAGCTGAGCGTTGGGTCGCGGCGCTACTCACGTGGGGCGGTGGTTGCAGACGTTATGTAGCAACGCTACTCACGTGGGGCAGTAGTTGCAGACGTTATGTAGCAACGCTACTCACGTGGGGCGGTGGTTGCAGACGTTATGTAGCAACGCTACTCACGTGGGGCAGTAGTTGCAGACGTTATGTAGCAACGCTACTCACGTGGGGCGGTGGTTGCAGACGTTATGTAGCAACGCTACTCACGTGGGGCAGTAGTTGCAGACGTTATGTAGCAACGCTACTCACGTGGGGCAGTAGTTGCAGACGTTATGTAGCAACGCTACTCACGTGGGGCGGTGGTTGCAGACGTTATGTAGCAACGCTACTCACGTGGGGCGGTGGTTGCAGACGTTATGTAGCAACGCTACTCACGTGGGGCAGTGGTTGCAGACGTTATGTAGCAACGCTACTCACGTGGGGCGGTGGTTGCAGACGTTATGTAGCAACGCTACTCACGTGGGGCAGTAGTTGCAGACGTTATATAGCAACGCTACTCACGTGGGGCGGTAGTTGCAGACGTTATGTAGCAACGCTACTCACGTGGGGCGGTAGTTGCAGACGTTATATAGCAACGCTACTCACGTGGGGCGGTGGTTGCAGACGTTATGTAGCAACGCTACTCACGTGGGGCAGTGTTGCAGACGTTAGTAGCAACGCTACCACGTGGGGCAGTAGTTGCAGACGTTATGTAGCAACGCTACTCACGTGGGGCAGTAGTTGCAGACGTTATGTAGCAACGCTACTCACGTGGGGCAGTAGTTGCAGACGTTATGTAGCAACGCTACTCACGTGGGGCGGTGGTTGCAGACGTTATATAGCAACGCTACTCACGTGGGGCGGTGGTTGCAGACGTTATGTAGCAACGCTACTCACGTGGGGCGGTGGTTGCAGACGTTATGTAGCAACGCTACTCACGTGGGGCGGTGGTTGCAGACGTTATGTAGCAACGCTACTCACGTGGGGCAGTAGTTGCAGACGTTATGTAGCAACGCTACTCACGTGGGGCGGTGGTTGCAGACGTTATATAGCAACGCTACTCACGTGGGGCGGTGGTTGCAGACGTTATGTAGCAACGCTACTCACGTGGGCAGTAGTTGCAGACGTTATGTAGCAACGCTACTCACGTGGGGCAGTGGTTGCAGACGTTATGTAGCAACGCTACTCACGTGGGGCGGTGGTTGCAGACGTTATGTAGCAACGCTACTCACGTGGGGCGGTGGTTGCAGACGTTATGTAGCAACGCTACTCACGTGGGGCAGTAGTTGCAGACGTTATGTAGCAACGCTACTCACGTGGGGCAGTAGTTGCAGACGTTATATAGCAACGCTACTCAGTGGGGCGTGGTTGCAGAGTTATAACAAGCACACGTGGGGCGTGTTGCAGACGTTATGTAGCAACGCTACTCACGTGGGGCAGTAGTTGCAGACGTTATGTAGCAACGCTACTCACGTGGGCAGTAGTTGCAGACGTTATGTAGCAACGCTACTCACGTGGGGCAGTAGTTGCAGACGTTATGTAGCAACGCTACTCACGTGGGGCAGTAGTTGCAGACGTTATGTAGCAACGCCACTCACGTGGGGCGTAGTTGCAGACGTTATGTAGCAACGCTACTCACGTGGGGCAGTAGTTGCAGACGTTATATAGCAACGCTACTCACGTGGGGCAGTAGTTGCAGACGTTATGTAGCAACGCTACTCACGTGGGGCGGTGGTTGCAGACGTTATATAGCAACGCTACTCACGTGGGGCAGTAGTTGCAGACGTTATGTAGCAACGCTACTCACGTGGGGCAGTAGTTGCAGACGTTATGTAGCAACGCCACCACGTGGGGCGGTGGTTGCAGACGTTATATAGCAACGCTACTCACGTGGGGCAGTAGTTGCAACGTTATGTAGCAACGCACTCACGGGGGCGTGTTGCAGACGTTATGGCGCACCACGTGGGGCGGTGTCAGACGTTATAGAAGCTACACGTGGGGTGTTGCAGACGTTATTAGCAACGCCACGGGGGGTGGTGAGACGTTTAGAAGCGTGGGGCAGTAGTTGCAGACGTTATTAGCAACGCTACTCACGTGGGGCAGTAGTTGCAGACGTTATGAGCAACGCTACTAGTGGGGCGGTGGTTGCAGACGTTATGTAGCAACGCTACTCACGGGGGCGTAGTTGCAGACGTTATATAGCAACGCTACTCACGTGGGGCAGTAGTTGCAGACGTTATGTAGCAACGCTACTCACGTGGGGCGGTGGTTGCAGACGTTATATAGCAACGCTACTCACGTGGGGCGGTGTTGCAGACGTTATGTAGCAACGCTACTCACGTGGGCGTGGTTGCAGACGTATATAGCAACGCTACACGGGCGTGGTTGCAGACGTTATATAGCAACGCTACTCACGTGGGGGGTGGTTGCAGACGTTATATAGCAACGCTACCACGTGGGGCGTGGTTGAGACGTAACACGCTACTCACGTGGGGCGGTGGTTGCAGACGTTATGTAGCAACGCTACTCACGTGGGGCAGTAGTTGCAGACGTTATATAGCAACGCTACTCACGTGGGCAGTAGTTGCAGACGTTATGTAGCAACGCTACCAGTGGGGCGTGTTGCAGACGTTATGTAGCAACGCTACTCACGTGGGGCGGTGGTTGCAGACGTTATGTAGCAACGCTACTCACGTGGGGCAGTAGTTGCAGACGTTATATAGCAACGCTACTCACGTGGGCGTGTTGCAGACGTTATATAGCAACGCTACACGGAAACTATGCTATGGGGCAGTAGTTGCAGACGTTATGTAGCAACGCTACCACGTGGGGCGGTGGTTGCAGACGTTATGTAGCAACGCTACTCACGTGGGGCGGTGGTTGCAGACGTTATGTAGCAACGCTACTCACGTGGGGCGGTGGTTGCAGACGTTATATAGCAACGCTACTCACGTGGGGCAGTAGTTGCAGACGTTATGTAGCAACGCTACTCACGTGGGGCGGTGGTTGCAGACGTTATGTAGCAACGCTACTCACGTGGGGCGGTGGTTGCAGACGTTATATAGCAACGCTACTCACGTGGGGCGGTGGTTGCAGACGTTATATAGCAACGCTACTCACGTGGGGCAGTAGTTGCAGACGTAGTTGTAATAGGGCATGGGTTCGCTGTGCTTGCAATGCGTCCAGCCGCAGCCCACCTTGTGGGTGGCGAACCACACCATCTGCGTGTAGTGGCCCACCTGGGTGAGATTGTTCCTCGCCGATCCGTAGCGGAATATCTGCCGCTCCAGGAACCAGCTCTTGATGGCGAAGTACCTGCCATCGAACATGCTCTTAAATGATGTTAGCACGTCGCGCGCAGTGGCTTTCGTTAGGAGACAATCGTCAGAGCCAACTTTCTTAGCTCGACGGCGCAGCGGCTACAAAGGACAGATGCGGCGAACGCAAGGGCCCATTGGGTGAAGCAACCAATCATCCCACTCCGAGGACGATCTAACCTGAGGAGGATGTCCATTATGTTGTCCAGATTACGTGGAGCACATGTCGACGTTATGACGCTAGTGCTAGCCTTGAATCCTGTGGCTCAGCATGCAGCTGCGGTGACGAGGACGACAGGATAGTGGCACTGAAGGCGGGCTGACCGGCAGACACAAGCCCGCTCTCGAAAACAATGGCTACTGGCCGCTGGCCACTTCTGCAGTCAGGCATTCGCATCAATCACACCCAGCCGTGAATATGCGAGCCTGTGTTACGGAAGGACTTAGCGATCCAGCAGTGGTGGGTTTGAGTAGTTTCTTTTGAGGATCTTTTCCTGGTTTGATTGGAATGTACATTTTGAATCAGTAGTATAGGGCTTAGATACAACTACAGCACAATAAGCATTCGCCGGATATGTGGAGTCAACGAAGTTTTTATTACCCGTCATACGGTAATAAAAAGAGTACCTCGGTATGAGGAAATTAGATCTCATCAAGGCGCAGTGTTTCGACTTGTCTTAGTCTGGTGCCACCTCTTGTTCTGTTATATCGAAATGAAGAAACCGCAAGAATTAACCCGCATCGTCTCGCGGGTTAATCGCGGTCTTCAACCGGCGCCTCTCAGGTTTTTCGCGGATAGGCCGAAATTGTACGTACCTTTTCCCACATCAATTTGGCATGTTGTGTCAAACTTGTGTCAACGAGTTAGTTTAGGTCAAGTGAGGTCACCTCCAAAAAAAGTGCAATGAGTCGTCACGGATATAGATACTTGAATGAAACTTTCAGCGTTTGCTTATCTTTAGGGATACAACAAAACGCAAGAGAGGAGTTTTCAATTTTTCCGTTTTTGATTACTTATTAGTTTTGCGTATTTGCCTATTAGAGTTCAAGTATAAGATTCTGGCTAAGATTCTGGTGAGCATTTTTGTCAGTGCAAATTGACTTCAAACAATATTTTTCGGTCCGCTCTACCAATTAGAAAAGGAAAATAAAAGAAAACTTGAAAACTCAAAATTTTGAAGAAAAAAACTTGGGTGAACAAAACATTGTATGGTCTTGGTCGATTTCTCTGTCCTTTTCTGTTTCCAAATATTCTTCTTCTCTCAAATATTCCTGAAAATGAACTCCCCCAGAGCCGAAAACATGATGTAGATCGTGAAAATCTAGGCCACCTAGTGACGTCACTTTTGGAGGGACATTTGCTGGAGGGGGGTGATGTCGGGTCCTACTCGTCGAGCGCTTTCCGATGACACCTCTTTTATTTTCGTGCGACGCTGAGTTTTATATTAGAGGGGGGTTCCTATCAACCCCCCGAGACGGGGTGTGAGGATCTAGCCGAAGACAAAATTTTGGGTTAACCAAATTATTCATAAGACGGGAGTGTGCACTTTATTTTTTAAAGGAATATCCAGTTATTTTCTTTCTTTTTCTTCCTGATGTAATTATGAAGTTGGCTTATCATAAATTCTGACATGACATGAATTTCTTTGCAATTCCATACATTTTCCGATGGATATTCGGACATCTCGACATGTAAACTTAGCTACCTAAGACTTTTTCAGCGTGTTTGTTTTCATTGTGTGATGTGGTCTGAACTGAAGAACATTGCGTTGCGAAGTTCGTTATTTTGTAGGAACCTATTCGTTCCCTTTGCGCCCAGTCGATAAACGAATGGGAAACCAGTGTATCCCTTGCAGGCTGGAGGTTGTACGGTGCCAGTATATCCCTTGCAGGCTGGGTGTTGTACGGTGCCAGTGCATCCCCTGCAGGCTGGGTGTTGTACGGTGCCAGTGTATCCCCTGCAGGCTGGGGTTGTACGGTGCCAGTGCATCCCCTGCAGGCTGGGGGTTGTACAGTACCAGTGTATCCCCTGCAGGCTGGGGTTGTACGGTGCCAGTATATCCCCTGCAGGCTGGGGGTTGTACAGTACCAGTATATCCCCTGCAGGCTGGGGTTGTACGGTGCCAGTGTATCCCCTGCAGGCTGGGGTTGTACGGTGCCAGTATATCCCCTGCAGGCTGGGGTTGTACGGTGCCAGTGTATCCCCTGCAGGCTGGGGTTGTACGGTGCCAGTGTATCCCCTGCAGGCTGGGGTTGTACAGTACCAGTATATCCCCTGCAGGATGGGGTTGTACGGTGTCAGTATATCCCCTGCAGGCTGGGGGTTGTACGGTGCCAGTGCATCCCCTGCAGGCTGGGGTTGTACGGTACCAGTATATCCCCTGCAGGCTGGGGTTGTACGGTGCCAGTGTATCCCCTGCAGGCTGGGGTTGTACGGTACCAGTATATCCCCTGCAGGCTGGGGGTTGTACGGTGCCAGTGTATCCCCTGCAGGCTGGGGTTGTACAGTACCAGTGTATCCCCTGCAGGCTGGGGGTTGTACGGTGCCATTGTATCCTCTGCAGGCTGGGGTTGTACGGTGCCAGTGTATCCCCTGCAGGCTGGGGTTGTACGGTGCCAGTGTATCCCCTGCAGGCTGGGGTTGTACAGCTATGTGCGTACAGTGGTGCACTATGTGATAATCGACAGTTCCCTTCTGGAGTGGTTGTTCTCGGGTGGGGGTGGGGGGAGGGGATGCCACTCACCACGGCACCTTGTGTGTGGACACGAAGATGTTCTGGCCGCAGGCGCCCAGGTTCCTCTGGCGCCGGTCCGTCTCGTTGGCGTGTGTCAGCAGCTGACACGAGTCGGCCCACTCCTGGGCATCCCTAGCGGCGCCCTTGTGCCAGCTCTGCCGGCACGGTCAGACGGTACGGGTCACCGGCGACGGCAATGTCAGTCACAGGCCGTGCGCTGAAAATGTCAAGGAGGTCGCATGTGGAACAAAGGTCGCATAGTTGTCTGCGAGTCCCACACACGCACGCACGCACGCGCACACGCCGCTCGGGACATTTCCTAATCTCGCGGCCCACCGGCGAAACAGTGTGGGCGGCGCCATTAGCTGTCAATGTACATAAAGTGCGTCTCGAACCATCCAATAAACAAACAAGCACGAACACACGCACACACGCAAACACACACACACACACACACACACACACACACACACACACACACACACACACACACACACACACACACACACACACACACACACACACACACACACACACACACACACACACACACAAATAGCAAAAAGTCACATAAGCCGCAGATGAAGCACAGGTGATATCGCCGTGTCATATAGGCTGTTCTAAGACGCCACTGAGGGCGCTGAACGGAGGGTGGCAAATATACACACGCAGTGAAGCTGATGTGCCTCCATGTGCATTAGCTACACAGTCATTGCCCCTCCCGCGGAAATCCGTTTTTAAACATGCATGGAGGACTAAAATAGCATGCAACACCACGATGGGAAATGCATTGTCTAGTTTTCAAACGAGAACTGACTCGGCACTGGGAATCCTCGGTCATAATTTCATAGCAAGACAACACGATACAGACAATCATATGGGTCCCGAACCACAAACACGACAGGACAATCAAATGAATTACAAATTACGGAGTCTCATGTCACTTCGATGCAGGCCACGATGCCGCTCTTTTTCACCTGACAATATTATGCCTCGTCTGTCCAGATCTAATTACGATAATTGCGATCTAAGCACTGCTGCATGGCATCAGTTACAAAAGGCATGATGAGTCACGGTCTTTCCAACAACTGCCTGTGTAATTTTGGACGGGCGCCGTTTCGTTCGAGCCTATCGACTTCCTCCGAGCAGAACGTACACCGGCACCGGGCGAGACACCGAGCAAAACGTACACCGGCACCGCGCGAGACACCGAGCAAAACGTACACCGGCACCTCGCGAGACACCGAGCAAAACGTACACCGGCACCGCGCGAGACACCGAGCAAAACGGATACCGGCACCGCGCGAAACACCGAGCAAAACGTACACCGGCACCGCGCGAGACACCGAGCAAAACGTACACCGGCATTCCGCGAGGCGCCCACGTCGGCCCGGTGTGGGCGCGATCACGCGACGCGACCGACCCGCGCTGCGGCCGGGTCACGTGCCCGGGCCGATCCATCAGCTCGCGGCCACGCCGAGTGTCGCTGTCGCTGTCGCTGTCCAAGGTTGCCAGTCGGTGTGTTGTCCCGCGCCGGTCGGCGCGGAAGAGTTGCCTTGAGACGGCCGGCGGGTGGTAGTTTTCGCGTCGGCCCCGGTCCGATCCGCGACAGAGCGCGCTTGGGCAACGGCGGCAAGCGTGAGCGTGTCGCGCCGACGTATATGGGCGTGTGCAGGCGGCGGCTGTCGCGTTACACCCGTGGTGGGCTGCCACGACCCCGAGCGTGTGTCGGGCCGTCACACCCGTGGTGGGCTGCCGTGACCCCGAGCGTGTGTCGGGCCGTCACACCCGTGGTGGGCTGCCGTGACCCCGAGCGTGTGTCGGGCCGTCACACCCGTGGTGGGCTGCCCGACCCCGAGCGTGTTCGGGCCGTCACACCCGTGGTGGGCTGCCACGACCCCGAGCGTGTGTCGGGCCGTCACACCCGTGGTGGGCTGCCGCGACCCCGAGCGTGTGTCGGGCCGTCACACCCGTGGTGGGCTGCCACGACCCCGAGCGTGTGTCGGGCCGTCACACCCGTGGTGGGCTGCCGTGACCCCGAGCGTGTGTCGGGCCGTCACACCCGTGGTGGGCTGCCGTGACCCCGAGCGTGTGTCGGGCCGTCACACCCGTGGTGGGCTGCCCGACCCCGGCCGGGTGGGCTGCCGTGACCCCGAGCGTGTGTCGGGCCGTCACACCCGTGGTGGGCTGCCGTGACCCCGAGCGTGTGTCCGGGCCGTCACACCCGTGGTGGGCTGCCGTGACCCCGAGCGTGTGTCGGGCCGTCACACCCGTGGTGGGCTGCCGTGACCCCGAGCGTGTCTCGGGCCGTCACACCCGTGGTGGGCTGCCGTGACCCCGAGCGTGTGTCGGGCCGTCACACCCGTGGTGGGCTGCCACGACCCCGAGCGTGTGTCTCGGGCCGTCACACCCGTGGTGGGCTGCCACGACCCCGAGCGTGTGTCGGGCCGTCACACCCGTGGTGGGCTGCCGTGACCCCGAGCGTGTCTCGGGCCGTCACACCCGTGGTGGGCTGCCGTGACCCCGAGCGTGTGTCGGGCCGTCACACCCGTGGTGGGCTGCCGTGACCCCGAGCGTGTGTCGGGCCGTCACACCCGTGGTGGGCTGCCGTGACCCCGAGCGTGTGTCGGGCCGTCACACCCGTGGTGGGCTGCCACGACCCCGAGCGTGTGTCGGGCCGTCACACCCGTGGTGGGCTGCCGTGACCCCGAGCGTGTGTCGGGCCGTCACACCCGTGGTGGGCTGCCGTGACCCCGAGCGTGTCTCGGGCCGTCACACCCGTGGTGGGCTGCCGTGACCCCGAGCGTGTGTCGGGCCGTCACACCCGTGGTGGGCTGCCGTGACCCCGAGCGGGTGTCGGGCCGTCACACCCGTGGTGGGCTGCCGTGACCCCGAGCGGGTGTCGGGCCGTCACACCCGTGGTGGGCTGCCGTGACCCCGAGCGGGTGTCGGGCCGTCACACCCGTGGTGGGTCGGGCCGTCAACCCGTGGTGGGCTGCCAGACCCCGAGCGTGTGTCTCGGGCCGTCACACCCGTAGTGGGCTGCCACGACCCCGAGCGTGTGTCGGGCCGTCACACCCGTGGTGGGCTGCCGTGACTCCGAGCGGGTGTCGGGTCTCGCCCCCACCCTCGACACCGTGTCACTTTGGCTCGGCGTCGGTCGGTTTCTCCTGTTGTAACTCAAGTATCCTTAAACTAAATACATTTGGCTGTGCACTGTTCAAGCTGTTTCAAATCAGCTGTCGATGCACCAATTGACGGGTATTTTTGGTGTTGTTTTGATGATATGTTGTTATGTTATTTTGTTAATCGTTGCGGTAAGACGTCTATGGAAACAACGCTTTATGTAACTAAAATTATCCATATGAGTGACATTCACTTCGTTTTCCTTCCTAGCCTACAGACATCGAAACATAGAGTATAGTGTAGAACACCGGAACGTTATCTTCGTGCGGTATTCGAGTCTAGCGCCTAGGATTTACAGGCTTTGCTTGCAGGCTCCATATCGTCTCCAAGTCCGACACTCGGTACTGTCTGAGCTATACAGGTACTGCTCCATATCGTCTCCAAGTCCGACACTCGGTCCTGTCTGAGCTACACGGGTACTGCTCCATATCGTCTCCAAGTCCGACACTCGGTCCTGTCTGAGCTATACAGGTACTGCTCCATATCGTCTCCAAGTCCGACACTCGCTCCTGTCTGAGTTATACAGGCATTGAACTTCTTCCCCCGATGTTGCTCTTATGAAAGTAAAGCCAGTGGCAAGATATTCAGGTGTGCATTTTGACACTATAATGACGTACAGACAGCATTCAAAAGCTCTCTGAGGGAGCAGTTTTGAGTGCCTGAACATTGTAAACTGCGTTGCCTGAACCTCGCATGGCCCGCACTGTGACGCACTCCTGTGGCGTTGCCGCTCTCTGGTGCGCTCTGAGCTCGATCACGCTGGCGACATGTACTATGGCACATGCACCACCAGAAGGCGCACTGTTGACACGGCACACCAGGTGACGCTGCGCACCGCGACCGACGCAGACAAAGCCCGGTCCACCGCTAGCGGGCTGGCTGACACGGCACACCAGGTGACGCTGCGCACCGCGACCGACGCAGACAAAGCCCGGTCCACCGCTAGCGGGCTGGCTGACACGGCACACCAGGTGACGCTGCGCACCGCGACCGACGCAGACAAAGCCCGGTCCACCGCTAGCGCACTGTTGACACGGCACACCAGGTGACGCTGCGCACCGCGACCAACGCAGACAAAGCCCGGTCCACCGCTAGCGGGCTGGCCGACACGACACACCAGGTGACGCTGCGCACCGCGACCGACGCAGACAAAGCCCGGTCCACCGCTAGCGGGCTGGCCGAGGCAAATTGACTATCACTTTCGATGACAGGAGAAATGGTCGGCATGCGCTACTCTCTCAGGTTGCATCAGTTCCCGACCCACGCCACTTATCCGGCGGCGTTCGCGAGTCGCACGCTGGCCCGCCACTGGCGGAGTCATGCGGCTCCACCGTTTCGTGTCATGCGAAAGACAGATATGCCGTTTGAACGACGTCGTTCCAAAATACTGCAGCACTTAGATGCGTGCCCAGAACACACTAAAATTGTTACCGATAGTCTGAAAACTGACAGACTGGAATTACGTTCGTCTCTGCATAGGAATATGTTTCTGAGAATGTTGTGAGGGCACGATATATGAAAGGAATGAGCGGGCTCAAATGGATTGGGGACCATGCCACGCAGAGTCCTATGTGAAAAGTCAAAATTATTGGAAGGGCAAAACTAACATGGGCAACAGGTGCCCTCCCAAAAGATTATAAGGCTACTCCCTCGTGTGCATAGTGCTTCTGCTAGGTTGTTTACCTTATCCGCATATACCTCAGTATATAGCTCCTAGCCAAACTTAAAGCGCTATCGTTTATCGAGGTTTCATCTGATGTTTTTTCGTCATTTTTCGGGTTCCTCATTATACCTTGGCATTGACTGTATTTTATCTGTCAGACTCGATGCTGATGCACATTCTGGGACGCGTCACTACTGTGTTTCGAGGGGGGACTGTCGGTCTCGTCTGAGTTCCAAACCACATCGGCGTATCGGGAATGAGCGTCGGACGGTGCGGCAAAATAAGGAACACTGAAATACCGACCACGTATTGTACCAGTTCCAGCGACGGACCCCACGAACAGCTATTGTGCTAGTTCCAGCCACAGAGCTCCCGACCTCGCATTTTACCGGTTCTGGCCATCGAATCCCCAACAATGTAATCCACCAGATCCACATACACAATCCCAAACCACGTATTATACCAGTTCCAGCCGCAGGACACCCGACCACGTATTGTACCAGTTCCAGCCACGGAACCTGTTATGTGGTAGCAGGAAGTCGCCTGCCATTGTCTGCCCAGGGACCCAAGCAGGGCGGCACGTGCTGCCTACGCGCCAGTACCGTGTAATGTAGTGGAGTCTCCGCTTTGGAGGTAGCTTGGTGAATCTGGCCCACAAAGGGAACTTTTTTCCGATGATTTACGGCAGTTGGATTTGCTGTCATATACTGGCCACTGAAATGTTGATCACTACAATCCAGTGCCACAGCTAGGGGAGCGGGCAATGAGGCACCTTGTTTCCCCTCCGATCCATGGAGGGTCGGAGGGGGCCCTCAATGCGTCAGTGCAGGGGGCCCGATAGGGCTCTCTGGGCCGATGTGGAGGGCCCGAGGCCGACGTGAATGGTTGAAGCTGAATAGCTGAATAGCTGAACGTTAATGTCCAGGGGATAATCTAGCAATGCAAACCAATCTAGCTCTCATCTATTTTTTCAACCATCGGGAGGGCTAATTTACAGGAAATACAAACGTAAATGGCTATAAAATAAGGCCTATGTCAACCGCTTCTGTGCCATTGGCTATGCTACTAGTCGCGTAAAATGTCATTATCTTGAAGTGCTCTTAGACCATGCTATTTGACCTCTGTGACCTATGATATATTCCACTTCACAAAAAAAAACGCTGCATCATCAGACAACATCGCAACATAGCAATCAGTTGCAACATAGCAACATAGCAACCAGCTGCAACATAGAAACATAGCAACCAGCTGCAACATACCAACCAGATGGTGCCATGACGGCGCAACATACATAGGTGTGTCACAAATTAGCATCAAAGTGTATGGCGCAGCGCGACCGCAATCCTGGCTGACCACAAAGACATAGCCAGTTAACGAAAGATCAGATATTCAGATAAGTAATATTAGTTTCTACATTGGTGATGTCCAATCTAATGCAATTGGTGATGTCCAATCTACGGAGTCAACATGGTGCTCAGTTTTACAGATACATCAGACACCTGATCCTCGAAATACACGACAATCTGCTTATTTTACACAGCTGGCCTTCTGTTGTTACTGAGACCTTGTTAGTACAACCCGCCATAGAACATATACTTATCAATTTATTGCGTCGAACAACATTTGGTAACGGTGAAGCATCATGTGGCAACGATGTGCTTCCGTCATGGCGTTCCTTAACGCTTTGTGATGGTGGTCTTCAGTTGTGACCGTACGATCATGTACGGTCACTTTTCACGGCTGACTATAGACTGTGTGTGTTGTGACCGTACGATCATGTACGGTCACTTTTCACGGCTGACTATAGACTGTGTGTGTGTCTTTATCTGTGGGTGTATTTTTATCTGTGTCTGTTTTTTATCTGTGTGTGTGTTTTATCTGTGTGTGTTTTTTTATCTATGTGTGTGTTTTTATCTCTGTGTGTGTGTTTTTATCTGTGTGTGTTTTTATCTGTGTGTGTGTGTTTATCTGTATGTGTGTTTTTATCTGTGTGTGTGTTTTTATCTGTGTGTGTGTCTTTATCTGTGTGTGTGTTTTTATTTGTGTGTGTGTGGCCTGTCTTAGTTGGGCGATCGTCGGACAGTCGCTATAAACATTGTCATCCACTTATATCTGGATATGCCACACGAATGTTTAAGTTATAGTTCTCAAAATAGCATGGCTATTAATTTGATTCACGACTTGTGAACACCTCTTGTTTGCCTTGGCTTGTGTAAATATGCCTTTGTTGAACCCATCCCGTGTCATGAATTAAATTTCTTGCCCTGGCAGGAGGGGTGGGGGGACCAGGATATGGGTGCGACAGTGTCGTGTCAGTATATCAGTCGCGGTGTCGCCAATACTGTGCAGCAGCGACGTTATCGTCGCACATCGACGTCTGGACACGGCGACCGTCGCGTGAGCAACGGCACGCCATCGCGCGCCCACTCACGGCGCACCGTACCGAGCCTGCTGACGTGACAATCAGTGCCGTACCGAGCCTGCTGACGTGACAATCAGTGCCGTACCGAGCCTGCTGACGTGACCATTAGTGCCGTACCGAGCCTGCTGACGTGACAATCAGTGCCGTACCGAGCCTGCTGACGTGACAATCAGTGCCGTACCGAGCCTGCTGACGTGACAATTAGTGCCGTACCGAGCCTGCTGACGTGACAATCAGTGCCGTACCGAGCCTGCTGACGTGACAATTAGTGCCGTACCGAGCCTGCTGACGTGACAATTAGTGCCGTACCGAGCCTGCTGACGTGACAATCACGTGACAATTAGTGCCGTACCGAGCCTGCTGACGTGACAATCAGTGCCGTACCGAGCCTGCTGACGTGACAATCGTACCGAGCCTACCGTGCCGAGCCTGCTGACGTGACAATAGTGCCGTACCGAGCCTGCTGACGTGACAATCAGTGCCTAGTGCCGTACCAGAGCCTGCTGACGTGACAATCAGTGCCGTACCGAGCCTGCTGACGTGACAATCAGTGCCGTACCGAGCCTGCTGACGTGACAATTAGTGCCGTACCCAGCATGCTGACGTGACACTGTACCGAGCCTGCTGACGTGACGATTAGTGCCGTACCGAGCCTGCTGACGTGACAATTAGTGCCGTACCGAGCCTGCTGACGTGACAATTAGTGCCGTACCGAGCCTGCTGACGTGGTAATTAGTGCCGTGCCGAGCCTGCTGACGTGACAATTAGTGCCGTACCGAGCCTGCTGACGTGACACCGTACCGAGACTGCTAATGTGACAATTAGTGCCGTACCGAGACTGCTGACGTGACACCGTACCGAGACTGCTAATGTGACAATTAGTGCCGTACAGAGCCTGCTGACGTGACAATTAGTGCCGTACAGAGCCTGCTGACGTGACAATTAGTGCCGTACAGAGCCTGCTGACGTGACAATTAGTGCCGTACAGAGCCTGCTGACGTGACAATTAGTGCCGTACCGAGCCTGCTGACGTGACACCGTACCGAGCCTGCTGACGTTACAATTAGTGCCGTACCGAGCCTGCTGACGTGACACCGTACCGAGACTGCTAATGTGACAATTAGTGCCGTACAGAGCCTGCTGACGTGACAATTAGTGCGTACAGAGCCTGCTGACGTGACAATTAGTGCCGTACCGAGCCTGCTGACGTTACAATTAGTGCCGTACCGAGCCTGCTGACATGACAATTAGTGCCGTACCGAGCCTGCTGACGTACAATTAGTGCCGTACCGAGCCTGCTGACGTGACAATCAGTGCCGTACAGAGCCTGCTGACGTGACAATTAGTGCCGTACAGAGCCTGCTGACGTGACAATTAGTGCGTACAGAGCCTGCTGACGTGACAATTAGTGCCGTACCGAGCCTGCTGACGTTACAATTAGTGCCGTACCGAGCCTGCTGACGTGACAATTAGTGCCGTACCGAGCCTGCTGACGTGACAATTAGTGCCGTACCGAGCCTGCTGACGTGACAATCAGTGCCGTACCGAGCCTGCTGACGTGACAATCAGTGCCGTACCGAGCCTGCTGACGTGACACCGTACCGAGCCTGCTGACGTGACAATTAGTGCCGTACCGAGCCTGCTGACGTGACACCGTACCGAGCCTGCTGACGTGACACCGTACCGAGCCTGCTGACGTGACACCGTACCGAGCCTGCTGACGTGACACCGTACCGAGCCTGCTGACGTGACACCGTACCGAGACTGCTGACGTGACACCGTACCGAGCCTGCTGACGTGACCATTAGTACCGTACCGAGCCTGCTGACGTGACCGTTAGTGCCGTACCGAGCCTGCTGACGTGACCGTTAGTACCGTACCGAGCCTGCTGACGTGACCGTTAGTGCCGTACCGAGCCTGCTGACGTGACCGTTAGTACCGTACCGAGCCTGCTGACGTGACCATTAGTACCGTACCGAGCCTGCTGACGTGACACCGTACCGAGCCTGCTGACGTGACCGTTAGTGCCGTACTGAGCCTGCTGACGTGACACCGTACCGAGCCTGCTGACGTGACCGTTAGTGCCGTACCGAGCCTGCTGACGTGACACCGTACCGAGCCTGCTGACGTGACAGTTAGTGCCGTACCGAGCCTGCTGACGTGACCGTTAGTGCCGCCGCCCCGCCCACGGTGGCTGCCGCTGACTGGCTGTGGGGCTGATTACAGGCAGTTATGTGCGGCGATGTCGGCTCCGTGTATCTGGCAGTGCGCTGCACTTCTGACTTCAGCGCGCTGTTCACACATAGCCGGCGATGGTGGTCTATGCTGAGCGTGACGGAAACATCTGTGTGCGAAGTAATGGTGCGGACAACTGCCAATTTTGCGTTGGGCGATACTTCGTGAGAACGACACACTGATCAGCTGGATCTTGTACCAGCTGGAAGTGATATATGGCAGGAGCCCTCCAAATGTAGCATATATAAGTAAGAACAAATGTAAATTTTGCGTTGGGCGAGATTTAGTGAGAACGACATACCGAAGCGCACGGCAGTAAGCACTGGGCTGCCATTTAGCCAATGCTAATCGTTGGCTGTTTCTGAAACTCGCAACTGCTCTTGGCACGCTATTTTGCTAATCTCCGGAGTAAGGACATGCTTAATAACTGGATAGAAATCAAAGACAAAGGTATGTCAATTGATGTCATACCAAGTCATGAAAATTCGAAGTGTCGGATCTATTTTTGGAGGACATCAAATACGATGGCGTAAAGTTGCGCTTTTATGATTTTACGGTGAGGACGGTCTTATTCAGGCTCCACAATTCCGACTGCATTGTTCTGACTTATTGGGTTTGCTTCTGCTGATAGTACTTTCAGTGCTGGGCAGCACTGTTAAACATTACTTTTGCTCCTTGCTTTTAGCCACCACTTTTAGCCCTTGTTAAACATTGCTCTTGTTCCTTGCGGAGATTCCAAGAGTATATTACCAAAGTGGACCCTAAATTGTTAACCCCCACCCTCCGAGTTTGTGTAAACCAGACCTCATGGTGTTATACACGGTCCGGATTACTATTCCGAGAATGTTGTGCTTCCTAGGTTAAAGGCGTCACTAGATACAGTTTAGGAGAGTTGTCGTGAGGTTACATAAAAAGTAGATATGGAAAATATGTCTGATGATTATATTTGTAGCAGATGGTTCACCGAGCCTGGGAGTCATATGAAACCGAAAGATCTGCGAAATGCAGTACAAATATGGGTGGTCTTCTGAAGTGAACAGTGGACCTCGTGATCATGTGATGTTTAATTGTCTTTGTGATCTATTATGAAACATCTCAAATATAATTTTTTCCATTTTAACTCATGGGTGCTAATCCATAATAGGTCACAGAGGTCAAATTGCATGGCCTGAGGGCACCCCAAGATAATGGAATTTTACGTGGCTAGCAGCATTGCCGATATAGATGCAATTTAAAGCTACTGGCCCATAGATGACGATATTGATATTGTTAAATTACCAGAGATAAAAAGTCGCATTTAGGTCAGTGACCTCACCTTGATGTAGGGCGTTTGTGTGCATGGTAGAAGTGGTCGACATGGGTATTATTTTAAAGCCATTTGCTGATAGATCACAATTATGTCAGGCATAGTTGCATCAGAGGTCACGGTGATCACGTACTAGTCGGCGACCTGTCCTTAAGCTGGTCCTTTGGGTGTCCGCTATAGAAAATATTCCATACGGGTATCGTTTGGCAACACTTTGCTCGGAGAAAGTAGCAAGGCCATAACCGTGTCATGGAAGGTCGCATACCTTGTCTCGATTCTGTAAAACA
Organism: Imbricaverruca yamaguchii; assembly: GCA_034440575.1. Lineage (NCBI taxonomy): Eukaryota > Metazoa > Arthropoda > Thecostraca > Neoverrucidae > Imbricaverruca > Imbricaverruca yamaguchii. Next base: position 118,132 of record JAOTOL010001368.1, on the reverse strand, counting down.
TATTACCACGGTGATCAGCACCGTGTAGGCTTTGGTCACGGTCGGGTGTTCTGTTTCCGCTGGGGCCTGCCGGGCCCTGTTGACCCGTGAGCAACACGTTATCGTCACCAGGTCGCCACCAACTCATGACGATTTTTGGAAGTTTTTTGGAAATCGCTGCAGCCACGCATGCACATGAACAACAATTGAGCAGGAAAGTGGTTGAAATCTAAGAGTCTGAAAACGTTGGTAATATGTAACCTGGGGGGGGAGGTGGGGGGGGGGGGAGTGATATTACAGTGGTCCGTGATGCAGAAGACACGAAATGAACATCACAAAAAAGGCTATTCTTGTGCCATATTGGCAAACTGTATGCTACTTTTTAGACAGGAAATGACAGCGCTGCAATCGAGTTTCCAATCTGCGAAGCTCGGGTTTCACCACTACGCGAGGTCGACGACGGGGCACTCATAACTTCTCTGTGTGATCTTGCAATCCAGTGGCGTGGCCAATGGGAGGATGGGGAGAGCCCCGTACTGGAGCATTTGAGGGAGCCCTCAAGGCGTCGGTGTTGGAGGCCCGCAATGGCCCTCTGGACCGAGGTGAAAGGCCTCGAACCGACGAAAGGAACCCCGAGCTGACGGAAAGGATCCCGGTCGGATGCCGAGAGCCCCGAGACAACGGACAATGTCCTCAGGGTGATATTGAATACCCCGGGCTGGACCAACATGAAGAGCTTTCAAGTTGATGGAGGGGTCCCGGATCATTAGAAGGACCCCGGACTGACGGAGAGGGCCCAACACCAATCTGATGGGCTCCTGAGCTGACAACGGAGCACAGGTCGAAAAAGGGCCCCCGATCTCACGAAGATGGACCTGACCCCGAGCCGCCGCAGCGGTGATGACCACCCAAGCGGCCACAAGCGCCCGAGCGGCCTGACCACAGCTGCCACGGAAGCTACGGCCTCTCCAGCGGTGGCAAGGAAGACAGCTGAACGATAGCTGTGATGACTGCGGTGCCAATTGCTTCGCTTTGGTCCGGTGTCACGCTGATTAACGGACGACAATACCAAGTTGTCGGTTGCTGTGTGTTGGACATTGCTTGTCAGGCCAGTTGCTAGTCCCTACCCTGTCCCCAAATCTTGCACTTATTTTTCGCAAATGTTATTCACATATCGTATGTAGGAAGCATGAAGGTGTTAGAAAGGGGTAACGATTTGATCCTCACTATGATCATCCATACTCTCCATATCGAACTATTTCTAACCACAGGGGTAACAGAAGTAAGCAATCAGCAATGGTGACCATGGAGCAAGCGTATTTTCCCAAAAGGTCTGAAGAGGTTCTAGGGAACATGATGATTTGCCTTGGAATCGCCCTTGTACCAACTGTGGCTCATTGTTTTCAAAATCCATTTGTGGGTTAAACAGGCCCCTGTGCACACTGAAGATGTAGCATGCTACAGAAGGTGCCCCTTGAGAAATAAAAATATAGTATATCAGAATGGTATGCAATGCTCACAGGTAGTGCAATATAACTATACACAGCATTATAATGATGCACCTGTGACTATCTTCGTAATTCAACCAAGTATAGATATTACCTTTAGGCCTCGCGACAAGCGTGTATTGGCTTTATGCTGCATTGCGAGCATTCTACCCTACTGCTGCTGAGAGGTGGCTATACATGGCATGCGGCCATACTGCTGCTGGGAGGTGGCTATACATGGCATGCGGCCATACTGCTGCTGGGAGGTGGCTATACATGGCATGCGGCCATACTGCTGCTGGGAGGTGGCTATACATGGCATGCGGCCCTACTGCTGCTGAGAGGTGGCTATACATGGCATGCGGCCATACTGCTGCTGGGAGGTAGCTATACATGGCATGCGGCCCTACTGCTGCTGGGAGGTAGCTATACATGGCATGCGGCCCTACTGCTGCTGGGAGGTAGCTATACATGGCATGCGGCCATACTGCTGCTGGGAGGTAGCTATACATGGCATGCGGCCCTACTGCTGCTGGGAGGTGGCTATACATGGCATGCGGCCCTACTGCTGCTGGGAGGTGGCTATACATGGCATGCGGCCCTACTGCTGCTGGGAGATGGCTATACATGACATGCGGCCCTACTGTTGCTGGGAGATGGCTATACATGGCATGCGGCCCTACTGCTGCTGGGAGGTGGCTATACATGGCATGCGGTCCTACTGCTGCTGGGAGATGGCTATACATGGCATGCGGCCCTACTGTTGCTGAGAGGTGGCTATACATGGCATGCGGCCATACTGCTGCTGGGAGGTAGCTATACATGGCATGCGGCCCTACTGCTGCTGGGAGGTAGCTATACATGGCATGCGGCCCTACTGCTGCTGGGAGGTAGCTATACATGGCATGCGGCCCTACTGCTGCTGGGAGGTGGCTATACATGGCATGCGGCCCTACTGTTGCTGGGATGCGGCTACACATCCTTTCCCAAACGGTCCGATAAGCAGAGACCATACTTTGCTGCAATACAACATTCTCAATTGCAACTTAAGTAGCTGCTGGCTGACATTCGAGGGAATGGAAACAAAGCCCTTCAACATTACTGGTGTTTTGGACGTGACGACATGCACGTGGGTCATGTAAGGAAATTATTGCATGTATCGACCATTTGAGTCGTGTTTCCGCTCACCGCCCCGCTTCAACTAGCCATACGTTTCGACGTACTCAGTGGCGACAAGTGCAGCGGTCTGCCGCGCTGGTGACCACCGGCTTCCTCACCAGCTTCAGCATGTTGGACGCCCTGGGCTTGACGCGGCTGCGGAACCGGTTGTGGAAGTGGTTGATCTTGCGCTGCACCTTGGGGTAGCGGGCGTCCAGCTGCCAGTCGTGCACGCGGTCCCCGAACAGCTTCGGCGCTGTGAACACAGTGTTCGTGTTACGGCGACTCGGGCGGCCCGGCGGCGGCCCCGTGTCGGGCAGGGGGAGGGGGCACCCACTGCGGAGCTATGGTCGTCAGAAATGGCAGAAGCTGCTGTTGCGAGGACAGCAGTACAGTGAGCGGACCTAGCCTATCACAATGGGCAGAAGCATCAGCAGTCATTATCAACGGTGATGGAAGAGGTCCGGAATGCACGTCGGCACTCCCCAACGGTGACGGAAGAGGTCGGAAGTGCATGTCGGCACTCCCCAACGGTGATGGAAGCGGTCGGAAGTGCATGTCGGCACTCCCCAGTGACACCTGCATACTGCACGCTGGTGATACGCCGTGTAGGTATTTCAGAATGACGCATCTCTGCATCATGCGTGTGGCCCGAGGTGACGTCCCTGTCGCTCAGAATGACACCAATAAATTTAAAAACGCCACTGTGGTTCAAAGTGTCACCACTGTGATCCCAGCGGCACGCTTGTGTTTCGAGATGGCCCTGTGCCTGGTAGCTACCACAGGATGGAGAAGTGACACTGTCGGCGGGACAGCCCGGGCACGGCTGTACTGGAGGTGTGTGCTCGCTGCCTTGTCGGGAGCGTCTGTCGGACTGCCACCGTTATAGGTCGGTGTCAGTCCGGGAGGTGTGTGCTCGCTGCCTTGTCGGGAGTGTCTGTCGGAGTGCCACCGTTATAGGTCGGTGCCAGTCCGGGAGGTGTGTGCTCGCTGCCTTGTCGGGAGCGTCTGTCGGACTGCCACCGTTATAGGTCGGTGTCACTCCGAGAGGTGTGTGCTCGCTGCCTTGTCGGGAGCGTCTGTCGGACTGCCAACGTTATAGGTCGGTGTCAGTCCGGGAGGTGTGTGCTCGCTGCCTTGTCAGGAGTGTCTGTCGGAGTGCCACCGTTATAGGTCGGTGTCAGTCCGGGAGTTGTGCTCGCTGCCTTTCGGTAGGTGTGTGCTCGCTGCCTTGTCGGGAGCGTCTGTCGGACTGCCACCGTTATAGGTCGGTGTCAGTCCGGGAGGTGTGTGCTCGCTGCCTTGTCGGGAGCGTCTGTCGGACTGCCACCGTTATAGGTCGGTGTCAGTCCGGGAGGTGTGTGCTCGCTGCCTTGTCGGGAGCGTCTGTCGGACTGCCACCGTTATAGGTCGGTGTCAGTCCGGGAGGTGTGTGCTCGCTGCCTTGTCAGGAGTGTCTGTCGGACTGCCACCGTTATAGGTCGGTGTCAGTCCGGGAGGTGTGTGCTCGCTGCCTTGTCGGGGCGTCTGTCGGACTGCCACCGTTATAGGTCGGTGTCAGTCCGGGAGGTGTGTGCTCGCTGCCTTGTCGGGAGCGTCTGTCGGACTGCCACCGTTATAGGTCGGTGTCAGTCCGGGAGGTGTGTGCTCGCTGTCTTGTCGGGAGCGTCTGTCGGACTGCCACCGTTATAGGTCGGTGTCAGTCCGGGAGGTGTGTGCTCGCTGCCTTGTCGGGAGCGTCTGTCGGACTGCCACCGTTATAGGTCGGTGCCAGTCCGGGAGGTGTGTGCTCGCTGCCTTGTCGGGAGCGTCTGTCGGACTGCCACCGTTATAGGTCGGTGTCAGTCCGGGAGGTGTGTGCTCGCTGTCTTGTCGGGAGCGTCTGTCGGACTGCCACCGTTATAGGTCGGTGTCAGTCCGGGAGGTGTGTGCTCGCTGCCTTGTCGGGAGTGTCTGTCGGAGTGCCACCGTTATAGGTCGGTGTCAGTCCGGGAGGTGTGTGCTCGCCCTCTTGCCGTCGGGAGCGTCGTCGGACTGCCACCGTTATAGGTCGGTGTCAGTCCGGGAGGTGTGTGCTCGCTGCCTTGTCGGGAGCGTCTGTCGGACTGCCACCGTTATAGGTCGGTGCCAGTCCGGGAGGTGTGTGCTCGCTGTCTTGTCGCGAGCCCGCGCCACCTGCGCTCCGCTCAATGAACGCGGGAGTGTTGTCAAGTCAGCGGGTCTGACCGGCACCCGAGCTTCCTGGTGTTATCGTCAGTCCACGGTAGTTCTGTCGCGAGATGCCGCGGCTGTTTTCATGACGCGACACAATTATTGTTTAGGCCTTGGTGCGGTTGGTATTGTTTGTGGGCAGGGTGCTTTTTATCCAGTAACGTGCCGGTACTGCCCTGTGCATAGCTGTCAGTTATGGGTTAGCTGTCAGTTATGGGTTAGCTGTCAGTTATGGGTGAGTGCTCCATGCGGAGGCCCTATCTTCCAGTGGCGCATAGTAGCAAGCAGTAGAAGTTGAATCAGCTCGTCCAGCCATACCCATCCAGAAAGCAAAGCATTAAGTCTGCACATGGTTTCATAGACACACTTCGAGCCAAAAAGCCGGTGGGAATGCTAGCATCCATAGATGTAAAAAGCATATTTACCAGTGCACTTGTAAAAGACACCATCAAAATCATAATTAAGACAGTAGCAGTGACTCATTTCCGCCGCCACTACCACTTTCGAGGTTTATTTTAGAGAATTTGTTTGTGGCTTGTATATACAACTGAAGCGCCATTCCCCTCCCAAGATATACCGTACTTTCAAATGGAGGGCATAGTAGTGGAGTCCAAACTGGGGCCACTTTTTGCTAATCGTTGCATGTGTCGATTGGATAATGTGGCCTAATCACGAGGAAGTCTTTGTGTTTAGGCCACTTTATTTCGAAAAGGGATCGTTTTCCATCAGCAAAATAAATCCTTTAGCTTTCTATCCTGGAGTGCTCGGATCGTCTGATCAGCTCCCTCCTCATATTCATAAAAACAGCCGTAAGCGCCTTTAGAAGTTCTTAAAGGTCCATAGAAGTTCGTAGTGTGTCAACGTCCGTAAGGTTCCGCATAAGTTAGAAAGGGCCTGTAGACGTTCATGTTTTTCATGCAAATGTTTGTAAGGGCTCGTAGACGCTCTTACGGACCCAACAAAGTCCCCGAAAGCCATGGAAAACATTGTCAGCCTTCCTATCCCCGGCATGGTGACCCCATTGGTGAATACGTCCCGGCTCATAGACCTTCTCAGGGATCTGAAAACATCCTCGGAAAAACAAAGAAATGATCGATCGGCATCATGAACCTGTCCTTCCCGTTCCATTTTATCGACATCCAAAATTCATAGTGATCATAGTGGGTTCTGTGTCGACAAGAGACCAGTCTAGCCCGCTTACTGAACGGTCAATGTCTCGTGTCGCACTGAGGAATACAAGGCAAGAGCAGCACAAATTCATTTCTCACCCTGCATGACTACAGAGCAAATTGCGATGTGACGGCCTCCAGCGTGACCTCCTGCCCTTGGACACTGGCCCGTTATTACCATCTTGCTGCGCCGGGACGGAAGCACTAACAGTGAAGCGACGCAGTATGCCTACAAATACTAACTGTGAAGCGGCACAGTCTTATGGGCGCTGCATGACCGATGTAATCGATGCGCCCCTAAACTCCAATAACCAACCAGCGGCACAGTCTATTTCGTCCCAATGACCCCCAATGTCAAGCTCTCTACTGGAACATAATTCGAGAATACACCGAGCCAGCCAAGAAAAGGGGGAGGGTGAGGAAATGACCAGCGATGTCAAGCTCTTCCCTGGAACATACTTCGATAACAGACTGCACCGGCCAAGAAAAGGAGGAGGCCTGAGGAAGATGAGTAACGTCTTACATGATAACACATCATAACAATCTCTTAATCTATGACATCCCCCTCCCAGTGGTGTTTTTTTTTAATAGGCCCTGTGCGTCTGTGAGTCTGTATGGAGCCTCATCCACGTTACCCCTGTCCATGTGATTTAACCTTCTACCTGTGTCTGCGTTGAGCTTCACCTCTGTCACCTGCGCCTATTTAGTCTCACCTGCTACCTAGGTATATGTAAGGCCTCACCATTGTCACCTAGATATACGTACGGGCTCACTACTGTCACTTGTGAATATGTACGGCCTCACTACTGTCACCCAGATAAATGTATGGCCTCACTACTGTCACCTAGATATATGCATGGCCTTACCACTGTTACCTAGATGTATGTACGGCCTCAACACTGTCACCTATATATATACGTACAGCCTCACCACTGTCACATAGATATATGCACGGCCTGTACCTGGATATATGTACGGCCTCACTACTGTGACCTGGATAAATGTACGGCTTCGCCACTGTTACCTAGATATATGTACGGCCTCAACACTGTCACATAGATATATGCACCACCTGTATCTTGATATATGTACGGCCTCACCACTGTCACCTGGATATATGTACAAACTCTCCACTGTCACCTAGGTATATGTACGGCCTCCCCACTGTCAACTAGATATAACCCTCCCAGAGGGCGCCTGTTCCCGGCTGGAGGGGGGGGGGGGGCGCCACCTTCCTATGGGGAAATTCTCCCAGTGCCCCCTTTGTAGTTACCCCGACCTATCACCTCTGTTTGTGTACGACGTTACTTCTGTCACCTGCGTGTCTGTAGTCTCACCTATCACCTGTGTGTGTGCAGAGTCTCACCTCTATCTCGCCGCCACTGTCTGCGTGCTGCGCCTGTGGCGGGCAGAGACAGCAGGGCCGCCAGTAGGGCGCAGGTCAACAGAGCGGCGGTCTTCATGGTGCCGCGACACGACCCAGTGTACGGAGACTGAGCCAACACTGTCCCGGCACCAGACGCCAGCCGACACTGTCCCGGCACCAGACGGAGCCGACACTGTCCCGGCACCAGACGCCAGCCGACACTCTCCCGGCACCAGGCGCCAGCCGACACTGTCCCGGCACCAGACGTCAGCCGACACTGTCCCGGCACCAGACGGAGCCGACACTGTCCCGGCACCAGACGGAGCCGACACTGTCCCGGCACCAGACGCCAGCCGACACTGTCCCGGCACCAGGCGTCAGCCGACACTCTCCCGGCACCAGGCGCCAGCCGACACTGTCCCGGCACCAGACGGAGCCGACACTGTCCCGGCACCAGGCGTCAGCCGACACTGTCCCGGCACCAGGCGCCAGCCGACACTGTCCCGGCACCAGGCGCCAGCCGACACTCTCCCGGCACCAGACGGAGCCGACACTGTCCCGGCACCAGACGCCAGCCGACACTGTCCCGGCACCAGGCGTCAGCCGACACTCTCCCGGCACCAGGCGCCAGCCGACACTGTCCCGGCACCAGACGGAGCCGACACTGTCCCGGCACCAGGCGCCAGCCGACACTGTCCCGGCACCAGACGTCAGCCGACACTGGACGGCCGACCCGAGTACGGAGCCGACGCTGTCCCAGCACCAGACGTCAGCCGACACTGGACGGCCGACCCGAGTACGGAGCCGACGCTGTCCCAGCACCAGGCGCCAGCCGACACTGGACGGCCGACCCGAGTACGGAGCCGACGCCGTCTGGCCGCCACGCCGACCCAAACCTGGTCACGGACCGAACCTGGCTCGGCTGGCACCCGGGCCCCGCCCGGTGTGGAGACTGACCCCGACCAGGTCACGAACCAGACCTGACGCAGCCCGGTCCAGGGACTGACCCAGACCAGGTCACAGGTCAGACTTGGCTTAGCCCGGTCCAGGGACTAACCCCGACCAGGTCACGGGCCAGACCTGACGCAGCCCGGTCCAGGGACTGACCCCGACCAGGTCACGGGTCAGACCTGACTTAGCCCGGTCCAGGGACTAACCCCGACCAGGTCACGGGCCAGACCTGACGCAGCCCGGCCCAGGGACTGACCCAGACCAGGTCACAGGTCAGACCTGGCTCGGCCCGGTCCAGGGACTACCCCCGACCAGGTCACGGGCCAGACCTGACGCAGCCCAGTCCAGGGACTGACCCCGACCAGGTCACGGGCCAGACCTGACGCAGCCCGGTCCAGGGACTGACCCCGACCAGGTCACGGGTCAGACCTGACTTAGCCCGGTCCAGGGACTAACCCCGACCAGGTCACGGGCCAGACCTGACGCAGCCCGGTCCAGGAACTGACCCAGACCAGGTCACGGGCCGGACCAAGTCCTTGGAACTGGCTCCCGATCCAGTCACACGGGCTGAACCTGACCGGATGGCGAAGGACCGATCCCGACCCGACGGTAGCCACGAACCGTGGCCACCGTTTCGGGGAGCACACCTGCGAGCCGCGGCTACACCTCCGAACCGCACAGCCGCCAGACAAGGGACGAGGAACTGGGCACCGAGGACTGCCTCGTCCTGTCATTAATCCACACTGTGCTCGCCAGCCTGCTGTGACTACCTGCTGTGACTGCTGTGACTGCCAGTCTCCGCAGCGCCCGTCACCGTTCAGATTCAAAATTGGGTGTAGGCTGGAGTCCCTAAAAACCTTAACCCCTCCGTCGCATTATCCTAGTTGCGCCCCTAGATTCATACATGCCTGTCTACCTATACCCACCAAGAACGGTTGCACGAAGGCACTGGGGGCATGGGCCCTGAGCCCTCCTCCATGGAAAGTGACGCATGACGAACGTCGACGAATGCCAACACGAAGGACTATTATTTTAAAACGGCATCGATCCGATCGAAGTGGCGCGCAAATATGCGGTCGTATACATTGATATGAAATCCTCATGTATGCAAATAAATAATCCTGCGTTGCTACCATCATAATGTTCTTCTTACGCACAGTTACCTAATAAAGGCGATTAATATGCGTAATTGTGTCCTTTTTACTGCAATTATTTTTTTTAAGCGCCTGTGAATGCTTTAAACGCGTTAATATTGGTGTTCCAAAAGCAAGCATGCATTATATATCTAGCACATGGGTCGCTGTAAACATTCTTCCTAATTCAGTAGATTTAGCTATATTTTTGGTCCACCTAGAAATATCACGTTAACAGTATAATATTTAAGGGGACCAAAAGAAGCATACAACTGTGAATTGTTTTTGTGGATAAAAGCTGATCGGTGTCATTTTTTCCTGTCCTAGGCAGTGGCAGACCGAATGGAAAAATGAAGAAAATTTAGCGTAAGTGGAGGTGGGTCTGTAAGATAGTGCCTAGCTACCAAGAATGGTGCCGGGGTCTACATGAATGGCGTCGATCCCCCACAAACTCCCGTCGGAATCCTCAACAAATGTCTGTGGGATCGCGAAATAAATACAGCTGAGCCCGGTCAACCCGCACTGGGGCCGAACAAAATTCGCGCCGGGGGTCCAAAACATCGCGATTGAGGCCCAAAAATACGTTGTAGCGACAAGTGTTATCAGGTTCCCACAAGCTGGTGTCGGAAACTCAAAATAAACACAGCTTGGCCCTGAAACTCGCTCCGGGACCCAAGCAATGGCTTCAGGGCAACACAATAGTGCTTGCCTGGGCCCCACAGATATGCGTCGGTGACCACAAATAAATACGAGATCTCGAAAACTCTCGTAATGGCCCGGAAAATCGTACTGTGGCCTAAGCAGGGGACTCACGAGTGTTTTTGACAGCTACTGGTGTGCATTAAGGTGCTACTTACTTTGGTGAAATACGAATTTCTCTCGGGACGCCCCCCAAAGTGGCGAGGTTAGGAATGAAAATAAACGTAGTGAAGTTTCAGAGCGATACAAAATATTTAGTACTGTCCCCGGGTTGTTAAAGCTACAGAGTATATATGCTTAATTGCGTTGAAGTCCCCCATGTGTTAATAACTGATAAATAGAAAGCTAACACCAGCATTCAATGAAATGTCACAACTTTCCTGTTCTCACGCTTTTCGAGAATGGACACCAAGCGCTGATTAAAAACTAAAAACACCAATGCTTTTTTCGCGGTCATCTTTCCCTCTTCCGATAACCATGCATCACGATAAATGTACTTTTATGATGTGTTTCTAAAAATTGGCACCTGGATTTGCTGGTTGTCACCCAAGCAGGCAACAACACATCATAAAACGTGTTCTCAGTATGTGAGGGGATCGATGCGACGGCAGGGCGGCTTCAACGTCTCTTCCGTGACAGGTGCATTTAGCGTGATGCATGGTTACCGGAAGAGGGAAAGATGACCGCGAAAAATAGCATTGGTTGACGTGCGGAGTAGTTTTTAATCAGCGCTTGGTGTCTATGCTCGAAAAGCGTGAGAACAGGAAAGTGAGTGACATTTCATTCAATGTTGGTGTTAGCTTGCCATTTACCAGTGATTTGCACATGGGGGACTTCAACGCAATGAAGCCTATAGGAGGTTTGGAGGTTTGCCTGTTTTGGAGTCGCGCTACGTTTTTCTTTTTGTTGTGCTCTATGCGATTTTTGGAGGCCTCTGGCTCGTTGTCTGGCTCTGGATCGATTACTAGAGCCAATTACATTTTCTTTTCAGAATCCCTGTTTGCCTTCAGGGGTCCGGCTTGATTTTTGTTTGCATCTCAATGAGATATTTGTGGCCGCGTTATGTTTATGATGATTATTTTTGGCCCCAGTGTGGGTTGTCTGGGCCTGCACGATCTTTTGGGTTGAGACGCGAGTCTGTGGCGCCCTGGCGTCAGTCGTCGGCCAATTCGGGCAGTTCTCGAGGCCCCGCGGCATTTATTTGAGTCTCGGACGCAAATGTTTGGAGTTCCGTTCTTAATTTTGGGCTCCATCGCGATTTTGTGGGACACGGCGTGAGTTTTCTGGGCGCCGCTGCATTTGTTTGGATCTTCGACTCGGATTCGTGGTGCCCCTAACTTAAATTTGTGTGGCCCCAGGACGATTGTTTGGGACTCGGCGATGTTGTGGCTTCGACGTCAGTTCTTGGGACCCCGCTGTACTTAGTTGAGGCCCGATCTGAATTTTTGTTGGGACTCCAAATGGAAGTTTGGGCCCCAACACGATTTTTGAGGACCCCGCGTGGTCGTTCAGGTCTTTGCGGTTGTGTTTAGGGGCCCGTTGTATTTATTGGGCAGCCGCGACGCGAATATTTCATGGTCCGACGGAAATTTTTGCACTCCGGCACGATTCTTTTTAGTCCCCTACGTGGGTTATGGGGGCCTCGCCGTACTTAGCTTAAACATTGACGTTAATGTATTTAGGCCCCGATTATAATTGTTGGTGCCCCAAGCGCAATTTGGGGGCTCGATACGATCTTGACGCACCAAGCGTGAGTTCTCAGAGCCCACTGTAGAAAGCGAAGGTCTTGACGCGAATTTTGGTGGCCCCTGTGAAAATCTTTAAAGCCCCAGAGCGATTTTATATGGGGAGGGGGCACGATGTTTCTGCATCCGACGCGAGCTTTCGTGGTCTTGCTCAATTTCTTTCCAGCCAATCTTTGCGATCCAGCCATCGACGCCAATCTTTGGGAGCAATTCTTTGACCCTACAGCGTTTCGGGATCCCGGCCCATTATTTCTTTGGCATCTACCTGTCTTCTTGAGCGAGGATTTTCCTCCTTTTTCCACCCTTTGGTACGGCACCGCCGAGAATGGCTTGGCGACGTGCTTGGTCGTTTCTACTTTGAACTCAAGTACGGCGATTTGATTTCTTCCAGTCCTGTGCATTGATTATTGACTATCATGAACAATATACTTGTCAGAAGCCACAAGCACAAACTTGTCAGAAGCCAAACTCTCGGAAGTACAGCGGCCCTTACCACGAGACGTTGCGTCTCGCCTGGGCACGTGAAGATTCTGACGGTGGAGGGACTGGGGATTGCGGGTGTCTCAGTGCTGCCGTAGCGCGCCCGTAATCTCGCCGCCGGGCATCAACCCAGCCAGCGCCGGACGCCGTGCACCAGTTCTCCCCGCCGGTCAGAACGGAGTCGCTTGGTGCGGTCAGACGGCCAGCAACGAGGTCATGGGCACAGCCTCGAGCGACGTCGGTAACTGAGCCATGGCGGCCACGTGATGGGTCACCAACAGTCCGCGATACGCCCTTCCCCCTCAGATATGGCTCACACGGTATGCACTGGCGTAGAGGCGCAGCTGCAGCCTCCTAGGAAAACTACATCAGATAAAACAAGAAATATTTGGATTTGCACCACGCAAAATGAGAAAGTTTAAGCGCCCAAAGCAGGATAAACCAGGTATCGATAAATGAGGTTTTGCTTGGTCCCTTCTCAATAGAATACTGGCTGCGCCTCTGCAGTGTGGCGTGTCGTCAGGCGTCAATGTTAATGCGGACATCCATTAAGTAAAGAAGGTAGGGTAAATAAGGAAAACAGGTAGGTTCCTGATGCCATTCAAGAACTCTGAAACATGTGCCCCCGACAAGCGCGCCCGGATGCTCACTAGTGTCTATGCGAAGAATATAGTTGCAATCTATGATACTCTGTCTCCGTGAAATATGATTGCTACATACAGTGATGTATTGCATATATTGTTACTTTGCATATTGGCTTCTATAACTATTTTTCCACCATAGACGGCGGGCCGCCGGCGTGGCGGTAACGCCGGCGGCTCGTCCCCGACCGCCGGCCATGCATAATATTGAACATACCCTGAATGTCAATGGTTCCCAACGTCAAAGTTGCATTGCAGTGTAGTTCTTCGATTTTTTGACATTCATCGCCTGTTGTGTTGATATGCGGTAATCATTTTTTTAAATGGTGCATATATCACTGATAGCCATATTTTTTGGGGTACAAATCCAGAACATAATTTTTCATGATCGCAACTGAACTTAAGGTTCTACGAATCCATGACATTATAGCAGTGCTGCGACGCCCGTTTATATGATATTGCGGCAAACAATTATAAACACTTATTACAAATTATTGCAATTAAACAAACAATTATTGCATGGTTTCTTGGTATTGTTGAATTTATGACAATGTCGGGCAGCTCTGCCTATAGTTTCCCCGCCGGCCGATTGGCGGCGCTAGTTTCGCCGCCCCACGGCCGGCGGCTGATATCCGAGTTTGACGCAAAACGTTTTGGCTAGAACGTCGTGTTTTGAAGTGAAAGCTGTTTTGCAATTACGACCAAAATGGTCAAAGGTATATTCCAGACAATTACAATCAACTTGGCTCGCGCCTAAATTGCAACGACCTGCAATGAAACCTTTTTTGCGGTTTTCCAAAGATACATTCACTTTTGACCGTTCATGATCGTAGATTTGCATTTGTCTTCGGTAGAGAGTGCGGGTGCAAGTGCGAGGCGAGTGCGAGTGCGAGTGCGAGTACAAGAGAGAGCGAGAACGGGAGAGAGAGCGAGAACGAGAGAGTGAGAGCGAGAGCGAGAGCGAGAGCGAGAGCGAGAGCGAGAGCGAGAGCGAGAGCGAGAGCGAGAACGAGAGCGAGAGAGATAATTGAATTGATTGAATTGAAATAATCTCAGATGTGCCTTTTGCGCAAGCAGTCCGAAACTAAAAGGTCTATGTGAGACACCAGGTAGGTTCCATCCCGATGTCACCGTCCCGCGGGTCATCTCTGTCAAACTCCCCCATGTGTGGGGCGGAGTTGGCGAGGGGGGGGGAGTGCTGGCGGCAGCCGTCTGGGTCACGCCGTCGTGGAACGTCCGGGTCGCACGGTCGACTGACACGCGGTAGCCGGCTGGAATTTCGTCTGGAGTGGCGGCCGCAACAGAAGCCCATCTGCTGAGACTTAATGCCGACCAGACGAACAATGCGACTACATTCCCCGAGGAGAAACAGGTCAGACGAGCGCCATGAACACATTCTCTGAGGAGAAACAGGTCAGACGTCTGCAGCTGGGTTCATCTGCCGTGATACCTGTGCAACGACTGGTTAATGGCAACATGTTTTATTTAAGACGTTTCTTGGCACACGACTGATATTTGGCTGACGTAAATCATGTTACTTCAAAAGTAAAAGTTTCACTCGGTCTCGTAATGAAGTCACCTCAAGCTGGCATTCTAATTAAAATAAATATTAACCTTAGGCTCGGAGTGCACTGGCGGCAGAACCTATTGGAATCTGGAGCACCTCTCCTTGCGCAAGCAATGCCTAGCCCTCGTCCCCTGTCGGAACCTAAGATAATCTCACTTATTTTGATATGTTAGCACTCTGACATGATTGCTTTTCAAGAAGATGTGAACTATAAGATTCAGACTGGCCTTAGGACTTCAAATTTGTAGTTAGGAAAGCTGTTCCTGGACGAATCTTTAGATGCAATACCGCAGCATATTTCCTGGAATTAGCAAGAGAACTGCAGCCTGCAATTTGTGTATCCCCACCGCCAAACACTTGTCAGTAAATCTGATGCACCAAGAAGTATTGGCAGCACTATCGCTAAGAGAGTGTGGTCGGAAAGGTCTCCTGAACTGGTTTCAATCAGTAATACCTAACTAAGTAACTAAATCGAAGCTTTTTAATCCATGGCCAAGGACGAAAATGTCCGGGATAATTAATTAGGGTTCGGATGAATAGTGCCCCATATCGGATGAAGCCATGTCGTTTTTTTTTCTCTTTAAATGTCAAGGATTTAAACTGGTACATTATTTCTATATCATTAACCTGATGTATATATTCCACAAAGCCGGTGCGGAGTTTGCATTTGACTTGTACGGATTTGTCCGGTGTGTGTCTGGCGTGCCAGTCTGGTTTGGCCACTCGAATACTTCTCAAAACCACAGAATCAGTATTTGATGGGATTTGATAGGGCCACATCGATGCTTTTTACCCCTGGTTGCGATGGGCACGAATGCGGAGGTTGAGCTGTATAAATAAATCGTGTGCGGAATGTAGGAGAAACCGGATCTATTTGATGCAATTTTGGTGAAGCTAAAGATACCTCTTAACTTTGGAACTGTAGCGAAGAGATAGCTAAAGATAGCTAGAGATAGCTACATGTATGTCAAGCCTAAAACTTTTAGTCCGTCCCAGATAATTATTGTCCGTGCCATCACCTGGGCTTTCCACCAGAGAGCGAAGCATCACGCAACTACCGGTTCATGAACTTACCCCGCAATATGCTAAGGTTGTTACTGACGATGGGGTAAGTTGATAAAATGTAAGTTAAATAAGTTATGACAACCATAGGTGGCAATAGCTTACGCCATCTGAAGGTTCCATATTTCACGCTTGCAGTAATAGCGCTGGTTTGAGTCCTGGCTGACTATAGCTCATGGTTTACTCCATTTGTGGAACGCGCAAACGTTCATTCCATGGCTGCACCTGTTCCTTCTCTCAGTCTTTTCCGTCGGATGAGAAATGCCCGTTCAGATAATGAATAAGATCATCCAGAAACACTTGCTTCTTAAACACATAAATAACGGGCAATTATATGGTTCTTTTATTTCATTACCAGTCCACAAAACGTTGATCCAGGCTGATGTTGATGCAGGCTGATTAAGTTGATGCAGGCTGCATCAACTTAACCCGCGAGTTTTCTCGTGCAAGCTGCAATTTTCTATGCAACATTGCGAGTACAGTGCAGTGTCAAACGATAAAAGCATATCACCGTTGCAAAGCTGAGAGGACATGGCAGTGATAACAAACAACTAAAAAATTAGCAAGTGGGCGACAAATGAGAAAATAAGGGCGAAGCACAGACATTTTATTTTACTTTTGCTCCAAAAATGTGCCACATCGTCACTATTCCGCGGCCGCGGGTCGAAAGGACTTGTTCCTGTTTTTTTTTTCCGCCAGAAAAACGTGCCAGTAGCAAGATGTGTGATAGGCATGACAAACAACTTCATACTTTCGGAGAAAATGCTGTTGCACGAACCATCCTGTGCATCAACCAAACCTGGCCTCCCCTAAATTTTTTACGGAGCCGTCGTAGGACTTGTTCTTCGTGTCAGTTGATTTGAATAGATTATATCCATGGATCCACGACAGGTTTGCTGAGTCGTGATTATGCATAGCTTTGGTTGAAATTAATTGTTGGTTACAAAAATGTTGAACACTCATTTGAGTGTGAACAAATGACAGATGACAAACAAACAAATTAAATGACTTTACGCACAAGGTAACAGAAGAAACCATTGCAAATATAAAGTAGGGCAATGATGATGGCATTCAAGTTTGCGATGAGGGAACGAGTAGTCTAGGGGTAAGCTGTCCATCTCACAATCGAAATATTGTGGGTTCGAGACTCGCCTGTCGCTACTCTTAGCTCGCGACCAATCGGCGTGAAAGATTGGCGACCATACACGACTCAACTGCCGATGTGTCGCAAAACCAATAACCAATTCGGCGATGGAAATTGAAGTTCCGTGGCAAAATACGTTGTATTGTGTGTCCTTGAATCGATGTCGTTTCCTGTTAGGTTGACCTCCTTACAGCTTTCTGGAAAAGTGAAAGAAACATAACGATGAGACCGAAATTTGTGGAATTTATGTTTAGCATATTCCTGACGAAGCTGTCATTTTGGAGTGGTCAGATAAAAATGTGTCGTTCGGCCATTTGGTACTGAAGGTATTAGCCTACTATTCCCCCAGCGCCGAAGATTGCTCACCATTCATTCGGCGAACAGACAGACCGTGTCGTTGATTCTGTTGGATAGCCAGGACTCACGCCCACTGCCACCTGTCGAAGGCAGCTGAAACAGAGGTGTGCGGCTCTGCCGCATGGTGCCCTCACGCGGACACTATGACTGCTGTCGCGTGGAGTTCTCACCCGGACATTATGACTGGTGTCGCGTGGAGTTCTCACACGGACGCTATGGCTGTGGTAGCGTGTGGTGTTCTCATGCTGACACTATGGCTGTGCCACATGGTGTTCTCATGCAGACACTATGGCTGTGCCACATGGTGTTCTCATGCTGACACTATGGCTGTGCCACATGGTGTTCTCATGCAGACACTATGGCTGTGCCACATGGTGCTCTCATGCTGACACTATGGCTGTGCCACATGGTGTTCTCATGCTGACACTATGGCTGTGCCACATGGTGTTCTCATGCAGACACTATGGCTGTGCCACATGGTGTTCTCATGCTGACACTATGGATGTGACGTGTCGTGTCCTCACTCAGACACTACCCCGACAATGATTTTCCCGTGTTTCCAAGAATACGGGAATGAGGTAATAGCTATTTGGGGATGGCATCGTTCAGTCATGCCACCGCAATGACTTCTAGATGTGGCATTGGTAACCCAATCCACCCTAGTTGTGCGTGGCGGATACCTTCATCACCTGGAGTGTAATCTTTCTGCTGGCAAAGGGGCGGGGATTGCCGAGTGGTTAAGGTGTCGGGCTATGGGTACCAAAGGTCCCGGGTTCGACAATAGCTCCACTCAGGACATTTCCTAATCCCGCGGCCCACCGGCGAAACATTGTGGGCGGCGCCATTAGCCGTGTATGTGCATAAAGTGCGTCGTGAACCACTCAATAAACAAACAACCTTCTTCTGGCAATGACATTTATCCGTTCTAATCATACGCTGGCAAATGAGAGATTCCAGTCATAAATGTTCATGCAAATACAAACATCAACACCTCTTCCATATGTCATTGAACTTTCCCGACAGCGGCATCGGTGTGGGTGATACTTCGGAACGCGCGGTGGTCGGGTATTGTGAAGGAGCGACACCAGCTGAGCACCAGGACTGAAAACTGAGCTGGCTGGCGCGACACCTCACGTGCCGCCCGGCCGCCACACCGGGGTGGGGGTCGGGTATTGTGAAGGAGCGACACCAGCTGAGCACCAGGACTGAAAACTGAGCTGGCTGGCGCGACACCTCACGTGCCGCCCGGCCGCCATACCGGGGTGGGGGTCGGGTATTGTGAAGGAGCGACACCAGCTGAGCACCAGGACTGAAAACTGAGCTGGCTGGTGCGACACCTCACGTGCCGCCCGGCCGCCACACCGGGGTGGCCCCCCCATACCGGGGTGGGGGTCGGGTATTGTGAAGGAGCGACACCAGCTGAGCACCAGGACTGAAAACTGAGCTGGCTGGCGCGACACCTCACGTGCCGCCCGGCCGCCACACCGGGGTGGGGGTCGGGTATTGTGAAGGAGCGACACCAGCTGAGCACCAGGACTGAAAACTGAGCTGGCTGGCGAGACACCTCACGTGCCGCCCGGCCGCCATACCGGGGTGGGGGTCGGGTATTGTGAAGGAGCGACACCAGCTGAGCACCAGGACTGAAAACTGAGCTGGCTGGTGCGACACCTCACGTGCCGCCCGGCCGCCACACCGGGGTGGGGGTCGGGTATTGTGAAGGAGCGACACCAGCTGAGCACCAGGACTGAAAACTGAGCTGGCTGGCGAGACACCTCACGTGCCGCCCGGCCGCCACACCGGGGCGGAGGGCTGACGGCGAGAGCTCTGACCTGTTTGCGGCCAGTGCCGGGCCGGTCGGGACCGGCCAGATTACCCGAGTGGCCGGCCAGACCGGACACATCTGCCGTCTCCCTCGCGGCCGCCCGGTGGGCGCGTGACGGGTCACCGGTCGAGCGACGACGACCCAGTACACACCGCCTGGCTGCAAACGGGATGTGCCGGCTCTCGGCGTAGAAAGTAATAAAAAAACACGCGAGATAATGTGGTGCAGAAATATCGCGAACACCGGTACGTGTGGCAGGGACAGTGCAACGGCGCAGTTGTCAGTGCAACGGTGCCCCGAGATGAAGGTGAGTCGGAGGTGGTGCGCGTGCAGAGGGCTGGCAGACACCTGATGAAGTTGGTGTGCGGCAGACAGCGAGAATCTGAGGTTGCTTCCCGCTTCATTCAAATTGGTGGCCTGTGATGGCTATTGTATTTACAGAGCGCGGTTAATGCTGGCGATGTATGATTTTATACTTTGGGAGTCACGGTGGTATTTTGTGGCTGATGCTCTGACTTTGGACCATCAAATCTGAAGTTCAAGTCCCGATAAAAATAAATGAATGCACTAGAGCCCGGGCCCACTTGAAATAGTCACCATGGATTGGATAGCGCCTCGAACACTAATACACTGGTGCGCCTTAAAACAACTTAGGCAAGTGCAATAGGACATGGCAGTTGTGTTCAGGGACAGAGCTGACTGTGGATTTGCTATTGTCTTTCCCAGCCTGCCTATCTACCCTCACCCGACCACCGTCCGGCGCAACACCGGCGAACCAAGGCGGCCGAGCCAAGCCAAGTAGCATGGTGCCGATTTTATTGATGGGCGCATCAGTAAAATCGACATCATGCTACTGACAACAGCGCACAGCATGCTTCGGATAGGTTTGAGTTTTTAAGCGGGGCCCGTCCATCGGCATCGACTGTCTGTTCCTGGACTAATCGCTAATAATTATTATACTTTCTGTGAGCATCCGCATCCGTAGCGTCTCGATAATAATGGGGTACCGACAAACTGCCTGCGAACGTCGGGTGTAGCTTTGTGTGTGACTGTGCAGAAGTTGTCGTGTGTAGCTCTGTGTGTGACTATGCAGACGTTGTGGGGTGTAGCTTTGTGTTTGACTATGCAGACGTTGTCGGGTGTAGCTTTGTGTGTGACTATGCAGAAGTTGTCGTGTGTAGCTCTGTGTGTGGCTATGCAGACGTTGTCGGGTGTAGCTATGTGTGTGACTATGCAGACGTTGTCGGGTGTAGCTTTGTGTGTGACTATGCAGACGTTGTCGGGTGTAGCTTTGTGTGTGACTATGCAGAAGTTGTCGGGTGTAGCTTTGTGTGTGACTTTGCAGAAGTTATCGTGTGTAGCTCTGTGTGTGACTGTGCATGAGTTGTCGGGTGTAGCTTTGTGTGTGACTATGCAGACGTTGTCGGATGTAGCTTTGTGTGTGACTATGCAGACGTTGTCGGGTGTAGCTTTGTGTGTGACTATGCAGACGTTGTCGGGTGTAGCTTTGTGTGTGACTATGCAGACGTTGTCGGGTGTAGCTTTGTGTGTGACTATGCAGACGTTGTCGGATGTAGCTTTGTGTGTGACTATGCAGACGTTGTCGGTTGTAGCTTTGTGTGTGACTATGCAGACGTTGTCGGGTGTAGCTTTATGTGTGACTAGGCAGACGTTGTCAGGTGTAGCTTTGTGTGTGACTAGGCAGACGTTGTCGGGTGTAGCTTTGTGTGTGACTATGCAGACGTTGTCGGGTGTAGCTTTATGTGTGACTAGGCAGACGTTGTCGGGTGTAGCTTTGTGTGTGACTAGGCAGACGTTGTCGGGTGTAGCTTTGTGTGTGACTAGGCAGACGTTTTCTGGAGCGTCACGCCCGGCGGCATCTCGGAAGAATGTTGGCGAATGTGCATTGGTCAGCTATTCCGCAGAAAAAAATAGTTAGAAAATACTTGAGCGTTGTGCACTGAGGTGCTAAAACCTTACATCGCCAGCACAATTGCCTACCGCAAACTCTTTGACACTCTTGAACTCGCCAACTAAGTCCGCACCTGGACACCACTGAAAAAGCAATCAAGTGTTAGTCAAAACTGCATTCGGCGTTATTGTGACCTACCCTTATGACGGACGCATGACCTAACCTTATAACGGCCGTATGGCCCAACCCTATGGCGGTCGTATGGCCTAACCTAATAACGGCCGGATGCCCTAACCCCATGGTGGTCGTATGAGCGAGAGAATGACGTTAGGATTAGGAAACAGGCCATATGACACCTCACACTGGCCAAGTCGAGAAACAGTTCCCAGAACAGCTGGGAACAATGCCGTGGTTTCAGATGATGAATGCCGCTTTATATCTGCCATCACATGATAAACGGTTATGGAAACTGTGGGCTGCTACGGTATTATGTTCAGAATTCGCCGGGCTATGGACGTCCTAATCTATTCATTTTCCCTGCGTGTTATTTTCCCAGTTTGGGCGTTGGTGTGTCATTTCTGATCAAATATTGATGTAGTCAATTTCATATTGCACACAATGCAAAACAGAAAAAAGAAGGTTCTATTCAGACAATCACTCTGGGGACCTCAAAAGTTCGGGCCGGGCTCCGGAAATCACACCGGGGCCGAAAAAGTCTCTCCTGGCTCCTGGCAATCGCGCTGCGGTCCCACAAACGTCGGACCAGGGCCCCTAAAAATCACCTCGGAGCCTCAAACGTTCGTGCTTGAAACTCTGAAAATCACGCTGGGGGCCAAAACGTCGTTCCGGGTTCTTGAAAATCATAGTCGGGCCACAAAAACACAGGTCAGGCCTCCGAAATTCACGCAGGGGACCCAAGAGGGCAGACAGGGGCCCCTGGAAATCACGCTGAGCTGGGGTGACAAGCAAAAGGTCGCACCAGGGCCCATGAAAATCACGTTAGGCGCTCGACAGCTCGCACCGGAGTCACAGAAGTATCATTTGGACCCAACAAAAATGAAGATGGGGCAACAAAAAAAAAAAACATCCGGGCGTGGAAGATTGCTCTGGTGCCCAGGAATAACGTCAAAAGCTTACAAAATGCGTTGTTCCCCGAAAACGTGTTGGGCCCCAAAAATGTGACGATGCCGCTAGAACTCACGCTAGGGATCCCAACAAATGACCTCGGACTAAACAAATTCACGCTGGGTAACCAAAAAAGTCGCATCGCATCAGGAGCCCGAAGAATCGTACCAGGACCTCAAAATATTCTGCAGGGGGTAAAAATATTACTCAATTCCTGAAACAAAATCCCGCCAGTACCCGAACGAATCGACGTGAGCACCGGAAAATCCGCAGCAGGTCCTGAAAGAAAATTATCCTATGGGCCTTTGTACATCTCAAGGGTGCTATAAAAAAAAAAAAAATTCGCTCAGCAGCCGCATTGGCTTACCAAAGGGGTAAATATCCTCCTCTCCTGAGAGGATTCATCTCCAAAGAATCGCGCCGAGGTCCACAAAATTGTGCTGAGGCCCCAGAAATTCCCGTTGGACCTCCAGAATTCGCGCAGGTGGATCCAAACAACTATAGAGGGCCCCAGAAAACCCGCTCCAGGCCTGAAAACTTGCGATGTGATCCGCGAAAATTGCTCTGAGACGGCAGCTCAGTACAGCGCGTCTCACGAACTGGTGCGGAATCCCCAAATATCGCGGTAGGGACCAAAATTTCCGTCGACTGTCACCGAAAATTCTGGTAGGAGCTTCAAAAATTCCCGTCGAGGCCTCCAAAAATTGGCTCAAGGAAAAATCCCAAAAATAGAAAATCGCAAAGGGATCCGCACAAAATCAAGTCGGAGCCTCCAAAATGACGAAGGATAAAAAAAATGTCCGAACCAGGAAAATCGTTCCGGAACCCCAAACCAGATGGGTTCAAAACAGAATACGGCCCCGAAAAAAAAACCTACCATAACTCGAGAAATGGCGGCGGGATACCACAATGTCGTGCTAAAGGACCAAAAAAATGAAGTCGGGACTCGCACTTAAACAAACTAGGAAGAGGTTCCAAAACTCGTGTCGAGCCCAGAACAATTGCGTCGTGTGTGACCGAAATCACGTGCTTGAGGTCGAAAAGTGGCGCCAGGACCCCGAGAAACCGCACTTGACCTCCAAAAATCGCAATTGGTCCTCACGATTCTTTGTGGCGCACATATGACCGACTTCTGGCGCTCATACTCCCGGCATAGTTCCGTATATTATATCCATGGTTGATGTTCAAGTATTTACATTGTAGTTACGCGACAGACTCGTCTTGGACAGCATACATCATCGCAACGTTATTTCTCCTGGCTTTGGACGTTGTCGTCTACACTGGCTCACATTCATCCATTCACCGACATGGCAATGACGCCTGACCAGAGTTGACGTGGAAATTACTTTCACCCTGAACATGTGAAAAAGCTTCCACCAGCCAGGTGGCTTTCGTTGTCGGAGACCGGCTCTTAGTGGAGCCTCGGTTGGATTTCACGCTGCAAACTTTCGCTTTGATGGGTCGACCTAACCAGCTTTCCGACGTCTCTCCTCGTCACGCGACGGGGAGAGACGTCACTCCTGATCCGCGCGAGCCAGAACAATCGAGTGCTATCTGACGCGGTAGCGCGTCAGACGAACCGTTGACCCAGAAGATCGTGAGCTGACAGGCGCGTTTATCGCTACGTTCTCGGTTGTTCCAGTTACTCGCATTAGCTGCACTGGTGGCAGCAGCAGTCGCCGACACTGGAGGGCATGGAGGAGGCCACGGAGGTCATCACGCAGGCGGCTACGGTGGCGGTCACGGCAAGGGCCACGGCGGAGGTCACGGCCAATTTTATAGTGGGGGTCACGACGGAGGACACCATAGTCCGAGCACCTTCAGCTACGGAGACGCCGGGGGCGGCTATGATACCACTAGAGGGGATTATGGCTACGACACCCTGGATTACGGTTATGGCGGAGGTTACGGCGACTTTGAGGACTATCAGTACGAGTACGGTGTCGACTTCTCAGGGTTGAAGAACAAGGGCGGCAAGAGCATCAGATTCTGGAAGGGTGGCAAAGGGGAGTTCGTGGGGCCGTTCGGTTCCCATGAGTATCACCAACTGGGCGGCTACGAAAGCCATTCGGGGTTATATGACGGGCAACACGACTATGGCGGTCATCACTTTGGCGGTCACAAAGGTTTCGGTGATCACGATGGATATAGTGGTCACAAAGGGTTTGGAGGTCATAAAGGGAATGTGCGATACCCCGCAGACAATCATCCCTTCTATTACAACTTCGACAATGAGAAAGGAAAAGGCAAAGGTCACAACAAGGGCAAGGGCTTCTTCAAAAGCTTAGCTGATATGTTCTCTTACAAACCCAAAGTTAGGTATTTCCCCGTGTGGCTGCCCAAGTTCAAGTTCTTTGTGCGCAAAGTGCCGATTCCGATTCCGAAGCCCTACTACGTGAAGGTTCCTGTGAAGGTCGCCAAGCCCATCCCCATACCCCACCCGTATCCGGTCGCCACGCCAGTACACATCCCGATCCCCGTCCGGTACGAGGTGCCCATTCTGACGATCAAGTCCAAGGGCTATGGACACCATAAAGGCTATGGTTACAAGGGACACAACCACAAGGGATACGGCCATCACGGAGGGTACAGCCACCACGGAAATTATGGCCACGAAGGATACGACCATCATGGCGGGTACGGCGACTACGAGGACTACGGCCATAGCGAGGAAACGTACGGATTCGGCCCCCCGGAGGCAGTGGGGACGCAAGATGGATACGGGCCGCCAAAGCCGTTCGGTTCATCACACTACGGCAGAAGGTGAGGAGGCACACCATCGGCAACTGCCCAGCTAATGCCACTATCGGGCAGAAATACGTGCCACTTCTCTACTTACATACGTCCGATACAATTGAATACGCTATATTGTTTGTTTCTTTTTTGCCTTGTCGCTTGTAAATGGAAAGATATACAGCTGCATTAAGTGTCCAAGCTGGAAGGTAGCTTCTATAAATTGCGTTATGCTGTAAATGGTCCGTGGCACCCAACTGGGGTGAGGCAGACTTCGTCACATTAACCTTCTCCCCGACAAATTAATCCCAAGATTTTCCTCGTTTTTTTCTTGGTTCTGAAAATATAACAGTTGTTCTTGATTTTTTTGTGTCCAAAAAACCACTTCGAACCATATGATCACGTTGTCGAGATATTTCGGTTGCGCCTGTGCCCTTTTCCTCCACACCGTGGGAACAGTAAACCAGTTTATTCAGACATGAAAAGCGAAGTGAGCGAAGTTAGCGAAATGTAATTCTTACAGTCTTCCATCCATCAAGTCCGCAAGAATGTAAAATGACTGCAATTTATATCAACTCCATTTGTACATGTAACTATTAAAATATGCTATGAAATGTTGTGTATGCAAACATGCATTAAAATAATGTTCTCTGAAGTCGAAAAGTAAAGGATAGTCAGGAAGCTAAGAACCACGGAACTCACTTGGGCTTCCCAAAGCAGCGCTGGCCTCCCTGATCCTTTATTCATGACATGTGATTTTTGCTAATGTGATACGGAAGAAAATTGAGTTTTAATGTTGTATCAGTAAGAGTTGTTCATGGTTAAAGGTGCAATATTTGTGATGCTCTTGTTTCGGAGGTCATGAAAAGCAAGGTATCAAGTATACACATGGGTATACATGGAAATGTACTTGACACAAGGAGCTGGCATGACCCGTGAAGAGTATTTTCATTTGTGATGCAATAACCACAAACAGTCACTAAGGAGACAAAGAACTGAATAAAGATGAAGTGCACTGGCAAACAGACCTTCACAATCAGGGAGGGGCTACGGGGTGAATAGCTCATCTTGGAAAAAGGAGGTCAAGACACCCAAAAGAAAAGGCGAAGAGGTTCCTTGACACACCATGACCGCACCCCACCCCCATCCCTCCCCACCCTAGGAAGCGGAGTAGGCCTCTCAACGGTGTTCTGCTGAGCCCCTAAGATGTTAGTCCCCTTGCAAAACGTTTTCCTGCAACATAACGTCCACTTGCAGCGAATGCTGTTGTTTGGATAAAATAAAATGTGGCCAAGATATGACCACAAACAATGCTTTCAGTAACACATGACACATTAAGGGCATCTCTGAAAAAGTAAGGTCGCATGACTTAATGCCAACCATGGTGTATGATATTAAAGGTAAAATAGAGCACAAATTTGAAATTAATACAGGATCCAGAGAATTTAACCAAAATGTGCACAAAATCTGTATCGGATTCCTAAGGGAGAATGGATAATGCCTGGTGATAAGAATTGCCATTTGACATAAGGATAGGACCACCACAATGCAAATACATGTACTTGTATCTACAACAGGCCGACAGTATACACTACAGCACACATTTACGTATACACATACAACACAAAACAGTGCAATTACTAAATGACAAAATTTGCGATGGAGACGTTTATTATTGCACCACAGATTAAAGACGTTAGGAGCCCACATACAAATCGTAATGAATGGGCTAGAACCTCTTCGCATTTGCAAATAGTATTTTCAGAAAGCGCGAAAGAGCGGAAATTTAGCAATCATGACCTAGACCTAATCTAACCATGATGTTAGATTATAAAACAATGTAGGTGCTTTGTACCTTCATTACGTATTCCTTCTCAAATTGTTTAATTAACTCGTCCCGTCTCGGGGGTCTTCAACCGACCCCACTCAGGTTTTTCCCGGATAGTGGACGAACGGTATGCGGCAGCGCACCCGAATTTGGCATACCTTTTTCCACATCAATTTGCCATGATGTTTCAAAATTTTGAAGTCAGGCCATCTAGGGTCAACGAGTTAGTCAAGGTCAAGTGAGGTCGCCTCCAAAAAAGTTCAACCAGTCATCACGCTTTAACGGATACAAATATTTGCATGAAACTTTCAGCGTTTGCTTATCTTCAGGGATACAAGAAAACGTATGATTGATTTTTTTTCTCGTTTTTGACTACATATATTTTTTGCATATTTGCCAATCGCAGTACAAATAGAAGATTCTGGCTAAAGCAAGCATTTTGTATTAGTGAAAGTTGACTTCCAACTACGTTTCTAGGTCTGCTCTACCCATTGGAAAAGGAAAATTTACGAAAACTTGAGAACTCAAAATTTTAAAATTTCAAAAAATAAAAATTGTATTTTGGGAGGCCAACAAGTTGTATGGCCTGGTCGATTTCGCTGTCCTTTTCTAATTCCAAATAACTTTTTTTCTTCATATATCTCCAAAAATGAACTCCCCAGAGCGAAAAACATAATGTAAATCTTGAAAAGTCGTGAAAATCTAGCCCCTGGTGACGTCACTTTTTGGGGGAAATTGGTTTTGGGGGTGTATCCGAACTCTACTTGTCGAGCGCATTCCGATGACACCTCTTTCGTTTTCGTGCGACACTTAGTTTGGATTTTAGAGGGGTGTTACTCTCCGCCCCCCCCCCCGAGACGGGGTGTGAGGATCTGACCGGAGAGACGGCGCGGGTTAAGACAGCATTGTACATGTCACCCATATTTATCTATTTAGACATAAAGACATAAAAGATCAGTGCAACTATGTGCCACAAGGGCCCTTCTTGATTCCACTCTGGACACTGAACAAATTGCCCACCAAATCCGTCGATCAGCGCTCCCTGGAATACTGAAAAGCAAGCGATCTATTGTTATAATAATTGTATATGCTGTTTTTAAAGATGTCCAGTATGCTGCTACTGACAATGGTTTCTAGCAGATGGTTCCAGTGTTCTATTACTTTCATTGGCAACAATCTTTACATTGGTGTATTTAGCCACCTTAAAAAGTTGCTCATCGCATGGTTTGAAAAGCCACAATCCCTATGGTCGTATTAAGTTGTGGTATTTTAGCTACTTTCGTAAGCGTACAGTAAACCTTAAACAAGGTAGCTTTACATCAAATGGATTTTGCATCAATACGTGTTACAAAAATAATCCTGTATTGACTTTTCTTAATATTTTCCAATATAGGTATGTATGCCTACATTTGCACATTCTGTACAAGCATGGCACACCATGGAAAAACATGGAAGAAATATCCTATCAATGCCTCTTCTCCGAATGACATTGTCTTTTTCTTTCTTTGCTTTTTACTTCACTAATTATTACGCTAATTAAGGGCAAGCAGATGTCTTTAACCTCTATGGCGTAATTGCAGAGGACCAGGTTATCCTCTGTTCAGCAAGATCATTCAGTAAGGTTGATTGCGTCACAAGTTCCTACATGAGACAGTTCGCTGCTGTCTCAGCGATGCATCGCCGACGTTCATGACGATATACGACTTTATTTTCAGGTGGATTCAAGCTCGTTTTATGCGAAAATGGTATATATTAATTATTTTTCAGCTGTACTCGGGTGAGCCACTTCCGAAAATGCCTGAGCAGTATATGATACCTCTCAATGAGGTATCATAACAATGACAGTTCGGTTGTGACGTCTGATGATGCGCTATGTGACGTGCTCAGTGAGGTATCATAACATCGACAGCTCGGTAGTGACGTCTGATGATATGCTGTGCGACGTCCTCAGTGAAGTATCATGACGTTGACAGCTCGGTAGTGACGTATTATGGTTTGTGACGTGCTCAGTGAAGCATCTTGACGTTGACAGCTCGGTAGTGACGTCTGATGACATGCTATGTGACATGCTCAGTGAAGTATCATGACGTTGACAGCCCCTGGTATCATGTGTAGTGCTACAAAGAACTCTGCGTGTGCTATGCAGAAATTATAATGCATTTGAAACCCAATCAACTGTGTCGCCAATTGCAATTATTTCCCACGAGCTCACATCGAAATAAGTCCTGATTTTGTATACTGAACTTAATGTTATTATTTACCGTCAATGTGCTACTAGTGCTGACTAGTGCAAATGCACCATTAGTGATATTGTGCGAATGAGCTACTTGTGCTGACTAGTGCTAAAATCCTAAAACTGAGATGTTATCTCCATCCAGTTACCTGGGCTGCTCCATTCCCGCTCTCAGCTTCAGCAGAACACGGTATCTAAGCTCAGCTCAGACAGAACACGGCATCTAAGCTCAGCTCGGACAGAACACGGTGTCTGAACTCAGCTCGGACAGAACACGGTGTCTGAGCTCAGCTCGGACAGAACACGGTGTCTGAGCTCAGCTCGGACGGAACACGGTGTCTGAGCTCAGCTCAGACAGAACACGATGTCTGAGCTCAGCTTAGACAGAACACGGTGTCTGAGCTCAGCTCGGACGGAACACGATGTCTGAGCTCAGCCCGGACAGAACACGATGTCTGAGCTCAGCTTAGACAGAACACGGTGTATGAGCTCAGCCCGGACAGAACACGATGTCTGAGCTCAGGTCGGACAGAACACGATGTATGAGCTCAGCTCGGACAGAACACGGTGCCTGAGCTCAGCTCGGACGGAACACGGTGTATGAGCTCAGCTCGGACGGAACACGGTGTCTGAGCTCAGCTCGGACGGAACACGGTGTCTGAGCTCAGCTCGGACCGAACACGGTGTCTGAGCTCAGCTCGGACGGAACACGGTGTCTGAGCTCAGCTCGGACGGAACACGGTGTCTGAGCTCACCGACGCAGTTGCAGGTACATTGTCTCGCTGTTTCCAGATCTTCGGGGCAGAGCGTCGGCCTCAGCGATGCAGAGACCTCGAGTGACATTCAGGAGGGCGTTCAGCAGCAAGCGCAATAAAAGGCAACAAGGCGACCCACAGCAGGCGCAGCAGAGCGACACTCAGCAGCGGTCGACTGACAATCAGCAGGGTCGGCAGAGTGCCGGCTGACAATCAGCAGGGTCGGCAGATTGCCGGCTGACCATCAGCAGGGTCGGCAGAGTGCCGGCTGACAATCAGCAGGGTCGGCAGATTGCCGGCTGACAATCAGCAGGGTTGGCAGAGTGCCGGCTGACCATCAGCAGGGTCGGCAGAGTGCCGGCTGACCATCAGCCGGTCGGCAGAGTGCCGGCTGACCATCAGCAGGGTCGGCAGAGTGCCGGCTGACCATCAGCATGGTCGGCAGATTGCCGGCTGACCATCAGCAGGGTCGGTAGAGTGCCGGCTGACAATCAGCAGGGTCGGCAGAGTGCCGGCTGACAGCAGCAGAACGGCGGCGACGGAGCGCCGCACTCCGACAGCAGGTGGTAGAAGCAGCTGACCGGCCAGCGAGTTCCCGGGCACCACGATCATCCACTGTGGAAACTCACGTTGGCCGGCGAGATTGATCGGATAGGTCTTTTAAGACTACCTGTGTCAGTGCTGCGTGACTAGGATAGGTCTTCTAAGACCACCTGTGGCAGTGCTGCGTGACTAGGATAGGTCTTCTAAGACCACCTGTGGCAGTGCTGCGTGACTAGGATAGGTCTTCTAAGACCACCTGTGGCAGTGCTGCGTGACTAGGATAGGTCTTCTAAGACCACCTGTGGCAGTGCTGCGTGACTAGGATAGGTCTTCTAAGACCACCTGTGGCAGTGCTGCGTGACTAGGATAGGTCTTCTAAGACCACCTGTGGCAGTGCTGCGTGACTAGGATAGGTCTTCTAAGACCACCTGTGGCAGTGCTGCGTGACTGCTGTTGCTGCTCACTTACACAGTCAGCATCCCGGCTGCCCTAGTCGCCCCCTGGATGTGGCCATGACTGGGTGGCACATAAGGAGTAGAATGATTCTAAAACAGCTTGTTATCTCAGACAATTTTAGGACGCTCCACACAGGAATTGAGCACAGTCTTGTGTTGGAATGTTCCGGACTTAGGAGGGCAAGAGCACTTGTAGGAAGTGCATACTCAAAGGTGCAACGTGCATGGACTGCATGTTGCCATTACGGGAATGTTGCACAGCAACAGTACAAAAACAACTTCACATAAAAGCACGAGATGAAATATGGCATCTGAAGTAGTTGACTCGAGTATGTAGTCTCTGTCGTCGCAGCTAATAGCACAACACCTAGTTTTGTGAAGTGTACTGTGTGTATGCATACATCGAACCTGTAGTGTGAAGAGCTTGTGAAGCCCGATTATGTAGCGTGCTTAGTGAAGTATCATGCATTGACAGCTCGGTAGTGACGTCTGATTATATGCTATGTGGCGTGCTCAATGAAGTATCATGACGTTGACAGCTCGGTAGTGACGTCTTATGGTTTGTGATGTGCTCGGTAAAGCATCATCACGTTGACAGCTCGGAAGTGACGCCTGATGAGATGACGTGGAGCTCCTGGCTCGTTAATATGTATTCAGTTGTTTGTGCTCTGTCGGCGTTATTTTGTTCATTCAAGCATGGAACGTCTGTTTTTGTTTTTGTTTGGTGGTATGCATGGGGTGATTGACCTCGATAGATGCTCTGTAGATGCACCTATCTGCTCAAATATCAACGACCAGAGCTAACTAGCAGCATGCGACCCCAACCACAGATATGCATGATGGCGAAATGTTTATATATTATTAATATTAATGTGTGGACAAAACACACAGAAACACACACACGTTGGGAATCAGGGCTCTAGTCATACCAAAGTGCATTGCACATATTGAGGCAGTGGAGCAGACTGCGCTCGGGCATTCAATATAACGTGTTGAGTTAATATTTGGAACTAGTTAACCGGTTTAAAGTCATATTTATGTGTTGTTTCTTGATGGTGGAATTAAGAGCAATATCTAGTCCTTAACAGGTGTAGTTAGCAGTTAAATATACATGACGTACTGTTTTCACGTTAGTATATCTAATACCATTATGACCTGAAAAGAGGCCAAGTTCCAGCTATCCCCAAAATTCAAGTAAGGAAGACTAAGAAGGCTTTAGCATTTTAATCACTGTGTGCCCTTTCTGACCTTCGCATTCTAGTGACATGCCATGAGAATATGAAGGTGTGGTGGCTGTTGCAAAATTCCCTGAGAAGATAATAACACAGCTTATCAGTCTTTAACATCTTGGGGTACATAACACACAGCTCAGAAGTATTTATGAACCCACCCGCCATTTGCCATCTGCCACGCTTTCCCACCAACAGCCAGACTGCAACACCAAGGTATACACATGCATGTATGTGAACATTTTCACACCCATGTAACCTCAACCCTGTTACCAGTACCAGTGCCCTACTAGTAAGAGATTGGAACATGGAGTGGAATGAAGCAGCCGTCGTGAGCGATGTGAAAGGGATCTCAATCCATGCCTCAAAGCGTTTCTAAGCTCAATTGGCAGAACAATTGTCGATATGGAATCGGACCCATCGTCACCAACGGCAAACGAAAACTTTGCAGATGAACATTTGCTGCTCGTATTATCACAGACGCACACCTGCTATGTGGGCTATCAATTATGAAGTCGTACTGAGGGTGAGACTGCACAACCATCTGTGAAAAAAAAAACTGGTACACATGGGTAGGATAAAATCCATGCTGGGAACAAAACCTGGGTGCATGCGAGCAAGCGTGGTTTCTGAGAACGAAAAGACCCGAATAACAGCAAGTAATTATTGTACAAGGCATCAAATGGTCACCATTCTCTGACTGGTTGTCGGATTCGCTGGTTTAACGGAATTAAGTTGGTTTTAATTTGTCGTATGTTAAATGCACTGCAGGTGCAATATGTTGCGGTTATCTGTAGCTATTCTAAGAAGCGTCCACCTCTGATGTCTCCATTCTATATTCTATTTGTCTTATGTGGTAAAATACGTATGCGTCGCCACTGCCCATGCAGGTGCATTTCTGTGAAAGAGGGTTGCCATCGTTATAGTACAAGCCGCGCATAACATAAATGAACGTATTTTATCCCACATGTAGCCAAAAATATATCGGAACAAACTTTTTCCTCGTGAAATTTGGCATCGGGTGATAGATCGTAAATCATGTTGTAGCCCCTGAAAAAGGACGTGGATGTGCAAAAATAAAGTAATGGCAAAACTCTACATTTAAACGTCTGCAGCGCGGCGGCCCTGTCAGCGTAGGAGACTTGTGCCAGGGGCGAATTCGGGAATTGTCGTCGGGGCACTTGTCTGAAGGAATGCCACTGCAAAAGTACCTAGATTCAAGGGCGGATACAGGGGTGGGACTGAAAACATGTGCCCGCATGGAAATTGGCACCCCTTCTGCTGGGAAATGACTTCACTGCGGGAAAGTTCGAGTGCATCCCAATATAATTTGTAAGCCAGAGGTATCCCTTTCACAGTAAAAGGCACCCATTCAGTGTGATCGAGTGCATTCCCTCGAATTATTCAGCCAGAGGCGCTCTTTGGGAGGAAGGAGTGTGCTTTAGTAAAGCACTTGGATTTTGTTATCACCAGAGGCCCGAGGCACCCCACTCCTCAATTTTTGTAGTAAGAGGCGCCGCTCCTGAGACCAAGTTCCGATCATGACAATCTCTGAACCCGCTCCTGTCTGCAGGAGTGTCTTTTCCTTCCGAGGGGAACTCGGATGCTAAACCCATGCTAAACCATATTGGAAATAAAGCATTACGTCAAACACCGAATCCATAGGAATGCAGCTGGAAAAGTTTGCAACGTATTATTTTGGAACGGGTAGTTCAGGTTCGCACGTGGAGTCATTTGAGACGAAGCATGACCTCATTCGTTCAGATCTACATTTTGATGTATGTTCCCACAAAATGTATTTGGTGGGAAAATGCATGCACCCGGACAATTTCATCGGAAATGCAAGTGTTGGAGGTGTAGCTACAATATTTCCTCGCAGACATGGCCCATCTCGGGAACTGATGGATCGACTCAATGAAACCTTCACAAAACGATCGGCCGTGTGCCAGAGGCGTGCGGTTTGCAATTTCGTGGTTACATTTCTGGTTCTTCGGCGATTTGGTGCCCTTTCACTTGACCCAAGGCCATGAAAGTGCAAGCCGCATGTTTCTGGAAAACGGCCGATCGTTTGGTGAAGATTTAATTGGGATCGATCCAGCGGTTGCCGAGATCGGCCACGTCTACGAGGAAGCATTCTTGGTTCTTCGGCAATGTGGTGACCTTAATCTTGACCAAAGTCAACGAAAGTGCAAACCGCACGCCTCTAGCGCACCGCCGATCGTTTAGTGAAGGTTTTATTAAGGTTGAGCCAGCGGTTGCCGAGCTCGGTCATGTCGGAGAGCCAAAAATTGTTTTTTTTTCTGCCATTTGGTAACTTTTGACTTGACACAAGGTCACGCAAGTCCAAACCGCACGCCTCGGACACACGGCCGTTTGTTTGGTGAGGGTTTCATTGAGATCGATTCAGCGGTTGCCGAGATCGATCATGTCAGTGAGCCAAAAATTGTGTTTTCTGCGATTTGGTGACCTTTAACTTGAACCAAGACCACGAAAGAGCAAACCACACGCCCCCTAGCACAGGGTCGATCGCTTGGTGAAGGTTTCATTGAGATCGATCCAGGGATTACCAAGATTGGTCATTAGGGTGTATCGTCCAAATCTGTGCAAGGTGAACCTATGATTTTATCGTGCTCTGTTCATGTGGGAATAATAGTTGACCACTCATTTCCCAAATATTTCAATCCCCACCCTGCACAGAAGCGGCGAAGTTTTTGCATGTTCGACACTAGCGCTGTCATGCGGCCAACACACGAACTACAGCTTCAACTTACGTTGACCCAGCTCAAACTTTCTCCCTATTGGAGGAAGAGGTGTGGAATGAACACGAGCGGGTTCCTGAATATCCTAGCTACAAATGGACATTTGTACATACGTAATCATATTACATTTAGACTCCTCTATTGGCCCCGACTGAAATCAAGCAACATGTCAAACCTGGCACAGCCAAGAACAAGACGGCCCTCAGCATCACAATATTTTACCTCTAAGTTCAAGTGCTACTATCATTGTTCAGATTTCAAATGATGAAGCGACGGTCAATGCCTATTTACTCTCTGTCTCCAGCGGCCTATGCTGACTTCAAACGCTTTGGAATGGTTCTAGTCCGTTATGCCAACAGCCACGTGTTCACTGTAAGTTGTCAAGATCACCAGTCACACCCCAGAGCCCAAGACCAGCGCGAATGATCGTTTACTGCCAACAGCCGGCAG
This sequence comes from Imbricaverruca yamaguchii, assembly GCA_034440575.1. Taxonomy (NCBI): domain Eukaryota; kingdom Metazoa; phylum Arthropoda; class Thecostraca; family Neoverrucidae; genus Imbricaverruca; species Imbricaverruca yamaguchii. The sequence goes on along the minus strand of JAOTOL010001368.1, from coordinate 83,139 downwards.
CTGCTCTCGGTGCCTTATCCGACTGCAGATGAAGCGGTGCCGCTTGGTCTCACCGACGACCGCACTGGCCGCCACGTCGCCGCCTTCACGGCCCTTTCCACTGCCACGGTGTGGACGGGATAGTTACCCACTTCCAGCGGGACATTCCGGATGTTCTCCAGCGCGGCATCGCTCAGAGCCCTCGTGAGAGACGGCTCAGTTATCAGGGTCGTGCTCCACTCGAACAGCTCAGTGAAGGCTGCGACGGCAAAGTTTACGGTCGGGAGCACGTATGGCCGCACATCAGCGTCAGGCTGCTGCCGACACTGTTGAATGGTGCGCACGGCCCGGGCGCGCACCTCCGGGTCCGGGTTCGCCATCATCGCGAGGAGCACGGCCTCTGGGTGGCACCAGTAGGCGTTGCGCTGGATAACTGGCTTGATCTTGTCTTGAAGCTCACGGGGCAGCGTCTTCAGCAGCTCAAAGTTCCTCATGGCGTTTTTGGCCCAGTTGCTGCAGCTGCTGTTGGCCCTGATGTGGAACCACATCGGCACGTAGTGACTGAGCAGGTAACGAACTAGGCCTGACAGCTCGGTAGATGGTGATGTTGCGGAGATGTAGAGCCGCAGAAGTCGCGCAGCCAATGTCAGCCACCCGTGGATTACGAGTCTAATTACCGCCCAATAAAATGTGTTTGTTGCTACATATAACTTTTTTTGCGCTATAAAGATGGAAATCGCGTCTAGTGCCGTAATGAAATAGCTTGCATTAAATGGACAGGTGATAGGCACAGCAATGGATAAAATAAGTCGTGAATTGCGTTTGTTGTCTTTATAACGTTTATTTCCATCAAGGAATCCAAGCTTCTTAGTCATCTCTTAAGTTGAAGCTTTGCTAATACGAGAACAAAAATCAAGCCAATCTGTATCACTTCGAATCAGTTTGGAACCACAAATTCTACCTGGCATGGTTGAGCGGTCCGATCTTTCGGTGCGCGATCTCCTCTGGTACAGCGCCGGTATGCACGCCGACGGCGAGCTGGTAGAGCAGTTGCTGATCGTGGCTGAGGCCGGCAACCAACGTCTGTGGCAAGTCCGGGACATGGCCGGGCACTGGGATGAAGTTGCCGACAGCCATACGGTGCACCGGCCCAGACACGGATTTGTCAAGTGGACCAGTGAAGGAGTTTGGCCCCGTGGTTTTCCCGTCCAGTTTCCCGAACACTTCCCGCAAGTTGAGCTCATTCGAGTGTATCTGGCGGATACACCAGTGCACTGGTTGCTCCTGAATCACCTCGAACAGTCGACAGATGCCACCATATCGGCCTGTATTCACTGCGGCTCCATCGCAGCCCACGACACGTACATTGCCGCCGTGCTCATTGGCGATGTTGACCAAGTCGTTGACTTGATCTATGGCCTTCGCTGACTGAAGCGTAAAGGGGGGCAAATACTGGCCGCCGGACTCCGCCAGTACGACAATATGCTCCTCCTGAGCTATGTCGGAGGCCCGGTCGACGCAGGTGAGGTATTTCCGGCCGTCGAAATAGAGGCCGCTCAGTGCCGTCTCGTGGTGCCGCTCGGCTCTGTCCTGGGCCGAGGCGTGGCGGACGCGACGTCTTTCACGCCACACCTTCATGGGGTCAACCACCAATGTCGGATTATCTGGCGATATCCTCCCTATGTCCATCTGGAACGCGTTGATAATAGCGGCCATTGCGCGGTTCGAGACCCCGAACCTGTCGGCCGCCAGCGCAGTGTTTGTCAGTGTCATATTTCTTGACTCTGGTTCAGCACCGCCACCCTCCCAGTCTGCATTACCGGGCGCGTCAGCTGCATCAATGGATGCAGAGTCTGAACTGTTCTCCACCGCGCCGGCAGCATGATATGTAGCGGCAGATGCAGGCGTAGCAGGTAGCAGGCCAGAAGGTCCGGCCTCGTTGGGCGATTCCAGATGTCTGAGTCTGAGGGAGCTGGCGACGCCCGTCCTTCGTTCTGGTCCAGTGTTGCCCTTCTTGATGCTGCTGTCTGACGTCGGGGGCTTTCCTGACAATCGACGCTTCCCAGAAACATCTTCCGCGGCTCCCTCTGGTCTCTGAGGAAGCCGACTTCAGCTTCGGGCACTCTGTCGTTTCGTGGGCAGTCACAGCGGCGCAGGTCCTTGCAGCTGCACGCCACGATATCGAAGAGCTCCTTGAATAAGCGCTCTTCTTTCCTCCAGGCAGGATTCTTGCTGACACGGAAATCCTTTGTGATCTTGTTTATGCGTTGATACCTCTTGTAGCACTCAGCAATCTTTCTCTGAACGCATTTGCTTGCTGGAATGACCTCGTTCTCCCATTTCTTGGTCACTTCCAGAGCCACAGGCCTAAGAATACGTTCAGAGGGGTCTTTCGCATGTGGGTTCACCATTTCGCCTTATAAAAGTCGCACATAGTTAACTACGTCCTTGTTTGTCGGCAACTGGCTTTCAGGCAGGCTTCTCGGCGGCTCGATACAGGAATGATTGGCGTTTCTGCGCAAGGACATCTTCACTGTGATGAGTACTTGTGAAGGACATTGGATTAAAGGATGGGAATGGTGGTATGAAAATATTAATTATGAACGTCTTGGAATATATGTTCGTACGTCAGCATAGAGATTGGGCAATAGATAGATTGTCATTGGCAATTTAGGTGAACTGTTTTCTCCCTATGGTGTGAATTCTCACCCAGAATTCCCAATCCTAGCTCCCTGAGGAAAATGTTGGCAAAGCAATAACTACTAAATACCCTGGGCTATATCATGTTGTCACTGTCTGGGTCACATCTCGCACAGCCGCGCTGGGGGCGGGGACGGTCAACTCCATTCGCGTTGGTAAGTGTTGTTCACCGGTATGAATGACAACGAAAATACTAGGAACACTCAGGTCAACTAACGACTAAAATGAGAACATCAACTCCACACCGACACCAGACGTACAGATGTTCGCCGGTGTGAATACTAAGGTTGATACAGGAAACGCGCCTATCAAATGGCTACTGAATTGGAACATCAACACCCATACAGACGCATGGCTGTTCGTCGGTAGGAACACCAATGTGTCAGCACAAGACACATAGATCAGGTTACCATTAAAATTATTATTAACGCCCATAACAGAGGTAGAGCGTATAGGGAGAGGCAGGTGACAGGGGGAAGCCAGTCCAAAGTGCGGGAGATGCAGCCGCGGGATAATTGCAGGAAGTGCAGGGTGATGGTGCAGGCAAGGTACAGGGAGAGGCTGGCGGCAGGGACGGGTAGGAATAATGACACCTAGGTACAGTGCGGCTGAGGCAGGAGGAAGAGCAGAATTACATGTATGGCATGGAAAGAGCAGGCAGGACGTCAAACGTCTTGATGCAGACTAGAGCTACACACCAATAAAGTCATCAGAGCTTCTATGGTGCTTGATCCGACCCGAGAGCTTTCAACGGAGCTGAAGCGTGATGTTATGACACCCACTCGCTGTTAGAATGCTCTGGAATACGTCAGCAATCATATTTTATCTCCGTGACCATTGCAAGAGGAGCTACAGCGGCCACAAGCGAAGTTGTCACGGTAGGTTGAACATTGGCCGCGTGGCGGCGCTAGTGTAGCCTGTACATAAGCGCACCCGAAATTGTTCCGCTTTGTGCAGGATGGGGAATAATATTCAAGAACAATGAATGGTGGCATATTGTTCTCACGTCCATGGAGCATGATAAAATCATAGGTTCGCCGTGATCAGCGGCAAAAAAGGGGTCGACGATACAGCCTATTGGTCATGTCGGTGCGCCAAAAATTGTATTTTCTTGCGATTTCATGGCCTTTGACCTGACCCAAAGCAACGAAAGTCTAAACCGCACCCCTCTGGAAAACGGACGTTCGTTTAGTGATGGTTCCATTAAGATTGCGCCAATGTGTGCTTAGATCGGCCATGTCTGAAAGTCCAAAATTAGGGTTTTCGGAAATGTTGTGACCTTTGATGTGACCCAAGGTCACGAAAGCCCAAACCGCGCGCCTCCGGCACACGGCCGTTCGTTTTGTGCAGGTTTCATTGAGATCGATCCAGCGGTTGGCGAGATCGGCCATGTCGGTGAGTTAAAAATTGTTTTTCTGCAATTTGGTGACCTTTGACCTGACCCAATGTCACGAAACTCCAAATCGCACCACACTGGAATACGGCTGTTCGTTTGGTAAAGGTTTCATTAAGCTCGAGCCAGCAGTTGCCGAGATCGATCGTGTCGGTAGGCCAAAAACTGTGTGTTTTCTGCGATTTGGTTACCTTTGACCTGACGCAAGGTCACGAAAGTCCAAACAGCGCGCCTACGGCATACGGCCGTTCATTTGATGAAGATTTTATCAATATCTAGCTAGTGGGTACCGAGATCTATCATGTCGGTGGGCCAAAAATTGTGTTTTTCTCCGATTTGGTGACCTTTGACATAGCATGAGGTCACGAAAGTCCAAACCGCGTGCCTGCGGCACCCAGCCGTTCGCTTAGTGAAGGTTTCATTGAGATCGATCCAGCGGTTGCCGAGATCGATCATGTCGGTGAGCTAGAAATTGTATTTTCCTGCGATTTGTTGACTTTCGACCTGACCCAAGGTCACATAATTCCAAACCGCACCCATATGGAACACAATCATTCGTTTGGTGAAGGTTTCATCAAGATTGAGCCAACGGGTTCCGAGATCGACCATGTCTGTAAGTCAAGAATTTGGTTTTCCGGACATTTAGTCACCTTTGACCTGACCCAAGGTCACAAGTCCAAACCGCACGCCTCTGGCACACTGGCGGTCGTTTGGTGTAGGTTTCATGAAGATCGATCCAGCGGTTGCCGAGATCGATCATGTCGGTGAGCTAGAAATTGTATTTTCCTGCGATTTGTTGACTTTCGACCTGACCCAAGGTCACATAATTCCAAACCGCACCCATATGGAACACCATCATTCGTTTGGTGAAGGTTTCATCAAGATTGAGCCAACGGGTTCCGAGATCGACCATGTCTGTAAGTCAAGAATTTGGTTTTCCGGACATTTAGTCACCTTTGACCTGACCCAAGGTCACAAGCCAAAACCGCACGCCTCTGGCACACTGGCGGTCGTTTTCGCCTATGGGATGAACCAAGCAATCTCTCTTCCATCTCGGTTGAACACCAGGCATCGCCTCCCCAGTTTTGTGGTTGGTTAAAGCCTACCTTCTTAATGTACAGCATATAATCTGGTGTCTGGCTACCTGGGCCCCGAGACGCTTTTCTACCCGATGCTGGCTTTTCCCCATCTCAACTTTCTCGACCTCGTCGATCGGGCTCGAGTGCAATCTTAGAACTAAGAACTAAGTTGCGGCATGGGGATTGCGGCGGATCCTGCCGGTAAAGTAACATCTTCCCCCTAGGGCGAATGACGTAGATGAAAGGCCACAAAAGGATGTTATGTGGTCTGCATCTGTTACTTCGATTATTGTTCATAGTTGTAATTTCATATTTGCATCGCGAAGGATGATCCTGGTATTCAGTTGATGTATGAAAATGAGATTCAAATGACGAAGAACGCTGTTTACGCGCAAGTATATGCAACAAGTGCGCCATAATTGAGCTCCACTGAAAAGTCACAACTGGACCCTGCTCCTCGGCTGGTGGAGCTTTTGCTCCACTGGTGGAGGTTGGTGGAGGAAAAATCTCCACTGGGTTGGCCACGGGAACGACCAGTGGAGGTTTGTGGAGGTTAGTGGAGCCACGGGAACAGACCCATGGTGTCGGTCAAACAGTGCGGGTGAGATGGTGTCTGTTTTTTAGACCCTTCCGGGTTGCTCGAGCTGGGACGGTCAGTGGAATAGTTTGTGGTTTTGTGGTCGTCTTTTTCGCCGGTTTTTGGAGTAGTTACGTTTCTTCTGTGGCTTTTGTCTGAGTACCCACATTGGAAGCCGATTGCGCAGCCTTGAGTGAAAAATTGGTATATTTAGAGGTTAAGGCAATCTGAATTCTTGGAATTTCTTTTTCCAATGAAATGTTCATGAATATGCTTTTGAAATGGGGTCACTGCTAATTTTATTTCCTGAAAGCATGTTTTTTCTTCAATTGACAATGACAATATTTTTTCTTCAAAAGCAAAAAAGTGGTATTGTGGTACCTACCTATCTAGTTTGGTATAGGTAGATAGATAAGTTAGATATAAGAAGATAAGAAGTAGGTAGATAATTTAGCAGACAAATTGTTCAAAGGTAGGAAAAATTGAACAATTCTAACCTAACCTAGGTTGACAGCTTTTGAGGACAGAAATTGTCTTAATTGAAAAGGTAAATCTGCTATTTCAAGTAGGAAATTTCAATTTTCTTGGAATTCCATTTTAATTCAATGTGATAAATGTGCTGAAGGTGATGTGACCAGTCATTTCCTCTGCAAATACTTGCACACTGGTAGTGGCATACTTGCTTGCATGGCTGGTAGTAGGGACAGTTGAAAGTTAAAATAACATCAAAAAGGGGATTTTTGAGTTGGGAAATGTATCATGGAAAGTCAGGATCAAAATCAGGAAAAAGGGTGCAACAACATTACTTAATCTAACCTACCTTCTATTCAAAGAAGCTAATTCTTTTCTTAGTAGAACATTTTTATGTAATTTATTTTGTTTAAGATATCAGGTAGGAACATAGCCTAACTTAAGCTAGCCTGAACAGTTTTTAAAGTAGGTAATTCAAGTTAAAAAAACAAGGATTTGTCAAACTTACCACTTAAGCCTAACCTTGTTTATTTATTGGGTGGTGTATGACTGTTATCTTGACTGGCTGTTACCTTTAACTGTAATGATACCTGTAAAATTGAGAACATTTGTTTCAACTTAAAATAAATCCTGTTGTTATTACACACCATGTATGGTGTGCATAACAACAGAGGCTATGCACCATTCAAATTGTGTGTAGATCTGTTGGTTATATGGTATTGCAGAAGGTGACCACAAGATTAGTTTTAACACATTCAACCTTAGGTGCAATATGACCAGAGCAGTCAAAGCACCTGAAAGCCCAACAAACTAACACATTTTACCTCCATAAAGCATACAAAGGGATAAGTTAGGATAAGTTAGGTTAGGCTTTTGTTGTAGGTTATTTTCAAAAGAAAGAATGTTTTATTTCATCAAAAGTAGTTGAGGGTTTTTGGTTAGGTTAGGTTTCCTAGAAATATGAGAGAAAAAAAGTTGAACTTCCTTCTTGCATGGAAGTTGTGCTAGATTAGGTTGGGTTATATTTAATCTTTTTTTTTCTCAAGTTTTGAAGATTATTTTTATGCTATGTTTCCAAACTCCAAGCCTGTTTTTGGTGTTATTTTTCCTCCCTTTATTTCTATGCATACAATAGTATGTTTTTGTAGGGGAAATAAGTGGTTACATCATAAACATTACATTAAAGAAGGCAGTTTAGAAAAATCACAAATTACTAGAAAATACAAATTTGCCAGTTATGCACAGAATGCTGGAGCTATTTTTAACATTGAAAGTCATGGCATCATGGCCAACTTGTAAAAATACATGCATGTGGCCTTCTTGGTCCACAAGCTCTCTTCCTGCAAAACTACTGAAAAGAACATCATTTCCAAATCCACTTTGGCACAAGTTGCGCCAGTTCCCCAAACATCTCACATATCCGTCGGTATTTTCCCGACGTGACCTTGCTTTGTTCAGAGGGAGGTGATGGCAGACATACATTAATTTTTGTGTGAGAATTCGCACGTTCGCTGGTGCAGACTCCCTTGGGGTGGTACTGGCCTCGATCATCAACAGTTCTTTTGGGAAGGTGTCGATGCGTCAAACGTTGGGAGCATTGATGTTGCTCATGCGTCAGACGTCGCGTCGCGAATGAGATCGGCCATTTTATCTCTGAACGCAGTCGTGGCAGAAACACCAATCTGGAGTTCTTGCACTTAAAGTCACATTGTGAGAGGAATCCTATTGTTTTTATCACTTCACAATCACTTGACTACAATGACACATTTGCCATGACTGAATTAACATCCATGATTAGTGCCTTGAGAATTGTTGCCAAAGGACTGGATCAAATCCACAATCCCATGTTAAAGAGACTTCCTCTCCAGGGACTGGAAGCTTTTCTGGTCATCTTCAACCACGTATGGGCAGCAGGCGTTTTCCCGGAAGGTTGGCGCGAAGCAATCATTGTCCTAATAAGAAAACCCACGAAGAACGGATTACATCCATCGCATTACCGACCCATGTCGCTTACTTCCTCCCTCGGAAAACTGATGGGAAAATGGCAAACGTTAGGTTGATGTGGTATTTAGAAAGCACAAATTGATTTGCAAACGAACGGTGTGGCTTCAGAAGAAGTACCATGGACCATATCTTACTTTTGGATTCCTCAATTCGTGCAGCTTTTAGAGAGAAACAATATCTTAATTCATTTTTTTTTTTACATTGAAGCAGCGTATCATACAACCCAACGCTATGGGATTCTTTTAAAGCTTAAAGGAAGTGGAATCCACGGTCGTATGGGCACATTCTTACACAACTTCTAGCTGACCGTTTCTTTCGTGTTCGCATAGGTGGCCATCGACCTACACGCTTTCCACTCGTATACCTCCTTTCTGCGTGAAGTTGCGGGAGCTGGTAGAGGGGAGCTGTATCCAAATGCACAGTATTAGGGTTGGCCCACTGCCCGTTCCCCATGGTGAACTGATTCAGCCGTCAGTAGACACGACTCTGTCGGACACTGTAAGGATGAAATTACTTTGGAAATGTTTCAAATGAAGGCTTTTAAGCACTTTCACGCCTATCGTACACGCTGTGATGCACGCTGTTAAACAAACTAAGCATTATGGGTGGTGGTAAATAACCACGGAAACCATGGGTGTTCACCTACACTGACGGATAGAAAAACTGATGATGGGGTGGGGGTGTGCCTTTGTAAATGGTGCCACGGTCCGATCGTTCACACTGCCTCCTCATGCAACGGTTTACACGACTGAACTTCTTCCAGGACTTCTGGCCATCACGAAGGTCATGTGTCTCATCGAAATAGGCAACGACGTCGATCACGTAATACTCTCGGATTCTCTGAGTAGCCTTCTAGCACTAGAACAGTTTTATCCTCGTGACCTTGCCGTGCAGGATGTGTTATTGTTTATAACTATGCTTAAGCGAGACGGGGAAAAAATAATCCTCTGCTGGATACATGGGCGCTAAATGACCTACACTGGTCGATGCGCCCAAAAACCCCAATTAGCATCATCATCATCTGCTGGATAGCAAGCGATGTTGGAATAGGAGGGAATGAGCTGGCTGACCAATCAGAAAATCGTGCTGCGCGGAGACTACACCCATTCGCTTCCTCCTCCTGCGACACACTGTAGCCAGACTATTAATGCATTCTTCCAGAAAAAGCGGCACCAATTTTGGTACTTGACCGGCGGAAACAAACTAAGAACCATGGGTGATAGAAAAGAGCCATGGAAACCATGCGTGTTCATCATCTGAAACTTCTCGAAAGAAAGACGTGATGCTCGCCTGGATACGAATAGGCCATACATGCAACCTACGGTTACCTGCTACGAAACGAGGACAGGCCGATGTGTACTCGCTGTGATAGGCCACTGACAGTGAGGCACGTTCTTCTGGTGTGCCTCCTATTCCCAGCGCAACGACGACGATTCTTTGGACGAGAGGTTTCCACGCTAACAGTGGCAGAACTTCTAGGTAATGGGTCACGCATGGTTCACACTGGACGGTTACTCGAGTTTCTCTCGCAACTGCGGTTTGATGTATACCCAGGAATATCTTTGATATTTCGTAATTCACAGTGCATTTCAACCCATGACGTGTCATTCTTATTGATTTCTGCTTCCTTTCACTGTTTGATGATGTGATTTCAATTTCACTGTTTGACTGATGATGTTGCTTGCATTTCACTGTTTAACTGATGATATTATCGGCGCTGCATGACCGACGCAGTCGATGCGCCTTTAAACTCTAATAACTAACTAACTAACCAGCTCTCGGATCGATACCCACAGTTTAATAGGGTACCACAAGATAGCGTCTTGAGCGTCCCTCGGTTGGGATAATGAACGACATTCTTATGAAACTCTGGGGGCGTGGTGTGCGTGGCGCTATGGGACGCTTCCTGCATAATTTTCTGACAGATCGGACATTCCCTGTCCGTGTAGAAAGAAGCACAATGTCGGAACGGCTGACTCAAATCAACGGAGCGCCCCAGGGAAGTGTACTCAGTGTTGCCTTGTTCGCGTTGATTGACAACGACATTGGAGTTGACTTGCCCTGCGTTGTCGGTAGGTCTCTTTTTGGCGACGATGTCGCAATTTGGTGCTCCGCCTCCCGTTCGTCTTCTATGGAGAGACAGCTGCAGCTCGCTGCATCCCGTTTAGGTAAGTGGAATAGCATGAACTGCTTCCGCTTTTCTACTCAAATCTGTTGGGAGTGTATTTCTGTCACCGCCGCACCTGTCAAGATCTGACAATTCGCCTCTACCGGGACCAGTCCCCTTCCAGGCAGCGAAGTTTCTGTCTTTTATTTGATTCTCGACACACGTACAAGAACCACCTGACAAAGCTGTGGGATGAGTGCTGGAAAACATTGAATATTATGAAGTGCGTCGCCCGCACTACTTATGGTGCAGACCTGGCTACAGTTTTACTCTTGTACCGATCGCTTCGCCAGAAACTGGACTATGGCTGTTTTGTCTATGGCTGTACCAGTGCCTCCAGCAAGCTCATTCTCCACACTATCTATCATTCCGCCTTGCGCATAGCTACAGGAACATTCTGCACCTCTCCGATAACAAGCCTTCTGGCAGATGTTAATGAACCACCGTTTGCCCTGAAACGGGATAAACTGGGACTACGGTATGCCTGTAGGGTGAGACAGTCCCCCATCAATCCGGCATACAATACCCTGTTCGGACACCGCACGCTTGCGATGTTTCTCGTTTCACGTCGGAATGTTCTGCCTCCTTTCTGTCTGCGGTTACGTGAGCTGGTGGAAGGGAGCGGTATTCAGATTCGCAGCATTCGAAGGATGTTATCGCTGCCAGTTCCCACTGGGAATTGGCGCAGCCGTCGATGGACACGCCACTGTCGTCACCTCCAAGGAGGAACTTATCCCAGAATTGTTTCGAAGCCCTGGAACACATTGACATCTACCACACTGGCACTTATACCGACGGGTCGAAAACTGCTGATGGCGTGGGTTGTGCTTTTAAAAGCGGAGCCACGACCAGAACGTTTACGCTGCCTCCTCACGCATCATTTTGCACTGCTGAATCCATGGCAATCACGAAAGGCTTGCACTTCATCAAAGTAGGGAATGATGTCTACCATGTCATACTTTCAGACTCCGTGAGTAGCCTTCGTGCGATACAGACTTTTTATCCGCATGGCCCTATTGTGCAAAATGTTTTGCTGCGCCTAACTAAGCTTAAGCAAGGGGAAGTGCAACACTGTTGGATACCCAGTCATGTCGCAATAGCCTGGAATTAATTGGCTGACCAATCAGCAAAGCGTGCTGCGCGAAGCCACTACACCCGTGTACTGCCTCTCCCAGCAGCACACCTCGGGCAGACAACCAACGTGTTTTTCCAGGAATAGTGGCAACAACTTTGGGACCAAAATGATTAAAAAAAGTAAAATGAGAAACGGCAAGCCGAATCTGAGGTGCTGGGAGCCCTCTTTCAGAGTTTCACGGAAGGAGGAGGTGGAACGCGCCAGGATGAGGATTGGACACACGTATGCCACCTACGGCTACCTACTGCGGAATGAGGAGAGACCAATGTGTACTCGTTGTGATATCCCGCTGACAGTTCGACATGTTCTTAAGGTGTGCCCTCGTTTCTCACCCCACCGACGACGATAGTTTGGAAGAGAAGTGTCCGCGATGATAATGACAAATATTCTAGGTGATGGATCACATGTGGTTCAGAGAGGACGACTATTCGAGTTTTTCTCACAAATACGATTTGTTGTCATTTATCCAGGGAGATAAAGGCATTGCACTGGTTTGGGCCTGGTGAATTTTCCCTACACTTGGAAGTAAGTCAGGCCACAACCTGAAACCTAGGTAGAAAGGAACGCTGTTATGGGCGCTATATGATCAACATGGTCGATGCGTCCTAAAGTCCAAATAACTAACTTACTGTGCTATCTACGTCTAGGACACACGTATCTTTTTCACATCGTTGCCTTCTCTGTTCGGAAGAACGACCAGCCTGTCCACGCTGCGGCGACAACCTGTCTGTGACCCATGTTCTCAGCACATGTCACCTTCAAACGGAACGTTGTCGCTTCTTTGGAACTCCATCGTCCAGGGTTAAAATATTGGCTTTTCATTAGGTGTGAGATGTCGAAATGAGCATAGCAGGATGTCGAAATTTGACATGTAATTAGTGTAATTTAAAATGTTTTTGATGTCTTTCAGACTAAAATTTGAGTTCATGGTGTAGGTGATTATGACTGGACTTTTATCCCTTGTTTTAAGGTTCATAATGTAAGAAAAGATGTATTCGGGATAAGGAGAATAATAACTATGATGAACTGGTTGGTTGGTTATTTGGGCTTAGGGGCGCATCGACTGCTTCGGTCATACAGTGCCTATATGATGAACTGGTATTGTATCCCATATGACATAGGTTGGTTATTTGGGCTTAGGGGCGCATCGACTGCTTCGGTCATACAGTGCCTATATGATGAACTGGTATTGTATCCCATATCACATAGGTCATCTCTTTACCTGACATTGCATTGCAAAATGTTCGTGTAACAACATTCCATATTGAGGGCATGCACATGCCATTTATAAACGAGATACTGTTACAAAGGAGACATAAATATTTCATATCAAGGAGCAGGATGCTGCTACTTCTTGGAGAAGGATGTCGATTGAGTGTTCAGAAAGTGGTATATTCAGAAAGTGGAATAATTTATAACGGAGCAACTTTGATACACCTGCATATTGTATTCAGTGCAGGGCATCATTAATTGCTGAATAAGGACTTCAGGAGTGCTGGATGATACCGGGTTTCAGGATACTGGGTAGACTATCTGAAACAGAAGAGACTCTGTGATACGGTTTCAGGATATTTTCTGATCACAGGTCATTGGTGCACCCCAACTATGGCATATTTCAATTGTTGAAGGGCATCAGGATGTCTTCAGTTGAGTTCATGTTGGCTTCATAATCAGCAGCTAGTAAGCAAGGATGTCACAAAAGCCATCGACAGGGAGGTCGATTGAACTTTCATTGGGTGGTATTTTCCACCCATTTTCTTGAAAAATTTCACACTGCCATCGTCCACCGTGGTGGAACTACTGGGCGACGGTTCACACCATGTCTCTGAACTCTTCCCCTTCCTTTCTGCGGTTGGATTTCACGCGGTATACTCACGTCAACGAAGGTAGCATACGGACGCCAAACATTTTCTAACATCGCAAAATAATTTCGCCATGAAATGTTTTACAAATTGTGAACCCCAGTCTCCTCATTTACTTGACGCCGACACCTCCATACCTGGTTTGACTGCCGAAATTACGGGCGCTGTATAACCTTTGGAGTTGATGCGCCCCTAAACACCATTAACAACAAGAACAACGGAAGTGCTGGGTATTACTGGATGCTCGTCCCGCATAAACAGAAGTAGCGGGATAATTGCATGTGCACGGACACCACCAGCGCCACTGGTCTAAGCGACCAGGGAGTCGTGCGGCGACCAGTCATGGTCATGTGATTGGCACTGCCACAACGCGCGATGAGGCCGTATGTGTCCACCCGTCCTCTCCGGAGCTGAAATCCAGAGAGACCCGACGTATCCAGCGCTGCTCTTGGGTCATCATTTGAGTATCTGATTTCCCATATACAGATATTATGTAGACACCTACACCGTTTTCGGCCTTATGGTGCACTCGTGTTTCCCCTTGCAAAACTCTGTGTTAGCGCCTGGCCTGGATTATGACCCACGTGACGGGCTATTTCAGGACAACGCTCATTATAAGTGCATTGCGCCAAAAACAGCAAGCGAGACGGTCATGGCGTTGAACAGGTTCGTCCGTCTGGTGCAGTGGCCACTAGCGCACCGTCAGCTCAGCGGCGCCGCCAGTCGACCGCAGCGCCGCTCTATCGGCCGCCTGATCAAGTACGGCCTGGCGGGCACGGCGACAGGTGGCGTGTTGGTGCCGTGCTTGTACTACGTCGCCCAGAACGACATGGGGCGTCGGCAGCTACGCGTGACATACGAGGGGTTCGGCCGCTTCGTACGGTGAGTGGAGATGAACGGCTGCAACCGGGACCGGAGTTCAGGATCCGCCACGCTCTGTCACTGTTATCTGTTCCGACTAGTGTTGGCAAATGGATGCACAAGGAACTATTGTAGCCATTTTCTCACTTGTTTGTGTCTCTCCCCTCTCTTTTCCGGTGCTCTCTTTGGAGTTTGTCACTTACGGGTATGGTTGAATAATGTCAGCATTTGGATACTCATGTGCGGGTACTTCTGAATGTGACACAAAGAAAACTTGATCTCAACTTGTCCTTTAATGACATATCGGTGATAGCTGCAGTTTTTCTCCCTGAACCACCATACAGCGATACGTGCTGTCTTCTCAAAAAGCTAACAAGGAAAAATAATCGCGGGAGACTTTCAAGTCACTGCGCCTTAAAGCTCACCCCGTTATTGTTCCTTAGCCTTTTCAGAAGGCAGCACACATGGCTGCGTGGTGGTTTAGGTAAGCAACCCCTGGAAGGGAATCATGCAGTTCAGTTTTAAACAAACTGCGCCGTGGCAAGTGACCACTCCAGTAATAGACATGCCACTTTCCTCGGTATGAAAGGAGCAAGCTACACCACAAGACAGTCTGTCGTGTGCCCTATAACACATGACCTCATTCGAGGGATACGTCTGAATTTATACAGACGGATCTAAGACTGACGTTGGTGTGTGCAGTGCATTTGTTTGTGATTCTCTGCCAAGATCTTTTTCTCTACCACTACATTCAACAGCCTACACATTGGAGCTGGTTGCCATCACAAAGGCCCTCAGTTTTGTTGAAGTGGGGCGGGAGGCCTTGCATGTAATTTTTACCGATTTCCTCAGCAGTCTTTGGGCGCTAAGACAGTTGAACCCACCTGACCCCATTGTAGCAGCCCATACCTACGATTTATGCCGCTCCCAGGGAGATAATATTACCGCTCTATCGTGACCTTTGTTTGAAGAAAATTGCGGTGTAGTTGGGACACGTTGCAAGACAACAAGTTACGAGCGATCAAACCATGTCTTGGAGAGTGGCCCTCGTCCTACTGTTTGACGATGCAGGGCGAGGTTGTACTCTTCCGCTTTCGGCTGGGGCATACCCACCCAACACACCATCATCTGCTCTGTGGGGAGGACGAGCCGAATTTTCCTCGATGTCACGCACCGCTATCATTGCGTCACGTTCTGATTTCATGCCCTCTGTTTACCAATGATCGAATACGTCGTTTTGGAAGTATGCAGTCGCTACCGTTCCGCGATCTCCAGGGTGACCACTCGTCCATGATGATTTCAGGACGACTTTTTCGTTTTCTCTCGGTTGTCGACTCATAGCAATTTATACCCCTCGCTGTCATGCAACTCCAGAAGTTCGAAATGACCTGCTCTTATTGTGAAGGCTCATGTTACTGTCGGCACCAATCCTCTCGAGCTACCGCTTAATGTTGTTATGGGCGCTGTATGACCAACACAGTCGATACGCCTCCTAATTCCAAATTACCAACAAAAGAAACTTGTTAGCCTTTTGAGAAGCCAGCATGTATCAGTGTGTGGGTGTTTATAACGTGCACAACATGTAGCATGTCTGGGTGGGGACTGTCTAGTGACCTATCAAGTGATAGTACTGCGGCCACCTGCCCATAGATTATGGCGGTTTGGAGCTTGGCACCTTTGTTAGTGACCGCGGCCGTAAATGTCCGCCGTTCCTTGGCCTGAGGTCACTGGTGGTGTCATAATCCCTGTCATAGCACCGATGCCAGTCACCACTGTATGCTTGTGTGCATCACGTATCCTGTCATTTTCACGGTACTCTCAGGTCAGCTGCCGTCGTCCTTGTCTCTCGGTGGCCGTGCTGTGTGTCAGGTCTGATCTTATGTCAGTCTGACGCTCGCGCAGGTCAGTTGCGACGGGCGCCGCCATCTCGCTCGACTACTGGTGGTCGACGCGCGGTCTGGACGACGTGTCAGCTGAGTACGAGCTGGCCATGTCGGGCTGCCACCAGCGCTCGGCTGACCGTGTCTTGGCCGGCTGTCTCAAGAACGGCGGCCTTTACGTCAAGCTCGGCCAGGGGCTCGTCTCAATGAACCACATCCTGCCCAAGGAGTACCTCAACACGCTCAAGGTGGGCGGGACAGCAACGGCCGGCGGCAGGGGTGGTGTCTAAGTATGGCACTATCTAGTATGGTATGGCAGTATCTCGTATGGCACTATCTCGTCTAAGTATGGCACTACCAGAGGCTGTGCCGCTAGGTATTTGCGTGGGCGAGAGGATCTGTAGTTAGCAGCATTTTACTGGCATGCAGTAGGAGGGCCATTTGTCTGACTTTGTGGCAGCCATTTGCTTTGGATCTCTAGCAAAGGAAGAAACTAGAAAGCAATCTAGCTGATGGAACAAATCCAGAGGGATGAAAGGTCACACCTATAAGGTTCAAGCACTCTCGGGTGTAGGAAACGTACAGCGCACCTTAGCTTGTGTCCGATGTGCTAAATATCATTTGATTGACTTAGGGTTTTCTGTATTCATATATGCTGATATCCATGTCCGACCAGACCGCATCGATCAATGATCGTGGTGAGATGTCCCTCCTTCCGCTGCTGGACTGGAGCAAATGTTCTGGTGTGATCGACCATTCAAAACGTTTAACCAAATTAAGCCAGCACGGCATTAACACTTCATGGTTTTCGGCCTATCTGAAAGACCATACCCAGAGCGTCAACCTCACTGACAGACTGGGTCGCAGATTAAAATATGCGCCACTTCCATACAACATCAAAGTTTTTCAAGGCTCATCTCTCGGCTCTTTGCTTCACTGCGTCTTTGCCGATGACCTCAGTATGTTCGCTGAATGCGCAGTCGTCGTTCAGTATACAGATGACACACAAATTTTGGTCACCGGAAACAAAACTTGCATCCAGTGTCATCCTGGCCTACCTCGACGTTTGGTTCCGCAGTAACGGTCTGAAAATATACGCGGCGAAAACCCAGCTTATGTTCTTTGGCAGCCAACAAACCCGTGCGCAATCTCCCCAACTGCACTGTAACGTTTCCCGATCAGCAATTGTTCCCCTGTTCGGAAGTAAAAAATTAGGCCTCACTTTTGATCGCGCCCTCAGCCGGGACTCGCATGTTTCCACCATTACCAGACGATGTTTCAGAACTTTGGCCAATCTATCGCATCTCAAAGGCCACCCGCCACCATCTGTCATCTCGGTGCTCAATGCCTTGGTCCTCTCAGATCGGGTACTGCATTTCGGTGTACGGAAATACTACCAAAAAGAATGTTTTGGATTTAGAAAAATAAATAATGGAACAAAAGTTATTCTCTGACGAACTAAATTTCACCATGTCACGGATCTGTCACCATGTTCACCATGATCTGGTCTGAGTCTTGGCTGGATGAACGCTGAGAACTTGGCCTCATACCACACACTGTGCCTACTTCACAAGGTGCCCCAACTGCAGGAGCCGGCTTCATTAGCCGGCACCATCTCAACAGTCGCCGATCACCGTGACCGCCATACTCGTCAGGACCGGGACCTATACGTCCCCAGGTCGCGAACACAGATGGGCAGGCGCCGTTTTTGTTCCAGAGGTCCTGCCCAGTATATTGCACTGCCACACGAACTGAGACAACTGCCGGTTCCCACGTTTACCCCCCCTCCCCCCGCCTTAGGCAGCGTTTGGGCTCGAGACCAGTCAGATTAATCTGATCTAATTCCTGACTTCTTATTATACTCTCTGACCTCTTATCATACATGCTGACCTATTATCATACTTCCTGACTTCTTGTCATACTTCCTGACTTCTTATCATACTTCCTGACTTCTTATCATACTTACCATACTTGCTGACTATTTTCGTGCCGCTGGTATGAGGAATTGTTGTATGTTTTGCATGCCGGTGACAGCCCTTTTCCCCCGCGACATTTGTTTTAAAACTCGACAATAGGTTGTAGTAGCCGCGAGTGTGTTGTGGATGACCTGAGTATACGTCTTTGACTTTGTCTTTGCCATGCACTAGTGCAGAGTATGTTGTGTTGTTACTACGTACTCCCATTATGCATGGCAAATTTCGGAGATATTTCTTTGTATAATTTCAGATGAATGTTATCCTTCAGAAAGCGTCCAATGTCACGGCCCAGGACTGGCTATGGTTACCGCGTGTGTTACCGCAGCGCCATCTGCCATAGTTGCGTAGGATAGGTGTCTGAGCCAGCGGGTGCGTATGTTACTGCAGCACCATCTGCCGTAGGTGCTGCAGGACAAGTGTCTGAGCCGGCGGGTGCGTATGTTACTGCAGCACCATCTGCCGTAGGTGCTGCAGGACAAGTGTCTGAACCGGCGAGCCGACGAAGTTGGTCAGCTGTTCATGGAGGACTTTGGACGGGCCCACACCGACCTGTTCGCTGAGTTCGATCCGGAGCCGGTGGCGGCGGCGAGTCTGGCGCAGGTGTTCAAGGCGCGCACTCATTCCGGGGAGCAGGTAAGGGAGATATGGCACCCATATCCGTGGGCAGACGAGTGGATCACGACACCCACACTGAGGAGCAGGCCACCGCATCAACACCGGACAGTAGGCGAGTGAATCGCGTCACCCGCACTGGGGATATGTGAGTAGGCCCCGGCACCCACACTGATGGGATGTGTATCTATCTTCCAACGTTCATGTCTTCCAATGTTCATAGCTTCCAAATGAGGCATTAATGGTGATCAAAGTTTGTAACTTACAAATTGGAAGTTAGCTTCCAAAAATGGAAATAAGCTTCTAAGACATCTCAGATTGAAACCTAACCTAACCTAACCTAACCATACCATCCAATTTTTAGAAGTCATATTCCAATTTTTGAAGCTGACTACCAATCTGGAAGCAGCCTTCCAATTCGAAAGTTGCGAAATTGAAAAGCTATGAACGCTTCCTACCCGGGCTGTTTTGGAAGTTCTCTCATTAAAAAAAAACGTTTCCACAGGTATGTGCAGTTTCTTTACATTTTACCCGCCCATTTCTATAATATGTGAATGAAAAACGGGAACGCACTTAGGGCGGGGATGGCTGAGTGGTTAAGATGTTGAGCTCTTGGTATCAAGTGTCCCGGGTTCAACACTCGCACCGCTCGGGATATTTCACAATCCCTTGGCCCACCGACGAAGCAGTGCGGGAGGCACAGTTAGCCGTGAATGAGCATAAAGTGCGTCGTGAACTAGCTGACAAACAATGAACAAAAGAAAGGACTAACGACGCCATCGATCATATGCGTTATGGCCGCAGTATGATCAGAGCAGTAGAAGTGCCCGAACGCCAAAATGACTAACTAACGGCACACCATGCGCGGGGCCGAAATGTTTGACGTAAAATTTCCGGCCCGTAAATATATGGCCCTGAAGTCCAAACATGCGCCCGAGGCCTCCAACCTCCAGTACCGCCCTGAAAGAAAACGTGCCTGGGCCAGAAATAATTGTTAAGTGTCCCCAAAGGTCACCCAGAGGCAAAGAGATATTTTGTCCGGGTCTACAAAGATCAGCTGAAGTACCGAATAATTACACCTAGACCCAAAATAGGTACCCTGATCCAGAAATAAGCAGGTTCCCAAAATCGCGTCGGACCCATTTTTTTTGTTTGCGTCAAGGCCCGGAGATTCGCGTGGGCTATTAACTCCATTGCGTAAAATCCGAACATGTTGCATTCTACTTTTATTTGTGCAGGTGTAATTTAAGCAGTGACGTACATAAGGATGCCCGGTATGTGGGAGACGTCTCAGGACCAGAAACGAAGGTTTGAACCCACGCGTGTTAACTCACCATGGCGCCGGTCGCCGCCAGGTGGCTGTGAAGGTCCAGTACATCGACCTGCAGGACCGCTTCAGCGGCGACATCAGGACCATCGAGCTGCTGCTCGAGCTCATCAGCTGGATGCACCCCAAGTTCACGCTGAAGTGGGTAATGAAGGACTTGAAGAAGACGCTGGCCGAGGAGCTCGACTTTGTCCATGAGGGGCACAACGCCGAACGCTGCGCAGACGACCTCAGACACTTCAGTTTCGTGCACGTGCCTAAGGTGCACTGGGAAATGACGTCGCTGGTCAGTACTGGGCGGGTGGATGACGTTGACGATGATGTGTGGAGGATAGCGTTATCGGCCAGTGATGTGGGGGAGTTGTTTTCAGTTGTATCGTAGGATGAAATGAAGTATCCTGATAACAATGGGGAACACGGAAAATGGTGTTGTGATGGATTTGCAGTGTCACTGGCCTTAGCCTCTCTCATCTGCACATCGCACATCCCGTCAAGTCGGGACACCAGTGTTCATTGAGGAAATATATTGCTGTGATATCAAGAGTAGGAAGTTCTCATTTAGGGTTGAGTGAGAGTTGAGCGTTCTGAGGCTAATCAGGGAAAATATTAAATTTATGAATATAGCATGCCATAGCTTTATGTATCAAGGTGTAATACTCTGTTCTTCGAACAATTCTTCCTTAATATGAGTTGGAATTATGAACACAGAGTATTGGCAGTAAATGCAGTGAGTAAATACCGCACGGAATATGTTAATGTAAGTAGAAAACGTTCCATTGAACATCAACGATTGTAGCCTAAAGGGAAGCAAGTTATTGCTACTGAATCAAATAACACGATATGTAATGCAGGGGCAAAATCTGAGGATGACTGAATGCAAACGAATAAGTAATGCAATTCATTGGAATAGCATTGACTTTGGCAAATCTGCTATTAATTGAACACAATGTTCAGCGTCGAATGTGACGAGTGGAGGTGGGGCACCTGGGTGCGGCCGTTTTGCTGCA
The DNA here is from genome assembly GCA_034440575.1 of Imbricaverruca yamaguchii. Classification (NCBI taxonomy): domain Eukaryota; kingdom Metazoa; phylum Arthropoda; class Thecostraca; family Neoverrucidae; genus Imbricaverruca; species Imbricaverruca yamaguchii. The sequence continues at coordinate 62,109 of JAOTOL010001368.1, read as the reverse complement.
GGACATTGAGAGCTTGCACTACTCACCGCCCGAACGTTTCAGGAACAGCAACAGTTCTGTTCAGCCTGTCGCCTGATGTATCGAGCATGAAAAATACTTAGTGCACGAACAGAATGAACAGTAGTAATCGATTGCGTTATTTTGGGTTACTTCTAGTCGTGTCTTGCTTATGTGTTACGTTTTGATGATTAATCGGGGGAGTGCAATGCGTGTTTAAACTTAATTAGATTATCCAGTATTGAGGAGTCAACTCTGCCGCCATCGTGTCCTTACGCCAGTATTGAGGAACCACGTTGAATGCATATGATACGGGGGAAGTCGGTCTTAACAAACAAAAAAGTCCTTGGGTATATCTGCATGCAAATTTCGCAAGGGCCACATTTCCGGTAATGGATGCAAATCACGTGACTGTGCACATCACTAAAACAATCATGCAACTCAGTCAGCAAGTGAAGCTCTGAAGCCAAAATTATGGTCGCAGACGGTCGTATCGCCTGCCCTTCCTCTAACACCAGATCAGCACCACCACGCCACATGACACATGACCTCTACTGACCAGCACGTGACACATGACCTCTACTGACCAGCACGTAACACATGACCTCTACTGACCAGCACGTGACACATGACCTCTACTGACCAGCACGTGACACATGACCTCTACTGATAAGCACGTGACACATGACCTCTACTGACCAGCACGTGACACATGACCTCTACTGACCAGCACGTGACACATGACCTCTACTGACCAGCACGTGACACATGACCTCTACTGACCAGCACGTGACATATGACCTATACTGACCAGCACGTAACACATGACCTCTACTGACCAGCACGTGACACATGACCTCTACTGACCAGCACGTAACACATGACCTCTACTGACCAGCCCGTAACACATGACCTTTACAGACCAGCACGTAACACATGACCTCTACTGACCAGCACGTAACACATGACATCTACTGACCAGCCCGTGACGGATGACCTCTACTGATCAGCACGTGACGGATGACCTCTACTGACCAGCACGTAACACATGACCTTTACAGACCAGCACGTAACACATGACCTCTACTGACCAGCACGTAACACATGACATCTACTGACCAGCCCGTGACGGATGACCTCTACTGATCAGCACGTGACACATGACCCCTACTGACCAGCACGTGACCGTTTCCTCATCTGCCGCCAGCGTGTACTAACGGCTGAGTACATTGACGGCGTCAAGATCAGTGACAAAGAGGCCATCCAGTCGCTGGGCGTCGACATAGCCGACATCGACACGAAGCTGATCCGCACCTTCGCCGAGCAGATCTTCCACTCTGGCTTCGTGCACGCCGACCCACACCCCGGCAACAGTGAGTCCCAGCGACAGCACTCAAGCCGCCGCACACCTTCACTACTCCACAACCCGCCACACACCTTCACTACTTCACAAACGGAAGGGATGATCGTAAATCATAGATCATACATTAGTAATATGCCAGGCACGTATCGATGGCTGGAGGTAGTCTAGATAACCTTTTTTTTCTCAAAATATATCCTGAATATAGCGCTGTCAAATGTAGTATTCGATTTGTCGGCAATAGAAAGGGCGATGATCCGCTTTTTGGTGATAACAAGGGTAAAGATCGATCTGTCAGTAGCGAAAAAGGCAACCGTTTATGTTGCTACCAAATGCCATTAGTGGTATATTGTCATGTGTGATTTACTAGCACAACAAATAACAGATCGCAAAATACCGTTCTGTTCGATTCTGTATCACAATTGGTGTTATTTATGTTCATCAGACTGCATCAGGTTCATATATCGGACGTTTGAACAGGCATTCAATTTTGGTCACTTAGGACATTTGTACAAATGGTAAGTTACAGATCACTTCGGACGTTTAGGCGAGCAGTAATTTCGGGATTAATTTCTACAAATTAGACGACCAGTGATTTCACCGCTCGGGACATTTCCCAATCCCTCGGCCCACCGGCGAAACAGTGTGAGCTGCGTCAGTAGACGTCATTGTGCGAGAGTGCGTCGTGAACCACCCAGTAAACAAACAAACGAGCAGTCGGTCAGGGTCACTTCGGACATTTAGACAAACAG